>RQOL01000718.1:5127226-5248225 GCA_013076295.1 Sanderia malayensis
ACCTCAAGTATTATGAATGTTAATGAGGACTCATTAGCGTTCGATGAATTATTAAATTTTAATTTTGTTGATGATTTTGAAATTCAACAAAAAAAATGCAACGATAGAATCGCTCATAAAACACAACCAAAAGTACTCGGTTTGGGGCGCGGCAAGCATCAATCGTTTGGTTCGATGTTAAGGAATGAAAGACAAAACAATACAACAATTTGATAAGTGATGAATCATCCTCAGAGGAGAGTAGATAATAAACATTATTTGATAAAGGATGTTTTTATTTGTTACCTGTTTTTGTTATATTTTATACTAGAAAGGTAGTGAAGTATTATGTGATTATATATAAGAAATCGTTTGGTTCAATGATAAGGAATGAAAGGCAAAAACAATACAACAATTTGATAAGTCATCCTCAGAGGAGGAGTAGATAATAAACATTATTTGATAAAGGATGTTTTTATTTGTTACCTGTTTTTGTTAGATTTTATACTAGAAAGGTAGTGAAGTATTATGTGATTATATATAAGAAATGGTTATAGAAATGAAGTAAAATGAAAAAATAATTGAGAAAAACTTTATTTAAAACTTCATCTTTAATGCAATTGAAATAGTTGCAGAAATGCCGTCAATAAAGAAATTAACACAAGATACAAGAAGTTTTGAAGATGAAGGTTTAATGAATTTGAATTCGTTTTCAATGCGGGAAAAACAAACGATTTGTCTTGTTATTCCATTTGATATTGCGAAGTGTGTGTTAGAAATTCTTAATGTGGAAAGTAAGAGGAAAGTGAAAATTGAAACTAGTGAATCGTATTTGAAGTATCAGCTAGGATTTCAAACATTTATAAGTAAATTTATGTTGATAATATTGCAGAAAGAATATGATGAAATTCGAGAAATTTTAGAAATAAAGGATGCGATTAATGTGAAGGAGTTATTGAAAAAGTACGATGAAAATCTAAGAGAAAAAATTGGGAGTAATGTTGAGTCGATATGTATGTTTTGTATGAAAGTGTTATTTCCAACAAATGCACAATTATCGAAAATGAAGTACTTTTTTCATAATACGGATTTTGAAGTTGTTGAAACAGATGAAATGGTAGAAAAAGCACATAATTTGCACAAGTTTGAAAAACCGCGAAAGATGAATGAAGTAGAATTTATCAATAGAAATGAAATTGATGCACTCTTGAAAGATCAATTAATGGATTTATTAATTATATGTAATGCCAATATAGGAGTTGCGAATAATCAAACAGTGCACGATAAAGAGGAAGAATTAATTATAAATTACAAAATAAGATTAAGGACATTTCATTATTTATTCAAAAGAATTATTCTCCTAAAGAGATTAATGAAGTTACTAGGGTGATGAAGCAAATAATGTATGGAGTAGAGAAAGCTGATAGGCGAATTATTGATGATCTATTTCAAAAAGAACAGCAAATTCAAAATTATGAAAAAGATGATATATATTTAGAAGAAGAAGTTGATGATTATTATGATGATTTAAGAACGTTAACGAGTGATGAGTTAGATACAACAGGGATGGTGAATGAAGGATTTGAGTTCGATTAAGAAAAAATTGAAAGTTTTTTGAAATTTAAGTATGTATTAAACTATATGAGTGAGGAATCAACATAAAAACTGTGAATGATGAAGCGAAAAATTGAGGATATTTATTATATATCAGATAATGATAGAACAAATAATGATGATGATGATGATGATGATGATGATGAAAATGAAATGGTTGGAGGAGGTTTGTTTAAAAAAAGGTATGATGAATCTGATGAAAGTGAATTATGGAAAACTATATGGTTAGAGAGGTACTATGCTGAAGTGAACAGGATCTTGAATGAAAAACCGAATGTAATTGATATCACATTGAAAAACCCATTTACCTTATTGTTAACGGGTAAATCCGGATGTGGAAAAACATATTGGTTATTGGAATTACTAAGTAAATGGAAAAACGTAACAAGTGATTATAAAGGCAAACTCTTGAAAAATATTGTATGGTTTTATGGTGTAGAGCAAAAAGAAATATTTAACAGATTGAGAGATGAATTTGGTGAAAAACACATTCAATTTATTCATGGGTTAGATAAAGAGAAATTAGAGCATACTGAAAATGGAATAATAGTGTTGGATGATTTGATGAGTGAAATGCGAGATAATGTAGATGTTGCTCAATTATTTACCAAAAGTTCACATCATAAATCGGTAACAGTTTTTATTTTATGGCAAACTCCCTTTCCACAAGGAAAAATAACAAAAGAAATTGCAACGAATGTGGATTATCAAGTTGTTTTTAATAATGAAAGACAAAAGAGTCAATTGACAACTTTATGTCAACAAATGACAACAAATACTCAAAAAGGACGAGAGTTGTTTAATAAAATACAGAAATATTTCGATGAAAATAAAGAAGCATATCCGTATGTATTGATGAATTTTAAATCTACAGATGAAAAAAAAATAAATTATTTGATTAATTTTTTAAGTGATGATGAAAAAAAACCATGTCAAGAATTATAAATATGTGTAAGTTTATTAGGGAGAGAAAATGGGGGCTGGTGGAAGTACAATTGCTGCATATAGTTTGTTTGGTGTTGATCATGGAGCCAAAAAGAAAAAACAACAATTTTTAAAGATGATAGGGTTGAAAGGAAAACGAGCGAGAATATTTAGTCAGGTCACAGGGTACGGAAATGTTAAGTTAAATAAAAAAAAAGTAATAAGAAAGAGGATGAAAAAGAGAAAATGGAACAAAATAAGGTTTATATAGTTCATGATGAAATAAAATCGTTAATAAAATGGGTGGAGTTGCCGCAAGATTAGCAGCTAGAGGAATCACACGTGCTGTTGTAAAATCAACAGCAAAAACGTTAGCTAAAAGAGCAGCTATTGAAGCAGCGAAAGGAGCTATACAAGCTGGTGGAAGTGCTGCAGCGGATGCTGTATTAAAAGGACGAGGAAGGGGAAATAAAAAAATAATAGTGGTAGGATCTGGGCGAAAACGTAAGAAGTTGAAAAGAGTAATAAGAAAAACGATTATACGAAAAAGAAAAAAAATAAAATAAAACAGGAAAAAGAACTATAAAATAAGGGTTAGTAAAATAGACATAAAGCACAATGAAGTTTTCTAGAGCAACTCGTTTATTCGGTAAACATTCAAGCTATAATAGAAAACGGAAAACGGGTCCATCAAGAAAATTAGTTGGAAACAGGAAAATTCGTTTACGTCCCATGTCAAATTAGCACATCACTTAGCTAAAACAGCGGTTGTTCCACATTCAGGAGTTACTGTGATTCAAAAAAATGGACGGATTATATTGAGAAAATGAATAAATTAAATGAAATGCTAATTTTTGAAAAAATAATGCATTAAACGATATAAAATAGTAATAGTAATAGTAAGGTATTAAGAGGAGACATGGAAAATGTGAAAAAATGAATAAACGAAAGAGAGTACGTAGAAAGAAACAGTCAATTAAAAGTTTGAGAGGAAGAGGGATTTTTAAAAAGATAGGGAATTGGTTTACGAAAACTGCTATTTCTTTAACACCGATTCCGACTGTAATGCGAAAATTGCAACCTAAGGTAATGAAAAAAGGCTGGAAAAAACCTAAACAGTTACAGTATCTCCCTAGAGGAATTTGGAGAGCGGCTGGTGTACCAGAGAAACAACTTAATAAGTGGGTATATTTTAATGAGCTGAACAAGAAATAGATTATAAAAGAAGGAAAAGTAATAAGTAGCGATATAAATATGGCAAGTGTAGCAGCAACAGTTATTGCGTCAATGGTAATAGATGATATGCTGGATGATGGGGGAGCTGAAGCAATCGGTTTAATGTCGGGGGACGGGAAAGTTAAAAGAACGAAAAGGCGAAAACGAAAAATGAAAAGAAGAAAATAGTTAGTCAGAATCCTATTATATTTAGGAAAATAGGAAGAAAATAAATTTATTGAAAGAGTGATTTTTAAAAAAAAAGATATTAAAGCATATAAAATAATAGTACTGATGTGATATGGTAATCATGGAGCAATTGCGTCATTTTACGATTTTGGTTGGAAATAAGGAGATTGCTGAAGAAGTGAGAGAGGAATTGCAAAATGAGAAAGTGAGAAAGGACTTTGTCAACAATATACACCTTTACTTTGCCTTAAGTTTCAATGTAATCACCAAGATATATATATAATTTATAACAAGAACTCCATGGATATGTCAGCCAAACAATTTCAATTTGAGCAACTTTTTAACAGCGCATATCACTTTAGCATTTCAATATCTTTGACAAAAACCCAAGTAGTAAATACAAAAATAATCCATAATTATCTTGCTAAAACCAAGCACACGGCAAAACTTGATAAAATAGAGTATAGAACTGATGGAAACGATAAACAAACTTATTATATCACGATTCACGAACGTTTGCTGGTTGTTTTATCACGCAAAATGAAAGGAAGGAAGAGGTTGAGTGATGAACACATAACCACGTGAGGCGTGTGAATACTGGAAAAATCCATTGTCACTGCATCAGCTTTGGGGTCAATTTTCAGCCCTTAACAATGCCGAAAATTAAAAAAAAAGCATACGGGGAGATGTCAATAAGCTTTGTAATGATGTTGTTGAAGTGGTTTGAAAAAACATTTGTATTTATCATTGAAAACAAGGGAGAAAACCGGACGCGACGTTGATTTTTCCATACTGAAGCCAAAGAGAGAAGTTTTTTTGCGTTCCGGCATCTACGTCACACAACCTCGGCCCAGATCGTTTCATGTTGCGCGACATTTTCAGAAATGGCCTGAAAATCGCACTTTTGGAGCCGTGAAAAGAGGTGTTAATGAGCGAATTTCGAAATTTAAAAAGTGCAGTACCTGTTTTTCCGTCAAAAACTACCCAGAAATGAAATAAAAAAATATGGTGGGAGTAGCCCTTTAAACTCAATTAATTGATTTACAAATGTCGCACTATCATTATCTTTATATTCAATAAATATATTCGCTAATGATTGAGACAATACTCCTGATGCAAAATTATAATTAATTAGGTCACAATTTAACGAAAACGGTTCTGCATGTTTTTGAAATAAGTGATATGTTGTGTGATTGGAATTCCGCGTTCTAATCCTTATATGCAGGAGCTGGATACCCTTCATTATATAAATCTGTACTTTTTTCATTATAATTCAAATTTGTCCAAAACATTATATCCATATAGTCATTTGCAAAATTTATATCACTTCCTTTTACATAATTTCGTCCTAATACATAATATGCATAGCGAGTATTTGGGGCTTTATCGCGAATATATGCTAAAAATTGATGTAATTTAATTCCATAAATAGATGCCACTTTCACATGATATTCATTTACAATCTCCGGAAAATAATCTGTTTTCCAATTATCTATTCCTAGCATTTCCACCATCATTCTTCCAAATCTACACGTCATAAATTGTTGATCTTTTTTAAATCCCATATTTTCTGCAATTTGCATTCCTTGAAACCCAAAATCAAAAGTCTCTGCTCCAGGAATTGATTGAACATAAATAATAGATTCTTGCGGCCAAATTCCTCCCCTCCTTCCCAACTTACAAAATTACATTTAAAATGTAACGGTCTATTTAAAAACTCATTTATTGCCTCAAAACTCCAATTTGTTCCTTCATTATTCCATGTTAGAGCCTTATCTCGCTCTATATGAATTCTTGGTAATTGATCCCCTATCCAATTATTTCCACTTGTATTAAACACCTCATTATATTTATGATAATCTGTAGCATTGTCAATATCAAATTTATTCTTAAATACTGTACTTTCTGTTTGAAATGGAGAACTAATTCTTTGTGACCAAATATATCTCGGATAGTTTATTGATTCATACGGTGGTAATATACATTTAATAACAGCCATTTTCCATTCTTTTGAACTATCAAATGTTATTTTTTCCTTTAATGATACACGAAAGTTAGTATTGTTATCGTTTATTGAAGCTTTTGCTGATGAAATTGCAACAATTTTTTGTGGTTTTGATGATATCATTATGATTCAATGTTATCTCGATCTCGCCCTAACTGTTTTTTATGTCTTTCTTCCTCATTAATTCTATTTTCCTCTTTTAAACTATTAAAAAACACTTGTTTTGATATAAAATCACTATTTTTTATTCTTTGTGCATCTTTCACCATTGAATGTTTAATATCTTTCGTTAATACCCATACTGCTCTCCAATATAAAGGTGTTGTCACTAAACTCCACTCCTTTTCTTTTTTTATTATATCATCCAATTTTACAACATCTGGAAATGTGACTTCTTGTATTTGATCTGTAAAGAATCGTCCATCAACTAATTCTCCCCCTAAATCTTTCAATGTATATGCAAAAGGAGTATATGACAAATCCACTTTATATATAACAAATATTTCATCCGTCCATTGTTTATGAAAACCTCTTTTAAAAATCTTTTTTCTTTGTGCTATTCTTACATATTGACCTTTTTTATATTTAGACATTACTTTTTGTTGTTTAGTTGCAGTTTCATCCATATCATTTTCCTTACTCAATCTTCGTTTCATTGGCTTGCGTGATTTTGCTATTTTCGCCTCTTGAATTGACCAGTATTTTTGTAGATTTTTTCTCACTTCAGGATAATTATTAACATTCACCTCATTGGGTGCCATTCCAATAATTCGATGATATGAATTATTTATACTTTCCACAATTTCGTTCAATACAGATAAATAATTCTTTGAATTATTAGCTTCCATATACTTTACTAATTTTAATTTCAATGTTCTATTATATCGTTCCACTATAGCGCATTTTGGGTCATCATTTGCAAATATTATTGTTATATCGTTCTGTTTGATTAATGCTCTAAATGCAGCATTAATAAATTCTGATCCACGATCAGCTCTTATAAATTTAGGGCGACGCGGAGTTACATCTAAAATACTCTTCATAGCTAACACACTTGAAGGTCCTGATTTATTCGTCATTGCTCGAACCCAAGCATGTTTATCGAATTGATCGATACAACAAAATAAATAACGCGTTCCATTATTGAAATCAGGATAAAATATTGCATCACTTTGCACATCCATTAAATCAATTTCCCAACAATAATCCTGTCGTCCAACTTTTATCGGCGGATGAACCCATTGTTTTTTTATTGGTTTATAATGTCCATACGTAATATTTGATTTTGACCATTCAATCGTTTGCGCTCGTTAATGTTGGAATTTGTTTTTTTGCATATTTATAAAATTTATTTAAACCAGAATATGAGCCAGGAAAAGAAGGTATTATATAACGTTGACAGTTTTTCATTTAATATTCGTTGTTCACTAAGACTCATTTTTTACAGCTGTTTTTTTACATTCATTATACAATTCATCAATCTCTTTTATCAGTTTTCGCTGCATTTTTTTATGCTTACTTAATATACCTTTTTTTCTGCTTTTATCATCAATTTTAACGCTTTTTTCCCAAAACAATCTGTTTCTTTTTCTCGTTCATCATCATCTGATGATTCTTCAGTCTCACTTTCACTACTGCGTAGTATCACTACTGCTGCTTGATGATACATATATATCTTTTTTACGCAATTTCGTTTTCTTTCTTCTCTTTCTTTTAGCAAGTTCTCTAGCAACTTTTTGAGCAATAACGCTTTCATCCACAACATTTCGCCTTCTCTTACGCATTAAACGCGTCTCCGGGCAGCTGATAATCTTGAAATTGTTCTTTCATCATCGTCATCCTCCATCGATTCACCATACCCTACATCTCGATCTTCATCATCAGTCTGATCTCGATAATCTCCTCTCCTCCTTAAAAATTTTTTTAAGGATTGTTCTACTTGTTGATCAATCATTTTGGAAATATTTCTCGTTTTTCCTTGCCCTTCTAACTCCGGATGTAATTGACGTCTTAAACGCTCCTGTCTTCTGGTGTGTGAAGCAACAGGTGAATATACCCCTTCTTCACTATCTGACTCAGATTTTATTTGCGTGTTTAAACGCTTTACTCCACTTAAACTCTTTCTTACTTTTTTACTTACCTGGGCTCCTCTCTCTAAAAGAGTCTTTAGATCTGTTGTATCCTTCGGTGTAACTACACCAGATGGGCCTGCTTCGTTTTTATCTATCGTTTCCGGAACTATAGGATTTACCCTTTTTTTATTTTCTATTGCAATTCGTCTTTGTAATTCATGAGGTAATGTATCTATATTTAATCCTTCATCCACTAATTTTTTTGCAATTGAAACCATTCCCACAGGAATATTTGTAAATTTATGTGGTGTGTTGATATACTCGATTAATTTTTGTACTTTTGCAGCATTTGGAATAAATTCATCATTTATATGAATAGTATCTTCATCTTTATCAAACTTTATTCCTTTCGAATTCCGTAAAGCCTTTACAAATTGCGTTGCATTATAACCTAAATTATGCACTGACTGTAAATTTACTTCTGATATATCATGGCCATTTAAAATTTCTTTCAATTCTCGTTCTTTATTTTCTGTAAATACATTTCTTAATTGTTGAATCTGTTTCATTAAATGTTTGGTTTTGATATGTTTTGATTCCAATGACAATTTATTATTATTACTAATTTGCTTTATTTCTTCCTTTAATTTTTCTATCCTATTTTGCTGTACAGTGCTCACTTGATTTTCATTCTGAGTTTTAGTTGCGTTTTGTGTTTCTAAACCTGATTCGATATATATCGTTTGTAATAAATCTTTCATATGATCCGCTCTTCTTAACCATTGAATTCGCTCAACAGGATTTTGCGCTGCTAACGCTTTTTCCTTTAATACTTTTATTTGTTTTTCATAATTGTTTGGTATATCCAAAGCTTTCACTTGTTGTAAGCGTTTATAATCTTTCATTGAGATTAATACATGCTTATTATTAGGAGTGATTTCACTATCTTTTTGAACATTTTCTACTTCATTTTCTTTTTTTTCAGTTAATAACGGTTTATTTTCTCGTTCCATTTATTTTGTTATAATTCCAGCAATTACCGTATTTCTATTTGGAAGAATTATAATACGACGTGCTCTATATTTCCTTCTTAAAGCTGAAATAATCTTGAATGATCTTTCACACGTTTTTTTCGTAAATTTGCTAATGATATATTATTTGATCCAATAGTTATAATCTGATTTGTTCTCGTATAATATCTCTTTCTAATCTTATCATACGCTTGCTGATTTTTAGCTAACGCTTGTACACTATTATTCAAAGGCAACATTGTGTCTGTCTATCATAGTTTTATTTTTTAAAGCTATTTAATAACACATTTTCCATACTTTTTTAAATCAACTCATTTTACATTTAAATGTTTTTATTAATTTCAGTCTACCAATATTTCTTCAATTTCTTGTTTTACTTCAGTCTTTGGTCCACCATCAACAAATTCAATATCCTCATCCACTTCTCCTTCTTGAGGAAAAAATCGTTCCATAATTTTTACCTTATCTATTTGCTGCGAATGATGTTGTCTTTTTTTTATTTACTTTCTTGCCTACTTGAACTGGAGCTACTCGTTTTCTTGCAGGTGTAAGAATTGGAATCCAATTATTTTCTTTATCACAACTTTCAAACATCACTTTTGTCATCATTTCTAATTTACCCCATCCATACACTAATCTTCTTGCAGTTGTAATCCATTCTTCAGCTTTTAAATTTTCAGTCTCTTTAAATATAAGTCTACACTTTACCATTACATCTGCATATCCATTTTTAGCTCCAACATATAACATATGTTTCGCATTTTGGGCTCCAGGAATATATTTCTTCAAGCTCTCACTAATCTGATACACCCCATTATTATGCGATACTTTGTATATAAAATCATACGCATTCACCAAAGCCATCTTGAAATAAACCGTTCTCTTTATTTTATCTCGCTTTATACATTAAATTTTAGTATTTTAATAAAAACATTTATTTTCTTTTAAACCATCAATCCAATATATTTCATTAATATATCTCTCACACTTTTTTTTCTTTTTTTCCAAATTTTAACATAAATGCATCCCAATCTTGTTTCTTAGAATACATCATTTTTAACAAATATTCTCTTACTTCAGATTCATTTTTTTCTGATGTTTGAAGTTTCTTTGCGCACGCAGCAAATAACGCTGCTACACGCCCCAATTTTCTATTCCATCACTCATCATTTTTCGTTCTATCGCGTAAAGATCTACAACTTCAATTGCATTATTCGCTGCATTAAAGAATTGATCATTTCTATTCCAAATTTCTTTAACAAGTCTCATCATTACTTTTGTATTATCTTGCACTTTATCTAGTTCTTTTTTTCCTAAATTAACTAATACAAAATCATCTATCATAAACCACGTTATTTCTGAAAGTGGCATTTTAATTATCCTATTACAATTCTATCATATATATACTATTACATGTTTATTTTTTTATGTTTTTTTCAATCAAGATCTATATTTCTCATTAATACTTCCACATGATCTTTCACGAAACTTGTCCAGGAATTATCTAACGCATGCATCAATGCTTCTACTGTTTGAATACTCGTTCCATCTAGACACCACAACCATGCATCAAAGAAATGAATCATAGCTGTTGTTACATCCGTCCATTTATATTCTTTTGATTGACTTTTTCAGTTGGAATAGCACTTCAATCCATCTTTCATTTAATAATTGCCTAATAAGCGTTCTTACATCATCAATTCCCATTACTTGTATTATCGGTGCCGTATATATTCTATACCAATATATAAACGGTTCTTTTGAATATCTTTCAACATACGAAGTTACACGTGATACTAGCTCTGGTTTATATAACACATAACATCAAACATTTTCTGCCATGTTAATTCCTCATATACAGCCCATTTCCAAATCATCCACCACACTGCTCTTCCTTCATCTTCACCCGATCTTTCCCATATTACTGAATCTTCAATCTTTTCATGCTTCCAGTTAAATTTTTTTTGTAACACTTCATACAATTCCTTTGCTTTCATTCCATCCATCAACCAAATAAACGATATGTACCACTGCCACAACCCTTCCCCTTTCATTATTTCCTCCAATTTATCATTTCTTTCTTCTATCAAAATTGGATCTTTTAATGGTTCTTTATTTTGCGCCTCCAATAATTGATAAATTTCATCTGATATTTTATCTTCTTCATATGGCCATGGTTTAACTTTATATTTCGAAATAACTTCTTCATTATTAGTTGCCATTTTTAACAATTTAATACATGAACTAAAATCTTATTTTATTGCAACATCTTTTATAGCTTCTACGAATTGACAGCTGTCAATCACACAAAGAAAATAACACTTTTTTTCTTCAAATTCACTTTATTTTTATTGAGCAAATCTAACAATTTCCTGATACAAATCAAGATCTTTATGAGTTGTTTATTTCTAATCTCTTAATAGTGTTCAATAATCTTCTTGTTGTTGCTTCAAATCGGAAACGAAAAATCCACTTTTGTAACATATCTTGCACACAACTTGTCTGGATGAAATCTCCGTTATGTTTATGATTATATTTCAACGCTTCCAAATCATATTTCACTTCATCCGCTTGAAACAAAAACGTGAACAAATCGGTTGCTTTTTCTCCTACTTCCGATATTATTGCATCAAACACATAAAACCAAAATGAAAATCATTGACTTGCGGATATTTATCAGTAAAACCATCCACTTCTCGCGCAATATCTTCTCTTCCAATTTTATTCATCACCTCACTGATATCTGAATAATCCAACATTTCACACATACTTCTATTCCAACTTTTAAATATATTATATGTGATTTTGTGAACATCATTCGGTGCTCTCTTTTTAATCGTTTTCAAATCTGGTAACCGCGTAACTTCAGTTTTTACACACCATTCCTGAATCCCATAATAGAATTTCTCAAAATCCGTTCCTATTTGGCATATCCATCTATATAGATTATATGTCCACAAAACAATTCACCTTGATAGGCTTTTGCTTCAGCCTTATCCCAGAAGCGCATCTCATAAAATTCCCAATCATCATCATCAACATATCTATCTATTAAACTTACATTCGGGATATGCATTACTGACGACATAATGATAACTAATTTTATTTCCACTTTTCTTCCCTTCTTATACCCTTTTCATTTTACGCATGCGCTATAACACTCTTTGTTAGGTTAGGAGGGACTTACCATTATAAATTCACGTTTTTTACTTACTTCTCTCATTCACCATGTCGAACTCAAGATCCACTCATGGATTATGGGTGTTTTATTGTCGTCTACGTCTTATCATCAATCAACTCGGCTCATCATTTGACCGATTTTATTCTGATATTTTACAACATTGGCCTCTGAATCGCAATCTAGCCGACATCGAAAAAGATACACCCTATGATTGCCACAAAATAACTTACAACATTATCAAAGAATGGAATGATGTACGTGATCAGAAATTGGAATATCATGATATCTTATCTATTCTATCGGGAATGGGAAGAAAAGATATAGCGGACACTCTTCAAGTTTCACTCGAATGTTCTCCTAATCACAAACCATTTCATTATTGGTTTAACATGTTCGACTACATCACCACTCAAATACAATATGAAGATTTATCCATGCTTTTCCGAAGTCTTGATCCTTCCAATGATCACGATTGGAAATTGTCATTCATCAAATTCTCCAACAAAGCCAAGCAAATATTGCGCCATCGATCTCATGGATAAATGGTTGTTAAATGTAAAACATAACGCATGTCTTTGCCATCTTCTATCTGTGATGAAGCAAATGAAACTCAAAACTCAAACCAATAAAGATATGCTCACTGACTTTATTGTTGAACATCGGCTTTATCGATTTTGCATCTGTTCGCGCTCAACCAGAACATCTGTTCATATTAATTCACGCGAAGAACCTTTTAATATTAATTATTCATGAGAACATGCTCAATTGCTTGAATCTCCATTTGAACTTTTTAGATATCGCTAAAATTTAATTTACCTTTATATTTTTAACAATTCAATATAGATTATGATTTTGAATTTGCTATAATTCTTGTTATTCTCTCTAGTGTTATTATCTGCCTAAATTCAAATGCCCTCTGCCAATACATTAATCAGACACCCACACAAAGCTTAAACATTTAACATTCCACCCCACCAAATACTTAAACATTTCACAATCCGCGGCTTTTCTTAAACATTTAAAAAACCGCGCTGCTCTTAAACAGTAAAGATTTACATATGGTCGTTATACTTGAACATTTAACAATCCGCGGCTTTTCTTAAACATTTAAAAAACCGCGCTGCTCTTAAACATTTCAAAAACCGCCCGCTCTTAAACATTAAAGATTTACATATGATCGTTAGCCTATATATACTACTTGTATGTATGTATGTATGTATGTATGTATGTAGGTATGGGCATGAGCCGGAGCGAATGCAGCGCGCGAAGCACGCCAACCAGATTAAGTTTTTTTTACTTGACGGGCTGGGGCGAACGAGCGAAGCGAGTGATGACCCCTAGTAAAGATATATTCCAGAGATCACCGGCATTAAGCTTGCAATCATATAGAATTTACGGGAATGGCAGATGATAAGAAATAAAGATATATTCCAGAGATCAATGGCATTAAGCTTGCAATCATATAAAATATACGGGAGTGACAGACGATAAGAAGTGAATATGTATTCCAGAGGGTAAAAAAGAAAGAGATATATCCCCAAAATTACATAAACCGAGCAGTTTTTCACTATTTTTTGCAAGTAAAAGAATTTTTCATAGAAAGACAAAATGTTCTCGTTTGTAACAACTATGTTTCTACTTATATCTAATTAAAACTACAAATAATTATACTAATTTGTTTGCTACTAATTTGAAAATATTAGGGTAAAGTCTGTTTAGCCGGAAATAAAATACATTTACAAGGACTGAAATCAAACTATTTGTGTAATGATGGCGCCAACTACGCTTGGTGCCCATCATCATACTTTTAGTTAATATTTTATCCTTTTGAATGTTTGTATGTGCTAGTTTGTAATCTTGATTTCTTGCTTTGTAACTGTGTTTGTTGATTGATAAAAGTCAGAGTTATTGATAATAATTGTGTATGTTTATAAAATGATTTAGTTTTTGAATTGATTGTAAAAGAGTTGCATATATTCGTTGTGTTTTCTGACTCATTGCTTGGAACCTGAACACACCACATTTGCAAACCTGTTATATACTTAATTCTACTACCCCACCAGCGTGTAAGAAACTATCATTTTGAAACTGCATGGCTGATAATAGATAGTTCAATGGAACACCGGTTTCTTATCTGCGGAAGATATATATAACAAATTCAGCAGGCCGTTTCTTAAGCCGGGTTTCCATATCGTCGTAAACAACGGGAGCGTGTCCCCGTCATGACGCTGTATTAGGTTAGTCAAACCATATTGCTGATTAAGTGTTGGTACTCTAACATCAAAACTTGTGGATCTAAAACAAGTTATCAAAAGTGTAATCTGATTATAATACTAAATTGATAAGTAAACCCATTATCGTTCCTCCTAATCTAGGTTGAGCAGGTCAATACACATTTGCATCCGTTAACGCTCCGGAAAAACATCATCAAATTTTCGCTAGTCTCTATAAATTTTTACACACTACAGACAAAGCATGTAATACAATTTCAATTCGAAAGAAAGATTACCGAGTATCGACAGGCGTAGAAAGAGGGTGCCTTGCTGAACAAAATTCATCTGTCCATATGTGGCTGAGTGATGAACCAAACCTACTTCAGGGTGGTATGAAATTACTCTGTGATTTTTGAAAATGTTGAATTTAAAACATGCTTTATTGACAAAAACAGCAACTTATAAATGCCAGTATTTCAGCAGCGAAGGAAATGGTCCAATCCTGCTCCGTTGTGTGATACATTGGTTGGCAGAAAATATACCGGACATACTTACATAATGCAAAAGCAGAAAGTAATTTGGTAATGAGAAGACTTAAACGATTATCCTATCCCTGCCATGCCTGTTCTACGCCTATGTAAATAATTAATCACTATCCTCAGAGAGATGCAATGAGAAATCAAGATCTTCATTGAAATCATCGCTATCTGTACAGCTCAAATAATTTGTCTCACTTAGCGGAATTTCGTCATCTAAAATTTCATCCATGTCAATCAAGTTCTGGACGACACTATCACCATTATCATCCTCTTCATGCGACGACTCAATGATATAATCTGTATCTTTTAAAACTCCTGCTGCAACGAAGGAATCACAAAAGTGAAGTAGCAGTTTTTTTAGCATTGAGGATTTTTCAGTTAATATGCTGACTGCGCCGATTTCAAATTTTGATGTAGCACGGCATTCATGTATCTTGATTGAGGATAATATATTTTCTCTCTCATTCAAAATGTACTCAATAATATTTCTCATGTCTTGTTGACAAAGATCAACTTCTTCTTCCGTGCGTTTATTTGCAGTATGGAGCTCAACAACCTTTCTCTTCATGTCAGCAAGAATATCATTTCCTTCCAAATTTGGTAGATCTCGATACAACAGATCTTGAAGGTTGATTGCGTTGGCGTATCGAATCTGTTCAAAATCTGTCAGCCTGAGTTTAAACATAGTCACAAGAATAATCTATAGTCCGGAGGCAAACAATAGCCTATTGTATTAACTTTTTGTCCTGACTTTCACTCGTGCCCAGACTTCCCCGAGTGCATTCCAAAAATCGAAGATGCGAAGTTGTTATGGCCGTCGTCGTCGATGACTCAAAGTTGTTAACATGCCTGGCGCAAATTGTGCAATTTATGGTTGCGGAGCCTGTAGATCAAGAAAATATAAAGGTTTATCCATCATAAAAGTTCCATCTGCAGTTGACGACTTTACAAAGAAGTGGAGAAGCGATATCTTAAATGTTATCACACGAGACCGTGTTGTGGACCCCCCTTTAAAAAAGCAAATCGAGGAAGATTGAGTTTTATGTTTGTGAGCAACATTTTCTACCAGAAGAACTGTATCATTGTAAGTGCTCTTACTTTACTTTATATTTTCCTTTGTAGACCAAAGATTTAGGTCGAATATGAATGATGACAAAATCGAATGAACGTTGTCAGACGGTCAGACCTTTGTAAAAAAGTTGGGCCTAAAGTTTTCCTGCGGCCTGCGCGGAATGCCAAAAGAGAAAAATCTCCGCGGAATTTGAGCATTCCTCAGGAAGCATTCTATCTATTTATTTTTATTGCACATTACCTATAACCAACCACCCCATCTTTATTGCTTGTCCCAAATTACCCCAGGGTGTCCCAAATGTCTCTCTCCTGACTTATCCAGTTTACCCTACTAGCATTTAAATATATTGTTATTTATATTTACCCCTATATATTATATTTGTATATTAATTTATTTATTTGTTTATTTTAGATGAACTGAAGAAGACTTTGAAAGAGGGTAGTATTCCACACTTAAAGCTTCCCAAGAAAACGTTGGAAGTCAAAAAGATAAATGGAAGATCAGATGTAAGCATAAGGAGCAGATTCGCAGCCAGGAACCCAAGACTGTTCTGCTCGAACTTGTTACCAAAATTATGAGGAGTTCATAAAGCAAATCAAGGATTTGAAAATAGATATAGAAATCACAGAAACACCAGAAGCATGCTGCATAACAATGAAAAACTCTCATTTTATGGCACCAAAGTATGCTATCACAGTTGACTTTACACTCAATTTTTTATCCGAGTTTATGACTGGCTCCTGCCACCAAATGTTGATCATATGAAACAATTTGACAGCAGTTTTCAAAATGTGACATTATCCTACCTCTTGAAAGAACTTGATACCCATGTTTTGTGCAGCGGCATAAATTTGCATTCAGTTGTCCGGAAATCTGATGGAAAAACAAGGATACATTGTATCCCGAAACACTTCAATCTTTTCGAGAAAGAAACAGTCATGCAAGATGAATACCTGCGTTCCAATGACTGCCATTTATTGATCAAATGTGAGGGTTCATGCTCTGAATGCAAAGAAGCAGAAAAAAAGGAATGCAAGCTGATCAAGCAAAAAGAGTCAGCGATTAACACCCCAGCTAAGTTGAAGGCACCGCTTTCAAAAACGAAGCCCGAGAGAGTGAAGCTTGCTCTTCAGGAAAATAGAATAAAGTGCAAGCAACTTGAAAAGCAGATACAAGAAATGAAGCAAGAAATTAATCTTACTTCCAAACCAGTCAGTGTGGAGGTTGGTGATGAGTTCAAGCAAATTTTTAGCAGCTGTGATCAGAGGGAAATCCCACCTTTCATGAAGCTCTTTTGGCAAGAGCAACAAAATTATCTCAGGCAATCTCCATCTCAAGTAAGATACCATCATATGATAATAAAATTTTGCCTTGCTTTGGCTGCAAAATCAACCTCAACTTACAATGAGCTACGTTTCAACAAAAAAGAAGGGACTGGTGCTCTTTTTTTACCCAGTCTCCGTACATTGAGAGATTACCGCAATGTTATAAAGCCAAAGAGGGGCTTCAACGAAGCTACTACTGCTGATTTGCAAAACAAAACTGCATCATTTACACCACCAGAGAGATACATAATAATTTGTGTCGATGAAATGAAGATCCAGGAAGATCTGGTATGGGATAAAAATACAGGGGAATTGATCGGGTTTGTGGATTTGGGTGACACAAACATCAACTATGCAACGCTTGTCAAAGCTCAGGATATTGCAAGTCATGTTCTTGTGTTCCTGGTAAAAAGTGTGGTGAACCCCCTGTCATACAGTTTTGCCACCTTTGCCACTCAAGGAGTAACATCGTTACAACTGTTTCCTCTACTTTAATCGGAGAAACTTTCGCGGGAAGAAACTTTCGCGAGACGAAAAAAACGCGAAATTTCTAGAATTAACTTTCGCGTTTTAGGCAAAATCGGATATTTTGCGAGAATAAACTTTCGCGAATTCCAAGTCTGAACAGAAACTTTAAACAGAAACTTTGAAGTAGTTTTTATTCAAAGTGAAACTTTTTCATAAATTTCGCGAATTTCCAATTTTGAAATTTTTATCAAGAATAAACTTTCGCGAATTTCATATTTTAGAAATTTTCGCGCAATAAACTTTCGCGAATTTTGGCCAAAAACGCGAAAATCGCGAAAGTTTCTTCCCGCGAAAATTTCTCCGATTAAAGTATTTTGGAGAGCAGTGGCCATATTAGAGAAAACATGCCAATTGAAAGTTATGGGTGCTGTTTGTGATGGAGCCTCATCAAATAGAACCTTTTTTCAATGCACAAAGGGATGGATGGGAAAGCTGGCAAGGAGGTTGTGTACAGAGCAGTCAATCTTTTTGCACCTGACCGATACATGTTCTTCTTTTCTGATGCTCCCCACCTTATGAAAACAGCACGTAACAACCTTTCTAACTCTGGTTCTGGAAAATCTTCTCGTTTGCTGTGGAACAGTGGACAGCACATAATCTGGAATCACATGAAGCACATTTATGAGGAAGACCTAGATTGTGGACTCAAACTACTGCCAAAACTAACCAGTGATCATGTGAATATTACACCATACTCTGCAATGAGAGTTCACCTTGCAGTTCAAGTTCTGAGTAGTAGTGTGGCAGCAGTGTTGAGAGAATATGGTCCAAAAGAAGCAAGTGCAACAGCAGAGTTCTGTGAGAAAATGGACATGTTCTTTGACTGCCTTAATGTACGAAATACAAAGGAACATCTATTGAAGCGAAAACCATTTTTAATACCATATGTGTCTCCAGACGATTCAAGATTCGCTTGGCTTGAGGGTGAATTTTTGAAATACTTCCAAGACTGGCAGAAATCAATTGATTCAAAACCAGGAAAGTTTTCAAAATCAGGAAAGCAAGCAATGTTCATCTCACCACAGACGTACAAGGGACTTCAGATAACGATATACTCCTTCGTTGAAGCATGTAAGTTCTTACTTGAAAATGGGGTGCAGTATATTCTTTCAGAGCGTTTTTGCCAGGATGACCTGGAAAATTATTTTGGCCGGCAACGAGCGATTGGTCACAGTAGAGACAATCCTAATATTTGCAGTGTTGGAATCAATGACAATATTATAAAATCCCAATTCACTGTTGCACCTATAGCGGGGAATTGCCAGGCAGAACGTTCAAAGTGGAGCAATATTTCAGAAGAGCCACTTGAAAAGCGACAAAAGAAAAGGTAGATACTCAATACTATTGGATCCTTTAGCACCAAGTATTCAAGAAGAACATGTAAAAGTGGATGCAGTTGAGCTACAGATTCATGACGACAAAACTTAAGATGTTGAAGTAGCTTAGTTGACTTCTTTTTAGGATTAAAAAAATGTCAACTTTTCTCTTCTTTGAATAAGCCCCCATCCTGAATAAGCCCCCTTTGAAGCATATAGTTTTTAATTCGAATGAGCTTATTCAAATTATTACGACCAATTTATATTATTTCCAACCAAATTTTAAAATTTTTAGTATACCAAGGTCACATGAGTTCGACTTGATGACCTAAGTTTGTTGATACAATTGCTCTCTTTATTTCTGTTCGAAGTGAGTTTTTCTTGCTCAATTTTTTCATGGCTTTGTGTTTCTCTTTTATGTCTTTTGCATGTGAATGTGATCGAACACGCACATACAAATGAATCAATGTCTTAAAAACATTTATTGCGATTTCATTCTCGATATCTAATGTTGCAGCTGAAACAATCGATGAAATATGTGACTTTACGTATGGGTCTTTCAAGGCACTTATAAATATGCTACTAGCATCAATGTTTTTCAATGATTGTGCTGATACTGCCATAAATTTTGTTTCTACTTCCATAAAAATTGCAACCGCATTCCTGTTCACTTTCCAAAGACCTCCTCTGTTCTTGAGATCGACCAACTTTTGAGCAACGTCTGTTTTAGCAGCCTTCAGTAAGAGTCTTTTGACTTACAATACTATTCCACTTTTTGCTGTTTCTGGTGCTCATGTATACTTTATGGAAGCAGTCATCTGATAGGTACTCTAATGAGTTCAGTTCCTTCTCTGTAAACTTCTTCTTAATTTGTGAAGTAGTTGTTTCCGAGGGACATCCTGCTAACTTTCCTAAACAAATATTTGCAACTTCGGTTAAGAGCAATGATGTGTCTTGTTGGCATAATGTTCCAACGTGAGTCACCTCTCCCAAGGCAATGACCTCGTAAAAGTTAGAGTAAAATTTTTCACCATTTCCCGAAAATTTGTCAAACACAGCAGCAAATTTTTCCCTTATTTCAATACTATCTGCTAGCGACACATTAAATCCCTTAAAATGTGAACGTAGTTCCTCCGGAAAACATTGATCATTCGATAGTTTCAGAGAAGCTTCTGCCAAAATTGCTTTTAGTTCCAAAGGATGGATTTTCATAGCGTTCTCTGCGTGCTTTTTATGTTTGGAATTCACATGACGTGTCAGCCCGCCTCGAGTTTTGTACATCTTTCCGCATTCTTTGCAAGCTTCTCCAGTCTTCAACTATAAAATAAATATAATAATTATTTAAAAAAGGGGAAATTGTATTCATCTATTTTATTTTGCATTGCTGAAGCTCACGAATGAAGAGAAGAAAGAGGAGTAGGCTCACTGGCTCATGGCCTAGGCTGCTTTACGGCGATCACCCAAAGCAAATTATTTCAAATCATACATACCTCTTCATCGACCGCCAAAAAAGGCTTCAAAAGCTCGCTGTTTGGATCGAACAAATCGTCTTCCAAAAAAGCTACCAATACATCAATATCATCCCCGAAAATAAAGTCTTCTTCCACGACATTTGCAGAGGCAGCCATTGTGTTCGCTAATTGTCGCGCACTCGAAGCAAAATATATGCACCCGAAGGTTGTTGTTGTTGTTTTTTCAACATCACGCAGGGAAACAAAGCAAAGAAAAAGCCTTTTGTTCGCGCCTCCGGACTATAGATTATTCTTGTGACTATGGTTTAAATGCAATTCTTGAATTGTAGCTTGAAATGACTTTGCGAATATTCGCCACCTTGCTGTCGATGTTCCTTGACAGCACCATTTGCTATCTTCTGTCCCGCTACAAAATAAAACAATTTCAGATTAGCTTACTCCATTCTTATTTAGTTACAAGATCAGAGAAAATATTGAAAAAGCCCTTTTTTGATCGTTAACAGTTTTGATGAAAATGGAAACATGCCTGAAAGTATTCAAGGAATAGGGGAATACGGCAAGCATTCTGTGGAAAGAAAAGAAACATAATTTCACGAATCGTTAGTCGTTACGAATGCATATTCTCAGATTGATGATATGCACATTTGTTGACTTAACGTAAAAAACAAGAAAAAGCTCTTACTTGTACATCACTTACTTGAGTATTTCTGCTTCAAAGACAGGAGAAACCAACGATCAAAGGCAAGTGATCTCAACTTCATGATCACATCATCTCTTATCTGTTTTTCTACAACACCAACACTATACCTTGCACATGGATCGGTAAGCTTCCATCGACGATTAATTCCATTCGCATTTTCGATTACCTTTAGCTGGTCCTCAATGCTACGAAATTAGACACTCATTAACGATGCAAAAATTTTAAGCTAAATATGTGATAAAGGCAACAGCATTTTGAAGAAAATATTAGCCTATTCAAAGCGTGGTGCCTACTAGAAAAAACTGCTGTTGAGTATAGAAGAGAGTAGATGTACAAAGATAATCAGGAAATTTTTCAAAAGGGTCCCGCTAAAAATGGGTCCCGCTAAAAAAGGAAAAATACCGTGTAGAAAACATCACAGTCACAGTCACAATCTTATTCAAAATCATCTGCATGCTGACAAATTTATGCTTTATTATGCCTACTGACTAGCAGCAAATAAAATCGATTGAGATCTAACTTTTTGGTGCAGTGTTAAAAGACGAGAGATTTTATGAGTAATACATTTTATCGGATAAAGAAAATCAGCTAAAACAAAATTCACATAAAAAATCCAGAGAACGAAGGTGGTTGTATCCTTAGTCGCAGAAGAAATTAAGAATAAATAGAAAATGGAAAGAGCTAGGGAAATATCTGCTCATTAGTTTCCAATTAACAGTTAACTCTTTCCAATATGGAGAATTAGTCCGTTTTTCTAATGGGCACCCTTTTTTGGCATGTGGTGATAAGTAGAAGGTGGCGTTTAATGATCGGTAATTTCATTATACATTAAACTAGCAATAGCAAAAACTAAAGTGCCCCACATCCCTTTTTGAGGATGGCGGGGTGTGCATGCATTGATTGGCATGTACCTGGAAAGTGAATCAAGACAATTTACAAGATATTTTATACAAGAGAGAATAGAGTATGTAAATCTTGTGAAATTGCCAAGAAGCCTTCATAATAATGGAAAAATCTACAAAAATAATGAAATTGCACAAATGTAATGCACCAACAGGCTCAGTTTATAAATAGTGCAATAAAACCGAAGCATCGAAATGGCGACTGAGACTTTGTCGACTGATCACTTCACTGCCGTTGAATGCAAATAAATCAGGAAAAATAATTCATCTATTGCTCTCTTATTTTAAAATATATAAAATCGATTTTGTATCAAATGTTTACAGCCATGTTAGAACATCTTTTAAGAATCAGTAATGCTTTATTTTAAATGGGCATCAATACATCATTTTATTTAGGTTTTTATATCATATTTTGTTTACTTTTATGTTTTTAACTTATTGCTTAGGGTTTTACCATTAATTTTTGTAAATTTGTAAAATTTTTCCTTTCACGCACAACGAAAAACCATGTAAATGGAATTGTCTTTATTATCATTATCATTATCATTATGTATAGCCTACCAGACAATCAAACTTGTAAGTAGAGATACAACGACCTATTTCTTTTGACAAAGCCCAGGTAGAATAGAAGGCCGCTAGGCCTTACTAACCCTTTGCAATCGCCCACAGGAGGCAAAATGTTCCCTTGTCTTTTTCGTCAAAGGCAATAAACTTTTTCAACTACTGATTCCAAGAACCAGAAAGCAGAATTGCTGTGTCTCCTTCTTTCACAGCATGCAAACACCACGGCAAACAACACAACTCGGTGCCATGCTCATTTCGCTTCAAACCTGTTTTACCTGTCTGACAACATTCCAATTGACGACGAAAAATGTGGAAAAATTTACAAAGATTCTCTATATCTCCTGCGGGGTACACTATGAGGCCCCACTTTGATGCGGGGCAAAAAGTCATATCAAAACAACTGTGCACATTTTACCTCGCTTTTCTCTTAACAAGGCCAGAAGTTGTTCCGTCCTTTTCTTCATTCGCAGATCGAATAATATCTAAGCTAAAAAACGAAAGCAAAATAATTTGAATATTTCATTACCGTTATGGAACAAAATGGAGAAAGACATATTCTAAATAACACAAACGTCGGTAAGGTAAATTAAGCAATTTAGCAAAATATAATACCAAGACAATGTGCAAGTTGAAATTTACAATAACGATATTATAATTGATAACAACCTACCAAACATTCTCTAATGAGGTATTTGGCTCTTACTATTCTAATTTGAGTTGAGGATATTGAATGGTGATACTAGAGTGTTTAGTGCAAAGATAAAATTGATACCTACGTTGCTTGTGAACAAGTAGTAAAGTGACGTATTTGCATTTCCAGTTAGACAGTAGAATGCTACCAGCATCTGTAAACAAAATGGTATTTGATAATCTTCAAATTTGAGATTCAAATATATTTACTCGGACAAAAAATACAGGAAAGTACATGAAACTTGGACCCAATATCAGTTTCAAAAATTTGTAATAATTAAATAAGTCAGCCTTAAGAGGCGTTAGTATTTTTCAAAAGATACCCTGGTTAAAACTAACCTATCCTAAATCCTGTTTCAAATATATTCGCTTTTTACAAGGCGGGTTGATGGAATACCAGCGATAAATGCATAATGTTAAACCTGTTAACGCTTTAACAAGGGTTAGCTGTCTAACATTCTTGGAAAATCAAAGCCTTTCAGTCTTATATGACATTGCCTCATTGTGAATAACGTAGAAAAACACCATCTTAGGTAAATGATACCCATAAAAATGGTATGCACAATGGTTCATTCCTTATATTCCTTCATATTCAGGGAAGGACTACTATCCTTGTTAAAGAAGTTAAATGATCACGAATTTGAGACAAAGTAAGTAGGTTGTCGACCGCAGTCGGAGAGATCCCGAATGCTCCTCTTTCGTTCGCTACTTTATTTTCAGATAGGGGCGGCCAGAACTATCAGGAGCAATAATACATTTTATGCTGAGTGCTAAGCAGAGAGGCCAAGGGTACCATTCTAAAGTCTTTAGCCTAAATTTGTCAGAGTTAAAGCCCATGACCTCTCGACACGAGGCGACCACTCTACCACTTAGCCACTGCTTAGTGTAACACGAAGCTCAACATTTTCATTAGAGGCTGAACTGCTTTTCACTAACCTTTGAAGATTTTAGAAATTAATTTTGTAAGTTCTTGAGCCCACTCTATTGCGTCATCGATACCAACTGAAATGAAAGTTAAAATGTTACATTAATGGTGTAAATGTTCATAACTTTTAAATGTAAAAATTATCTCATGACTTGATTTTGGAATTCTATTGTCATTTATTTTTAAACAAATCTCTCATTTTTTACCACAAGCAGCTCGAAGAAACTCAAGACAAAGCGATATTACCCTCTGTCCTTCTAAATAAATTCATGATGTCTCACATGATAGGACACTTGTTTACATTGAAATAGTTATAAAAAAGAAAGAGAAAGCAGGACTATGTCTTTCAAATACTATAAATATAAAATAACCCTTTCTGAACAAACAACAATGACAAAACGTCAGCACCTACAAAGTTCAAAGGGATATCATTTACTTGAACTCATAGTAACATAAAAAAATTGGTGGATGGACTTCATTGTCAAACAGATTTGGACCACATTGAAAAAAAATGTGAAGAGTTGAAATTACACAAAAATAAGTAAAAGTGCAAAATAGCAAAAAAATTATGCCAAAACTCTCAGTCTCAACTTTCCAAATCAAATATGGTCTGATTACGTAGTAAAGAAATCCCTCAGATCACCATAAAAAGATCCAGTTAGAAACTTTTGACAACAAACTTACCTGAGAGACTTGATAGCAACTTCTTTAACTCAGTTTCTGAGGTAATGCAAGCATTTCTAGCTCTTACTAATCGATCGACCATCAATGCGCCTATAAAAAGATATAATAGACATAATAACCACATTGAAAAGGCAGTCAATATATTGTGGAAATTAAATCGAAAATGTATCTTGGAAAAGCATATTCGCAAAAAATTTAAAACATGTAACAGAAACATTAATGAAAATAATTACCATACTTCTTAGATTATAAGCCTTCCTTGTGCATAAGCCGCACTAAATGGTGCCGTGAAGGTAATTGTGGAAGTCTAATAATACCTATTTCGATAACCGCCTTTTGTGAATGATGGAGCATGGCATCAGTGAGACAATCCTGACGGTGAGATGCAGTCATTTCGCGGGTCATGGAGCTAAAACAGCGCAGATATGACCATAGCCTTTCACATTGCTCTCCGTTGGAAAGTCCTGAGCCCTCAGCATAAAATATCGAAGATTTTACCCTGAAATACACCATAAAGAAATATTAAGATAAATATGAAGTTAATAGTAAACTTAGGCAATGAGAAGAAGACAAGAAACCGAATAGTCAATTCAAAGTTCATTCTAACACAGCAATAATTGGCTTTGAGTTTTGTTATAAAATCATTTAAAAGTGTAACAAGTTTTAATACGTAATAAATGCTCACCTGACAGCTAGTTGAATGAGCAAATGCGTGAAATTCAGGAACCATAAAGGATACATTGCCAAAAAGTTTTGAATTCTTTGTGATCTGGTAAAAAACGGAAGGTTATCATTAAAAACAGAAGGTTATGCAAATGGTTATTATTCAGTGATAGCAATTGAAGGTCTTGACAAAAATGCTTGGAAGCTTGGTTGAATTAACTATTCTTAGACTGTTCATATCAACGCAGATATAGAAACTAATTAAGAAGCAACAGGATGCAGTGTGGATATTTTTCTCACATTATAAGAAACAAAGCAGCCTGAAATTAGAATCTGTCTCTTGAGAAGAAGTAAATAATTTCGAATTTTTGCAATCGCTTACAAATCAAAAGTAACTAATTGGAAAAGAATTTAATCAGCATATGAACCAGTGTATATATTGGCAAAATTGTGACTACAAATATTACATTTCATCTGGTATTGGATCCGCTAAATGTGTTTAAAAAGTTATTCAAAACCATATGTTAGTGCTAATTCTTTGCCTGAAATTTTATCACATGGATGGATATATATACTTAAGATACAACACAAAAAATAATACAAGTTTGAAGATATTCATATATGAATCAGATATCGCACAGAGTTCGTCATACCTCAACATGTTGCTCTAATTTAAAGCCAATGTCGTAAACAACATTCTTTTTAATATCTGTGTTGACAGTGGAGTCCATTAGCTGCTCGAGAAGATATATAGCATAACCAAATCTAAAAGTAAAAGTTTTACAGCTAGGCAGACTTCAATAGCAAAGTTGTTTTATAGCTTATTACTTAAGGCAAATAAGCGGAGAAAGGGATGAAGCATATCGATGAAGCAAAATACTTGGCGGCTCCTTTGATATTAATGTTCAGAGTAGGAAATTTTTGATCTCAGTTCAAATAGTTGTGCAACAATGAAGAGAATCGTAACATCAAACATTCAACTATGATGCGAATTTTTAGGCGTTTACACAATCATAGACAATGATCAAACTTCTTTTTGACCAAAAATATGATTGTGTAAACTTACCTTTAAAAGTTATTTCAAACAAGTCATTTCTTGGAAAGGATTAGCTAGGTAAGATAATACAATGAGCTCCCGATTCATTTTTATGAATTTTAAGATAATTAACAATCAAAGGAAGGAAATCAAAGCTTTTATCTAGTGACTTTTGAAGAAATAACGTTCAAATTGGTAGGCTGTTTATCCTCTAATAATGAAGTCAGCCAATCAAAATTAAGATTATGTAATGGTCATGTGATGTGTCCTTGTACCTCATTATACCGGAAGATGATTATAATTTCAAAGGAGTAAGGTTAGGTTTTATGTTACCTTTCTCCATGTTTGATGTTCAGGAATCTGGTAGGGAATTCATGCCTACGCACACATCCAAAAGGCTCTTTTTCGTCAAACATGTGATTCCTACCCTTTGAATGAATGAGGCTGGTTCCTCCATCTGCTTGAAACTGATTGCATTCCTAAAACAATTCAAAATCATTATCAAAATGAAAAAAATAGTGAGATAAAATAATTACCCGGATATAGGAAGCAGACATAATTGCAGCCTACCACTGGAGAGAATATCAGAACTAGAATCAATAGAAAAATTTCAAAGGTTAAAAAATTCAATGGTTGAGACAATATTTCATAATAACTATTTATAAAGTCGTGCAAAAAATATTACTAGCATCTCACATAGGTTTTTCTGTATCACACAAAAACTTACGTGTAAATGATGCATCCAAGAATTTCTTTTTATCATTATTTATCTAATTAAATGCTCATTCAATACAACCAGGTGTAGTCTGAATAACATCGTGCGATGCTGCTTCATTAAAATATAGGGTTAAAATTACCGGAAACACAAGAAAATCTAAGCAGTAAAGATGTAAGAGAAAAGCAGTTTGATATATAGAGCTACGGCGATACTTCAATTAGAAATGCATTTTATTAAGCGTCTCTGCATGCATTTTGTAAATTTTTTAATGAAGGAAAAGCAATACAGTGTAGTTTAAAGTTATTCAGAGGAAATAATAGCTATTAATTAATCAATCACTATTTTGAAAAGCTATTTTTTCTACCTTGTCAAGATCATTTTCTTTTTCTTTCCCAGACATTTTATAGGCTGCTAAAAAGTTGTCAACCTCATCCTGTTCTTCAAAGTATAGAGGACCATGCAGTGATGGTAATGGCTCCTTCCCAGCACACTTTTTTTCGAAAGAGACCAAAGCAAGCATCCAAATTCCAGAAAACTGAGCCAGATCCCTAAATCGAAACATTGATGAAACAATTCTCAGAAGTATTATATTCAGATAAGTGTTTATTTATCTCCAACTTTTTATCGTCATATACACAGGGGAATCCCTTATGTACAAAATAAAACAAAATCAAGGCAATCAACACTTTGGTTCAGGGGGCCAATTAGCTGTCAGGTTTTATGTCTTATGTTTGAATTAAAAGGCTGCCAAAATTGTGTACAACAAACCTATAAGAACACAACAAACTAACCTTTGGACATGCAGGACAGACAGTTCCATCACTAACAACAGGGCGCAGTGTCCGAAGATTCCGAAGTCTATACTTAAAATACCTAAAAGTAAAAATGATATCAAAGGCAAAGGGAGATGATTTAACATAACGTCGGTGGTCATTTTTGGTGAAAAAACATACTCAACAATAGGATATATAGGTCTCCTTCCATCATGGATAATCGCATACAACAGAAAAGAATCTTCAGTAAAACCATACAGGTGCAAATGCTGGTCTATTACAATTATAAGACTTGATTATACTTCAGATGCCAGGTATCTCAACTGTATTTCACTTCCAATAGGACCTATTTTGCCAATTATGGAAAAAATATTTCAAAACCTATTCTCATAATTCTCCATTGAAAACCTAGAAAACTGCATAAAACTTTATGTACTTGGTACTTACGGATACTGGTCAAATGTATCGTTTAATGATAAACTGTTATACATATGTTTCACCTGTGAAAAGAGAATGCACTTTACAGACTCTTTGCTGGGCCAAACCAGAATAACATCAACATTAATAGAAATAGAAATATAAAAAAACGTGAACAGGAAAAAAACAAATTGCTTATACAATGTTATTGCTTTGCATACTACTATATGCATTTCATATTGAATTGTATAAAACATCTTACTCATAGCACATGAAAATCATAATTAAATATCTGTGGATAAGTAGACCTATTACAAAAAGCCAATCTAGAGCTTTCCGTTACCCCTTCTGTTAAGAGGGAGGAATGCGATCATGGAATGTATCGCCAGCATTAATACAATATCAGAGTTAATTGATTGCATAGAGAATTGGGGTGCTTGCCTTTAATGGCTTTTATGCCCGATCGAGTTTTGATATAAATATTTTAGTTTGGGCTATAAAAATATCAAATGTATAATATCGTACACTGATCAAGCGATTATTCTTAAAAATTCATATTTCAATGAAATGACTTAATTGACGGCAAAGTATCATATTACAAAAAAAACACATGTTAAGGTTGAGTAAACACTTCAAAAGCTTACTGTACCAATTAATATACAGTATACAGATATACTGTATCACATTAATTTGATTTTTATCATTTTGGTAAAAAAACTTGCTTAATGTTTAGTTAAAGCGCTATTATTTCAATTCAAAGCTTTAGAGGCAAACTGAAGGATGCAATGTATTTGGAACTTGGAAAGGAAATAATTTATCAAGATTGGTTTCTGAGATAAAATATTCTTCCATCTCAAAGCACTGCAGAAGCTGTTGAGAGAAACCTGCGACTCCAAGAAAAGACACTCCAGAAAATCCACCAGCTGTACTTCGATGGCAAAAACTGGTTTACTTCGAGAGACTGGCCACAATCCGTGTGATAAAAGGATTTTTGCGTCTGAAATGCAGTCACAAAAACAAACATCACATTCCTTTTCGTCTCCTGCAATAAATAACATAGCATTGCAAACCTGAAGGAGAATTTAGAGATAGTAGTATTCTTTTATTGCCAATGAGAAGATAGTGTGTATGGCTACAAAAGGACAATTGCTATCAAAGTCTTATGAGGGCTTAGCATGGTTTCCTTGTTTGCAAATTCGTAAGCAATCCACTACAAAGATGGTAGCAATGGGCACATCACTATCGGACTTCACAGATGTGTCTCCACTAACAATTGTAATTGATAAGTTTATCCTGCACGCAACTATGAATATATTTTTACGCATTTGAAAAATTGGCAAACATTCCAATTAAAGAAGATTGACTAAAGAACAGTATATAAATTGACGACCGAAATTAAACTTCTTTAAATTAGCTTAGAAATCTAGAATAAAAGGCCAGAATAAAGCTTAACTAAACTGAATTAGACCTAACTATAAATAAAACTAAAATAAGCTAAACTAGAATTACCTAGCCTAAACTAAACTGAATTAAGGAAAACGTAACTAAGCTGAACTAAACTATAAAAAAGTTCCTTCTTATTCTGTTACCTGTTTTGGTTAATATTGATATCCTCTACCAATTCTCAAAGCAGTTTTGGAGATGTCTAACATTCTTTGATAGGTTTAGCTTTGGGATGTGCATGTATGGTACAAATGTTTTGTGCTATAAGAAAAACGTTTTTTAAATACAAATGTGTTGGAAAATCTGATTCAATTTCTTCTCTCGCACATACTCATTAAGCATACAAACTATCGAGCCGGTAAATGTTCTTGATGAAATAGAAGGTCAAATCATATGAGTAGGCTACTAGATTGTGGGAAGGTAAAAAGACAGAGCTGAGAATGAAGGCATCTCGAAGTCATTAAGGGCAGATGCCTCTAGCATTCCAGCCTTCCAATCGGTCTGTGGGAATGAAGCAATAATACCTAAATGACACTGTGATGCTCAAGTGAAAACTATACTGTCAAAGGCTGTTAAGGCAATCTACAATAAATACAAAAGTTATCGATGAAGTATTTGGAGGTGTAGTACTTCACATATCTTAGGGGTATTCAATAAAACGATGGAGCCATAGAAAAAGAAGTAAAAAAGAAAAGGAAGGAAAAGCCTCCTCAGTTTTCAAATGATTACAAAGAGTATGGAATTCAAATTTATTCATAAAAGAATCAAGCCCCGTCACTTCTTGATTGCTCTCTCTACAGTTGTAGAAGCATGTTAAACATAGAAGGAAACAGCAAAGATATGAAATATGCTTCTTTCATATGTCTTGTCTCGAACAAATTTTGAAGATCTCTTGCACGGACAAAGTATCGAGTCAAAAGATTAAAAGTATACCTCTTAGTACAGACATGAAAAAAGAAGAGAACAATTCATTTGTCATGTTATAAAATTATTGAATTCACGTCCAGCAAAAGCCGTTCTTGTCACCACCAAATAGAAAGATAGCTGAGCAAGAGGAAGATACAAGAGAACATTGAGGTCTACAGTTATTGATGACCTCAGATAAGGAGGTAAAAAATGGTTCCAAACTAATCTGGATCACTAAATAAAAGAGTCAGAATGGGCCACTGCTGCAATGCAGCTGGAGGGACAAGTAAAATAGCCCAGGCAGGTAAGGTAGATAGAGTAGCATGCCGCCCCTACCACAAGGAAAATCAATCCCTTTGGACTATGCATACCTTCCAGTATTCCATTGAATGAAACAGATTACGGCTTTCGTGCAGCTCTTCAGCACAGCAATCACAAAAAATTGTTCTGTGCCACAGTCACTGCACCTTATTATCGCAGGATTTCTATTGCAAATTATGCAATACTGATCCTCTGGCATACCAAGACTCTCAATCGTCGTTCTTATCAAACTATCTCGAACTTCGTCCCATTTCTCTAATAGCTTTTCTTTCTTCCGAAAATACCCAGAACTCTCCTTCTCTTGTCTGAAAGATAAAAAATATTAATTCATATCAAAAATTTTAAAAATTGAATTTAGAAATTAGAAACCCCATATCTTCACAACATGAATTTAAGTATATATACAACCCTGGTCAATATATGATGTCTTAAGCATGCTACATATTATATTTAATTTGATAAAATACAAATTTTCTGGTACAATTAGTTGGGTTTCTTTACAATAACCCGGCCCATTCAAATTAACAATGATTGACCATATGTGTTCACTTTCAGAGAGAGGGGATGCCAATTTTGTACCAAAATATTAGCAAAGGCAATGACCAGGGCAACAAAAAGAGGGGGTAATAGGACACATTAGACTACCTAGGTCTCATCGGGATTGTGGCCTACAAAATTGTAAAACTGGGCCTAAAAATTGAATTCTCAGCAAAGTTTTGGGCCTCTTTGACTATATTTCATTTTGTACTCTTCCAGTGCATTCTGTTGAAAAAATTATAACGGAACATTCAGTTCAAAATATCTTATCCAATAATTGGGCCGATTTCGTATGTTTTCAGGTCCAACTTGAAATGAAACAGGCAGTCTGCGAATAGGAGGTCTCTGAGGCCCACCTACCCATGGTCAGACCAAAATACTGTAAAAGGCTAAATTCTGTAGGCCTAGTCTAGACTATATATATAGAGCCTGTAGACTAATGTACAACATTGCATTTGTAAATAAATTATCATTAAGATTGCATTCTACACAAAACATACCCTTGGCCTTGCTCAATGTTGATTACGTGGACGCCAAGGCCTAGGCCTACTGCTTCTGTTTGTTTTTCCCTTTCTTCATCTGCCCGAGATGATGAGCCTTGACCAGAAACTCGAGTTGCAGCAGCAGCCCGTCGTGGAATTTTCAACAGCTTCTTGGTTCGAAAAGAGTACAAATTGATATCATCATTAATTTGACGCATTTTTCTCCGCTTAGGCGCCATATGACCTTTTGCCTTCGAGAAGGAAACCAGGCCTGCCTCTTTCTGACTTTCCCCGTGCATAACATCACAAATCACATCACCTCTCATTTCCAAACAATGATTAATCGTACTTGAAAATGCTTCCTACATATAACAACTTTGAGTACCCCGAGTATTGTACTTCCTATGATACAGTCATCGATTAATCAAAGGATTAACCTTGTTATGATAGAATGATGGGAGGTGGAACGGGTGTTCGGAAGATACAATAGATTTTTGCTAGGAGGCAAAATAAAGGGTTTTGATATTTGCATTTGTGCTATAAGAGGGTACCATGGTTGGTTAGGCCAGTATGGCACAATTATGATTCCCTCAGCTTTGTCAAAGTACACTTTTTGTAATGTTTTAGAAATCATGCTATAAGGTGGAAAAGCATAAAATTTCCATTTTTCCCAAGGTATCAAAAAAGAATTTACTGCCATCGCCTCAGGATCAGATCGGTATGATACAAATGGCTTCAATTGATAGTTTAACCGACTCGCAAATAAGTCTATGTCTGGTTTGAAAGAAAGTGCTCTGCACAATGCAATAAATTGATTTTCTGAGAGCTTCCATTCTAATTGCGTTGCTTCCTTCCTAGATTCTTCATCTGCTTCAATGTTATGCTTGCCAGGCAAGTGTGTTGCTGAAAGCCATAAATTTTTTATTATGGCTTGTTCCCATATTTATTTAGCTACTTGATTACAATTTTTTAAGTGAGAAGTTCCCATTTTATTGATGGCCTGAACCGTTGTCGTATTATCAGATTATCAGACTTTTAAATGAGTGTTTGTCACATTTACAAGAGATTTAATTCCAAAAAGTACAGCTTTGAGTTCAAGAACATTTATGTGCAGTTCACTTTCTTTTTGTGACCATTGACCTCCAGTTTTAGTTTTCCCAAATGTTGCTCCACAACCTATTTTACTGGCATCAGTTGTTAAACAATGAGTTGTCTTGAAACAGCAGTTGTATGGGCAGTCAGTGCAAAGAACACACTAATAAATAATAGTGGTTACAGTCCAAATATGATCGTTTTTGGAAGAAATCGAAATCCACCATCAGTGTTGATAAATAAGCTACCCGCAATGGAAAATGAGGCAACAAGTGTGACTGTTGAAAAGAATTTGAAGGCTCTTCGTATGGCAAGAGAAGCTGTTATTCAAAGTGAGTCATCAGAAAAGATTAAGAGGGCATTGCGGCATAACGTGAGAACTTGTAATGATATCAAATTTCACCAAGGCGAATGTGTATATTACAAGCGAAACAACAATGAAAGATGGCATGGCCCAGGTACAGTCATTGGGCAAGATCATAAACAGATCTTAGTTAAACATGGCAATGATCTTGTAAGGGTTCACAGTTCCAGGGTAGTACATGTTGATACACAAGACAAAGAGCACCAGGATGATGAACTTGATATAACACCTCAAGACAAACATAGTGAATCACAAGAAATTACTGTTTTAAATCAAGAGTCATCAGGAAGTCATACGCCCGAAGTGACCGAAAGAGTGCAAGAATCAGGTGGAGCTCTAGAGACCGAACATGCAGTTCGTACTACAACTGATCCGGGACTGGTGAAAGGAAATTCGAAAATGAATGAAAGGAAAAATTGTATGTTACCAAGAATAAAATCTACCATTACTTTTAGGGCTAGAGATGACATAGAATGGAGGAAAGGTGTAATTCATAGTAAAGCTGGCAAAGCTACAGGAAAATACAGGAACTGTTTGAACGTTGAAAACAAGGAAACAGGAGAGATTAAATGTTATGACTTTGAAAGAGACATCTCAGAATGGTCACCAGTGACTGAGGAAGTGCTTTTATCCAATAATTTAGATGAAATGTCAGTTATTATGCCAAAAGAGCAAGAATTAGAGAACTGGAAACGAAATAATGTATTCCCAGAAGTGCCAGATGAAAATCAACCACACGTGACTTGTAGGTGGGTAATCACAACGAAAGAGGTTAACGACAGTTATACAGCAAAAGCAAGATTAGTAGCGAGGGGTTTTGAAGATACAGATGTGAGGAATCAGAAAACAGATTCTCCAACATGTTCCAAAGAGTGTATTAGGATAGCCTTAGCTATCATGGCACGTAAAGAATGGGAATGCAAAGTTTTAGATGTCAAAACTGCATTCCTTCAAGGTAATGAGTTGAAGAGGGACATTTATTTGAAACCTCCCAAAGAAGCAAGGGCCCAAGGTATGTGGAAGCTAAACAAAGCTGTATACGGCCTGAATGAAGCTTCCCGGTATTGGTATGAAAGAGTTAAAGATGTGTTGATAAATGCTGGAATGCTGAAGTCGAAGTATGATGAGGCTCTGTTTTGTTGGAAATTGAATGGAAAAGTTCAAGGAATTCAAGTTATGACTTTCGGTCATATCACTGCATTCGCTCCCGCTCATGCCCATACATACATACATACATACATACATACATACATACATACATACATACATACATACCTACATACCTACATACCTACATACCTACATACCTACATACCTACATACCTACATACATACATACATACACACATACATACATACATACATGAGCCGGGTTTAGTCGCTTGGCTCCCTCCCCGGAGCCCATCAAGTAAACAAAGCTTAATCTGGTTGGCGGGCTTCACGCGCTGCATTCGCTTCCGCTCATACCCATACATACATACATATATACATACATACATACATACTATACCTAAATACTATACCGACATACTATACCTACTATAGAAACATACTATAACTACTCTACAAACATACTATACCTACTATACCTACTATAAAATCATACTATGCCTACTATAAAAACATAATATACCTACATACTATACCAACATACTATACCTACAATAAATACCCTACAATACATACCCTACAATACATACCCGGCAATACATACCCTACAATACATACCCTACAATACACACTACGACGTAACATTTCTAAAACACGTAAAGGTGGGAGGTAAAATCTCCCCCCTGGTAAGGGAGCGCCCCGTGCCCACCCTGCAGCACTGAAAGCCATTTCTGAATATTGACAATTTCAGTGTAAAATTGGCAGAAAAAACGTTGCCACAGGAAAATCAATCCATCCTCAAAAATTCCAACTCCATCCCCATTAAAAATTATATCAACACGTGGCTCAGGATACAGCGAATACGTTGCAAATAGTTTTATTTCTTAAATAAGTAATACTGAATTCTTAGAGACAATTTAGTGGAAGTGGTTTTAATGATTTATCGGAGCCATGCAAAAAGCAAAACCTTTGAACACACGTTAGCAAGTAAAAATAGTATTTACCGTGGCAAATAGTGACACAGTTGAACTGAAAAAACACCAACAAGAAGGTAATATGTTGGGGAACAATTATCGAAAGTGTTTGGGTAAAAAATAATCAATTGTGGCAAGCTAAAATTGAATTTTTGCAAATGCAAAAACAATGCGTGTTGCGTGAAAAATTGCTCCTTCCTAGACCAGGCGAGGAAGGGGGTCTATCGTCACCCGACGAGGGAATTTTTGTGACCAACTTCATTTGGTCAATTTCAATACGCTGATTGCGAAAATTGATGTTATACGGGCGAAATCGATACCACCGAGCCTCTATTTCATGTTTCAACCTCGTTTTCGATGGAAAATTGACATTCAAGAAAAATTGGTGAGTTCATGGATTCCAATCAATGTTTGGCTGCTGATTTCGAAAATTGAGGCTATGAAGTAAAATTCGGCACCTTTGTGCCTCGTTTCGATAATGAAACCTCGTTTTTTCGCCTCAAACTTATAAGTCAGCGATTCTTATCGATTTCAGGGCACTGATGTCGAAAATCGATGCCATACATCAAAATTCAGCATCACTGAGCCCCTATTTCATGTCAAATCCTGGTTTTTATGTTTGAACTCCGTTTTCAGCAAGAAACATCGAAAAACGCACCTGTTTAAATGTATTCAAAACGGACACTGTCCATATTCTAAAATTTGGAACATGGTCAATGTCCATTTTTGATTAATCTCAAGTTGCTAATTTCGAAAGTCGGTATTATTGTGCTCGGCCCCACTGAACTTCTATTTCAATACAACTAGTAAAATATATTTACAAAAGATTATGCAATTGCTTATCTGCGTTCGAGAGGTCATTTTGTTCATCGTATTCTTAGAATTCATCATCAGAGGACTCATCCGTAAATTCATCCTCCAAGGCATCATCATTCGATCCATCGTAATCACCTTCATCTTCTTCGTTCGCATGCAGAAGCAGCTCTTCGACATTTTCAGGGAAGGCCTCGGGACTCCATGGAGCATTACCGCTTGCATCCCAGCCATGTTACACCGGAATCTCAAGATCTAATTCCAACCGGTCAGCATTTCTGTTTATGTTTGCTGCATAAGCTGATCTTGCGATGTGCAGATGTAGATTGGCAGCACATGGTGGCTTTAAGCTCAGGTCAACCACAATTCCTTTTCTTTCGAATACTTTCCAAAAGCACTTTGAGCGGGCTTCATTGATTTTCGTGACGGATGGAAAACCAGAAAGAAAACATGTGAACCTCTCAAGGAGCTCGATATCATCTGCATTGGGGTTGACGTCTGTTCCAAGCCTTGTGAAGGCATTGACAAATTCTTGTCGCTTTAACATCGTTTTCCAAAATGACTTCTTTCCTTTTCGAAAAAAAGCAGACACGTAATCTTTGCCGGAGAATGCATGCAGTCCAACAACCGCTCGTCTTTTAATTGGAGAAAGTGTCGATGATGTCACATCAATTAGTTTTTGGTTCTTCCCAATACCACTGTCCAACAAAACTTTAACGCCCATGAAATTGTGCGCAAGAAACTGTGTAATTATATCGATGTCTGCTGAAGGGGATCGTACTGCCGCGGTTTCTCCAGGTAAAATAGGTGCAGCCTTTACAAGTGCTAGCAGTTTAGTATTGGCTTCTTCGTGATTGCTATGCAGCTCTGGAAATGGTCTTGCTTCATCTTTGCTTATGTTCGTACATTGAGTTGCATTTGAAAAATATATGACGCGGTCATTCAAATTATGTCGGTCGTCTTCGATTGACTGTTGAATCAAGTTAAAAAGCATTTTCTTGTTATCCCCATTCTTCTAACTCTGATTTTCGAAATCAGCGACCAGAAGACAATAAGAATCGCTGACTTAAGTTGACTTAAATGAAATTTCAGGCGAAAACAAGGTTTTCACATGAAAACGAGGTTTCATTATCGAAACGAGGAACAAAGGCGCCGAATTTTACTTTATAACCTCAATTTTCGAAATCAGCAGCCAAACATTGATTGGAATCCATGAACTCGCCTATTTTGCTTGAATGTTAATTTTCCATCGAAAGCGAGGTTGAAACATGAAATAGATGCTCGGTGGTACCGATTTCGCCCGTATAACATCGATTTTCGGAATCAACGTATTGAAATTGACCAAATGAAGTTGGTCTCGTAAATTCCCTCGTCGGGTGACGATAGACGCCCTTCCTCGCCTGGTCTATCCTGAGTGAAAAGCAAGTTTGTTGGAAATCGTAAAAAACAACAAAAAAACCAAAAATAAAAGAAAAAAACAACACATTATTTTAGTTGTGTTATCAGACAACACTTGTCGAAAATTTAAATGGGGAAAAACGTGCAAATAGGGCCGGAAAAATTCAAAACTTTGACCATGGCCTAAGCATTGTTAGCATGCCAAAGCAAAAATGGGGGTCGCCTACTACAAAACCTACAACTATTTCATTCAAAAAACAAAACAAAGCTATCACCTCTGTTCTCTATTGTTTCCTGCAACTTTCCAGGGGTCTTTCAAACAATTAACAGCTCTTTACAAAGATAATTCAGCTCGTCAAACATTTTGAAAGACTTCCATCTCACTTTTGGGTACAAAACAAAAACACGCGTCTTCTCCAAAAGTACCCCCTGTTCAACCCGAGGGGAAATTTGCATGATGACGAAATACGCGTGACAGTTCACGTGAAGTCGCGAAAGAGCCAATCAAAATACAGCAAAAGGCGAAGCGGGTCACGTGAAAAGTGAATACTCTGTTCAAAAATGGAGTTCGGGACGCGAATTTGGAAGTTTCGCCAGCGTAAACCGGAGTTTTTTTCGTGACTCAGGAATTTTTTTCAAATAGGCTTCCAAAAATAGATAACTTTTGCCTACTCCAGAAACGGAGCCTTTCCGTGCAAGTGCCAACCTTGTGCTCCCCCATTCAAAAAAGCCTTATTGATCACCGATTCGCCGTTTCGGCCCATTGTTTTGAGGCGTTCGACCTATTGTTTCGGGTCGAATCTATTGTTTTAGGCAGAGTTTCGCCACCGTCACGTGACTCCGCAGAATATATATATTAGATCCTTTGCGCTTTCAGCACAGAAAAGAGGTTGGTATTTAGCGGCAAAAACAAACAAAATGTCGGCCTATTTCTGAGCTGTGTGACAACAAGATGAAACGAAATGTGGAATGGATGAATGATACTTTTTTTTAAAACGGCACTTCAAGAATACAGTAGAGAGAATTTTTAGCGGACAGAAATGCTCAGCTTTTTAGAATAAGATTTTCCGCAATATGCATGGAGTCTTCGCTCTTTAGACAGGAGGTTATGAGAGTTCAAGATAAATTGTGTCGACAAAGATGTTTCCGTAGAGCAACTGAGAAATGCAGTGCAAGAAGAACTTGATGGCCCAAGAAGGTTGCTTGGGTATCGAGCAATGTGCAACAAAATCCGCCAAAAGCATCAATTAAAGGTACCTCGCCGTTACGTTCATGCAATGATGTACGAGTTTGATCCAGAAGGACTCGCTGATCGAAGTTTGGTCAACAAGAGAAAGAACCGAATAAAGGGGAAGTTTACTACTCGCGGAACAAATTGGGTTTTGTCTCTTGATGGGCATTGCAAACTAATGGGGTACATGAAAAGCACTTTTCCTCTTGCAGTTTATGGTTGCATGGATACTGCCAGCAGAAAATTATTGTTGTTAAGGATTGGTGCAGGAAATTCAGACGCTAGAGTTATAGGACGGTGGTATTTTGAGTATCTATACGAAAGTAAAATGATTGCGTCAATAGACGGTTTCCGAAACACGACCTATGTCAGTAAGACGCCCGTTGGAGGTCTTGCACGAGCGCGGCCAGGGCTATCCCCCAATATCATCGGGCGTCTTGATGAAAATCCTTACACACTTTTGCAAAAACATCGGTCGTCATCAAGACCGGTGATTGAGACAAATTATTTCAAACTTGCAAGTTTTAAATCGAGTTCATTTTTATAGTTTATGGAAATTCAACATTCGATCTATCATTTCGAGGTGAAATCAGTATCTAACATGGAAAAATACGCTTTTTAAACACAGTTTTATTTTGTCAACTGTTTCCACGAAAATTTCATCGCATGCTTCCGCTTCGAGACACTGGCCTAGCAAATCGTTGATATGTGTATCTTTTCGGGCAAATGCATAGAGCGTTCACAGCATCACAAACAATTTCGTTGCTGCCCCTCAAGACTTCTGGAAATTGGAACAGACAAAGAAGAGCATAAATTTTTTCTTTCCTGAACCTGAACTCCACTTTCGTACTGTCGTCAAATCAAATATTTCGTATTACCAATAATATGACTGATGCAGTGCAAATTTCGTTGATTAAATTTATGATTATGAAGCAATAACAGGTCATGAACATCAAAAATATTGTTGTCGTATAAATTTAAAATCACATCACTATTTTGAGAATTTCCTTTTATTTCGAGAAACCTTTTGAATGTTGGCGCCAAAGATAGGTCGTCCTAACAAAGGTTGCATTTTCGGAAACAAAATTTGATCAGAACGACGACTGTCTTTGCACCAGAGCTCCAACGGGCGTCGTCTTGAGATAGGTCGTGCTTCGGAAACTCTCTAGTGCTACGATTGGATAAGGGTACTGAGACAGGAATGATGGCGACGATTCACGCATTTCTCAGGAATCAACATGGTGACACGGATGCACTTGACACAGTAATATATGGAAAATCAACATCTGACCAGGTAAAATTTGTAATTTATTTGCCTGAGTTTGCGCAAATATTTGTCGCTATTTATTATTTATCGTTATCTTGTCGTTATTCAGGAAAATGTTTAAAAAAATTCATGTTTTTATATTATATTTACAGATTGAAAGGTGGTGGAGAGAGCTCCATGAAAGATTGGAGAAATATTACAAAGTTCATCTTGCTTTCTTGAAAGATCAGGGTCATTATGATCCAGATATGGATATAGACAGGTAATCAAAATTGAAGTTGATTTTTCATAGGTGCATTGCCATTGAGGTAATGCACCTATGAAAAATCACATAGACATCCACAATTTTTAGACTGTAACAACATTTTGACGGATAGGGTTAGGGTTGAACCCCTGCTTAGTTATTAGAAGTTCAGCAAATAAGCTCACCGCTCAATGCCAATTTGTACAGTGAATACGAAATGGCTGGTCCTTCTTGCATCAGATTGTAATAATGATGTGACATGTTGTCAAGGTCAGTTTGCATACATTCAAATTGCAGAGATGTTCTTTTAGATATTCAAATTGTTCTTAACCTCAGGAGCCTTTGTCTAAATACAGAGCTTAATGCATTAAGGGTAAAATGAAAGGGCTAGTTACAATCAACTATTCAAATGTAAGCAATTTCCTAGCCTTTTGTTGTTTCATACATAACCATCTGTAATGTCTATATTTTGCTTGCTAGGTGGATGCTTGCCTATGTCTTCCATCCTTTAATACAAAATGAGCTTGACACATTTAAAGACACTATATGGAACACACACAGGATTAGACACCAGAGGAACATTTATCTGCCAGATGGAATTCCAAATCATATATATACCTTTCCTGAGGAATATGGTCTAGAGGATTGTGGTAAGTGTTCCATTTTTGACAAGAAACCTTTTATAAGGAATGATACAGACAAATTCCCAAAAACTAAGTATTGTTATAGAAGGATTTTGAACTCCTTCTCTGGTGCTGTCTATTATGCACCAAAGAGTAGTTGTGCCAAAATTTGGTGATAATAAAGAGGTAATTAAGAATTAAGAGATTTTACAAAGTTTGTCTTATTGCTATTTTAACCTCTTCAGGGCTATTGGTTTTCATTGTATTTTTGTTATATGTCACAGGATGGCCAATCACAGATGACAAACTAAAGGAAGTTGCAGAGCTGTCTGGTGTATTAGAACACGAAGACCAGTACTTGCCTGTTGATATTGAAAATCAATTCAAGCAGATAATACAATAAGTCCCCGCATATAAGAAACTCATATTTTCAAACCAGGCTTTTGAGTTTCTTATACGTAAGAAAATATTTTTAAATCAGGCTGGCTGGTTTCTTATATGTTCATTAAGAAATTTTTCTTTTACAGAAGGCTTTCTTGTGAAAAAGACATCTTTTTGAATTCATAGAACATGTTTCATTGTAACAAGGGATACCCTAATAGATGAGTATAGATGAAATAAGTATGAAATACTGTATATCTTAACCTTGAGCAAATCTAGGGTTGAAGCTACACAACAAATTAGTGGTGTAGTTGAGTATTGCAACATATTTGTGAGAGTTCGAGACATCCATTGTCAAATGCCATTCATTACTTTGATTTTCTTAAAAAGGCCCTTGAGAATTCTTTCTTGTGACACAAAAGCCACAACCAGTGTCTGTACACATATATTGTAGTTCTTGAATTACATGTCCTCCCCCCAACGTTGAATTTCAGTTGGAAATTTAATCTTCAATTTAATTCCCACAACTTCATTGCTTGCGCTTGAATTCAGTTTTTCCTCTGCCCTAATGGCTGAGATCATTTTTGACCTGAATCTCTCCAAGTATTGTTTGTTTCCAACAAAACTCAATTTGACTGGCACTTCAACTCCCATGCCATTTCCAGCATTAAACCTTTTACTAATCACTTCTGCATTTAGCTCCCCACCATCTTCTATGAATTTGAAGCAAAGTTGAGATAAATGTTTGGGAATATGCCCAACAATGGGCTCTTCTTCCTTTGTTGCATACTTCATCCCATATTTATCATGCATCACTGCATCTGGATCCGGCGTGATTACCAAAATCTCGCCTAGTGTCAGTTTATATGTTGACAAATAAGCATGATAACCTCTAACGACAGATTGCAAGAAAAACACAAAATTATCCGCCATTTTCAAAAGTCTTACTGTCCGGAGACAGTGTTGCTGACGTTATTTGTGAAACCCTTTTGACTTGACCTCACTCCGAAACTAACTAGCATGCACTGCATTTTTTTAACACTGGCCTGTCAAGGATGGCCTAAAGTTTCGCGTTCATCTGTCAAATGGTCCTTTGATCCCTGAGTGATGAAGCCTGCTTCCACCAGCAAACAAGCAACTCTTGGTAAATTTGGTTTCACGAAAAAGATTGAGAGAGCACGAGGCAACTGTTTTAAAGTTCAACTGGACTTTGTGCCTGAATGCGAGAATGTGAGAAGAAAACTGATGGCATTACATGTCCCTTTTGTGAAGAAAGCAAATTTTTTACCAGCAATCAATATTTGAACATCACATTAAGTACTAACATCCTGATAAAGAAGCTATTGAGAATGTAGAAGAGAGTTTTGTGCGGGCGGAACTGCCGCAGTCACCACTAGTCTACCATGCTAAAAAGGATGGTGTAAATTTGGAATTTCCAAAACCGAAGAGTCCTGCAAAGGAAACCAGAAAAGCAAAAGGTTCATCGAAAAGGCGATCATATACCATTTACTTCAAATTGAATGTCCTTCGTGATTTTGAGACAGCTGCCAAGAGTAAAAACAGCAAAGATAAGTGCAAAGAAGTTGCTGAAAAATACCAAATGTGCTCGCACCATTTGATGCTGTGCTCTCAGCATTTGGTGATGTGCTCTTAGCATTATGTGCTCGCACCATTTGATGCTGTGCTCGCAGCATCATGTCCTCACACCGTTCCATGATGTGCTAGCACCATTTGGTGATGTGTGTGCTCTCACAATTTGATGATGTGGTTGTTGCTGTTGCTCAACACGTGCATGCATTTTTTCTGATTACAAGTTTCAATATGGCCGACGAACCAGTACAACAACTCAGGAAACTGGAAGCTTCGTTAAGTCAAATTGGTCTTGGGACCCTGGCACAAAAGTTTTATGATGAGAAATTGGATTTCCAGACGTTACTTGCTGCTTCTGACCAAGAGCTAACACGCCTTGGAGTAGTAAGGATGGGTGATAAAGTGCGGCTAAGGCAACTCTGCCAACGCGAAAAACAGTAAAGTGAAGGTCAAAATGGGCCTATAAACGACAATAATGATGGGCCTAACAATGAGCCTCCGACCTCATCAACTAGAGAGCCCAGTCCACGGATGGAGACAGAGAGAAGACGCTACCCAGATGTTGTACAAGAAAGATCCTTTTCATTTCGCCCAGGAAGCAGCAGTATAGGCAGATCAACATCAAGAAAAAGAGACAGTCAAACAGGACCAGCTAGGCCTAGTAGAGCTAATTTAAAGACTATACCACGCCCATGGACTGTTAAGTTTTTCTGTTTATCCAGCAGATATTTCTCAAAAATCCCAACAACCTCAGAGAGGGAGATTTTAGAGAATGCCGGACTTGGCTTCAAGAAAATAAAGCTGGATCTCTCTGACAATGAGGAGGAAGTATTGAAGAAGTTAACCTCAGGTGTAACTGAGGAAGGAAGCAATGTCACAGCAGGGTATCCACAACTGAAAAGCTGTGGAGGGTTTGAGCTTCTGACCTGTCTGTCAAATTCCCGAGATTTAAAAGTATTAAAATGTAGTATGTACGCCAAAGATATCAAGGCTAAAATTGATGGTGGCCAAGGCAGGATTTCCATCCGCCCAATTCAAAAAAATTTATCCACAACAAAAATTGTAAAAGATTCTCAGAGCACACTTAAAGAGAAATGCCTTTATTGTGAAAAAGAAATACCCTTGACAGAATTGCGGTCCCATGTTATATTCTGCAACAAGGAATCAGATTCTGGCAGTGACGATGACAGTGTTCTGGAAACATCACCATTTCTTTCAAGGAGTGATGATTTGCAATCAGCAAATCTAGCCCCTCAAAGTATTTGTCAGCAGGTTCTGGGAGAGAGAGACAATTTACCACAACAACAACAACAACAGGCTGTATATCATATAGAAAATATTGATTTAGAAGCAAGGTTCCTCTCGCCAGCAACTGTGCCCAGAGTCTCTGATTTGTCTACACCTGTAGAGTTACAAACATCACCAGACTTAACCACATCAACAGAATTAACAGCAGTAACAGAGTTACACACAGAGTTAGATTTTACCATAGAAACAGAGTTACCCAAAGAGCAAAGTTTGAAAGACAAAGTCAAGGAAGTTGCAAGATCACTAAAAAAAAAGAATCTGGACCAGAACCCTGTAGAAATTTTAAGGGCCATGCAGAGAAAGCTGATATCAGGACGAAAACTAGGAATTGAGAATGCTGCCGAAGATAACACTGCTGGTGAAACAAATTTTATTATGGTAGACAGGAATAATATACTTGAAACCGGTTTTGATGAAACTATGGCATTGAACAATAAATTCATCACACTTGAAGTACAATTTTATGATGAGGTGAGCAGTGGCTTGTAGGGCATTTGCTAATAAAGATAGGTCACGTGACTATATACAAACAAATACCATCATCATTAAAGGGACGACCCTGAATAATATGAATATATGATGAATAATAAATAGCAAATAATAATATAAACATTTTACTTTTTGTTTTATTTTCAAATTTTAATAGGATGTATGCGATTTTATAAATGATGAATTGCTAACCATTATTTATTATTTGTCATTTTCTAGCAAGCCAAAGATTATGGAGGTCCCAGGAAAGAGTTTTTCCTGATGATGATGAGAGAAATCAGGGAGAAATATTTCCAAAATGGTCTCCGACAAGCGTTCCGTGATGATTACAGGAAGATTGGCATTTCATTTGGTATGTTTATTTTTTTCTACATAATAATGAAATTATCTTAATCAATGGTGAGTTGTTTAGAACCTTTGTAGAACCTTGAGCTGTTGTTGATCCCTTTCTCTGCCATGCTCATGTTCTATTCCTTTATCTCCAATAATCTATGCAGAAGAATGTATGTTGGCCCTGAAAAAAGGGAGGGGACATCAGGAGAACCTGTTATTGACCAGTATTGTGGCATTTTAGCAGACAATTTTTATGTCTCAAATTTGTCAACATAGTTTTTGGGCAGTAAGTTTGCTACATGTATTACATGTTGGGGAGGAGTGTGATTGTTATTAGTTTAATTATACATTTACAGTAATCAAAGTTTTCAAATCCCAGATTCCCTGAAAACCAGTTGGCACATTGAAAATTTTAATAGTTTGTCTTTCTCTCATGCAGCTAAGCTTTATTCTTCCAACTTGCTACTGTATAATAGTACTGTAATGTTTTCATACAGGTCTCAGCATTTTGCAAAATGGTAAAGTTCTACAGTTTATGGATGAGGCAATCACAGAGGAGATAGTCTTTTCTCTAAACGCTGATACTGTGGAAAATGACAATAGGACCCCAATATCGGAACTGAGGAGAGGATTGAAGGAAATGGGAATTGTTCAGGTGAAAGATAATTTATGCAGTCAATCTCAAATTAAAAAATGTTACAAAATACAGTGGCGTTCACAATTAGGAAGGATGTTTGGTCACTGCATCTTCACCACAACTCATTTTTTGTAAAATTGACTAGAATATTTTCATAAACACAATAATAAATATGATTCCGTTTGGATTTTTTAATATGAATTCTGTAGACTCGTTATCATTTTTCATTAATCCTATATACAGATGTGAATGAGCTGCCTTTGTTCCTCAGCTTGCTTCGTCCCAAGGAAAGTTCACGACTGACTGTCAAGAAACTTATATTACTATTAAAGCCAGATTTTGATGAGGAAGGATCAAATACACGAATGTTGCAAGATGAAGTATACACAAGACTATTGAAATATGTTCGTGAAGTTGCAAGTAAGTCACACTTAACTAGTTTCAAGTTAGATAATTTTGTATCTAGATCATCATAAAGCATTATTCTTCTACCAATGAAGTAATTTCTCAAAATCTCGGTCTTTTTTGGTGGTCAACATTGGACAGAAATTCTGTAAACAGTGAAAAGAAATATCCATTACCTACTATTACATATGTAATGGCGAAGCCAAAAGATTCATAGTAGTTCGAAGTTGGTGTAAATTTCAAAAAATTGTCAAAGCCCATAGTTTGGAGGAACACCACTTAAAGTAAAACCACTGCTTCCCTGCATATGTTGTGTTTTTGCTGTTTTGAGCCTCATTAATTATAAACATTATTCTTACAGAAAAACACAAGTGAGCACCACTCAGATTTCCATTATTCTGTTTTAGGTGGACGAAGAGGCAATGTTAACCTCCAAAATATCCTGGCCTTTGTAACTGGTGCAGATGAAGAACCATTGTTGGGGTTCGAAGTTCACCCGTCTATACTATTTGTTGACGATAATCAACATTTCACCCCAAAAGCGCAGACATGCATCAACCAGCTTATTTTACCCAGAGGTACAAGTGCAAGCAAACTTCCAGACAACGGTGTTCTTTTTAATCTGTATGATTATGCATTTTGGAACAACTATTTTGGGTTGATATAACAGACATGTCACAATATTTTCAGTATTCAAGATAATCTACTATATGGTTATGTTATAGAGTTTTTTAGGTCTTCACAATAACACTGAAGTAGTTATGTTACGTTACATTTTACAAATATTAGTAGCAGGGAACAATGGTAATTGACAGAGATGTAAGAATATAAGAATGTAAATGTCATTTTTGTCAAATTTTGCAACCAAATGCTACCAAAATTTGTTTGGAAATCATTCATTCGCTATGAGTACCCGCAAATAAGAAACAAAGTTTTAACTGAGACACTAATTTTTTGGGAAAACAATGGATAAAACAATAGGTTATTGTTTTAAAACAATAGGCTAGTTTCTAAAATGTGGTATCTTATTTGTGGGTCCCTACTGTAATTTGCACTTGTCAGAAACCATTGGCCTCTGTTGGTTGCATGTGTTAATGTTCAGTTTTTCATTTATACAAAATTTCTCTCGTGTTTGATTTCTTACTAAGAAATGATGATGTTCCTGAATTCATACTAATTGCAACATCCCCTTTATTGCTCAGTTCACTAAATTAAGATTTTTTGGAGTCACATTCGAACATGGACAAAAAAATAAGATATGTATTTTGAGTAATGATAGGCATTTCAGTTCTTGAATTAGGAGAGACACGTGCCGCAGAATGTGCAGTTCAGGGGTTCTCACTCCCAAAGCTTCTTGTACTAACAGAAATCAGCTTTTGGATGTATCTTCCACCAGTGAAAATACTTCCGGGTTTATAAATCTGCGAGTTCTTAAGTAGTAGAATTTGAACTGTTGGTTTCCCAGAACGACCTGCTAAAATTTAAGAACAGATGATGCTACGAATCTCATTATTTCACTAAAATGTATCAAACACAAGAGGTTTTTTTCACAACACTTGATGAGTTAAATGGTTTATATTCCTGTTGATAAAATGTTATAGTTCATGCAAGAAAGTCTGGTATTTCTTGCAGTACTCTTAAATACATTACTATGCCATGGTTGTCACTGAAAAGATTCCGAGGCACGTTCATGTTTAGATGATCAAGCAATTCATCGCTCAACAAGTCAGGAGCAGCAAAGATAGGTCTTCCGCCATTATTGTTTGCAGGAACGGTTTCATCTTCTACGATTCCTTCCACCCCATAATATTCCAGATCTGCGTCCTCCAATTCAACCCCAACTGGGTTTTGCATCTGCCCAGACACCCATAATTTCAGTGGGGACGTTTTAATTGTACGCATACGATGATTTGCCCAAGCTTGTCTCCATATACTAAGTTTCTCATTTACGCTTGCCATGTATACATAGTGAAGTGCACCAATGTGAATGTCATCTAATGGGTCTAGGATGCCTTTCTCTTCCATGAAATAGAAGAGGCTGTAGTAGTAACTAAGTACACCAACGAAAACGTCACGCCATAAGCGTTCAATCCTCTGGTTATGAGTACTCTTACCCGTTATCATGCTTCCCCGGTCGTTCCCTCTCTTACTGATCATGTAGTCAGCAACTGAAACGTTTTCCATTCCTTTGTCGGATCTTACCCTTAAAGGAAGACCGTAATCTTCAACGGCCATCAGAAAAAAATTCAGCACAGTGGATGCTTTATTGTTATTTGCACATTGCAATACCACGGGCAATCTACTGAATCCATCAATGACTCCTGTTACTATGAAATACCATCTAACAAGCTTGTGGTTTGTGTCAATGTGCCAAAGATGGTTAGGTCCTTTTACATTGTATACACGTCTATGAAGACGATTTTTCCTACGATTCTGAACTCCTGCAGCATCAACACGATGCAAACTCTCTCTAAGACGCATTCTTTGAATAAAGAGTCCATCGTTTCTCAACAATTCATTCAACATTCCTTCACCACAGTGAGGAAACGCATTCGTTTGTCTAGATACTATGGAATCCAGCTGCTCGTCATCTATTTCTGTAAATTTCTGCTTTCTTAGGCCATATTCTTCCATTCTCCGATAAATTGTTCTCTCTGACACACACAATATTTTCGCAATCTCCTTGATGTAAAAACCTTCCTCCACCAGTTCTTCTAAAACTATCTTTGGTATAAAAAATTTTGGCGGTCCTGCTTGTCCGAATTCTGTCTCAGGCTGGTTGCTTCCGTAAACAGCACATTCTGTCCTTAAGGCCATTATAATGCGACCATCTGTCACTCCTAACTCCTCAAATTCACTTAATGACAGGTGGCAAATAATGTCAGGTGTTATCTTTTCATGTGTAAACTTTGCTGTATGGTGTAAAATGTTTAGTTTATCGAGAACAGAAATCATCATTGCCTCACTCGCCATCTTAAATTCATTACTGTTTTGGCGCTCATTATTGTTTTTGGCAAGAGCACACAACGGTGTGACCACAAACAACGTCAAACAGTGTAATCATTGCATCAAATGGTGCTAGCACATCATCGAACGGTGTGAGGACATGATGCTGCGAGCACAGCATCAAATGGTGCGAGCACATAATGCTAAGAGCACATCATCAAATGTTGTGAGCACATAATGCTAAGAGCACATCACCAAATGCTGAGAGCACAGCATCAAATGGTGCGAGCACATAATGCTAAGGGCACAGCATCGAATGGTGTGAGCACATAATGCTGCGAGCACAGCATCAAATGGCAAATGCACAGCATCAAATCGTGCGAGCACAACACGTGATGTTAAGAGCAGCGCATCAAATGGCAAATGCACAGCACAAAACGATGTGAGGACACAACGAATTGACGAATGCACAGCATATCATGTTGAAACACAGGACACAAATGTTGAGAGCACAGCACCAAATCATCAGACGACTACACTGAATGTGTTGAGCACAGCTCCGAATGTTAAGAGCACGGAACAGAAAGTTGAAAACACACAACAATCATGTAGGAACACCGAACGTTCAGTGTTTTGAACCAATAAGGCAGCTATGGCGTTCCATACATAGGAGTTAATTAACTCTGAATATCCTGGTAACAGAAAGAAACTGTTTCAGAGAACAGGACTACTTATGACTGCTGATGGCAGTGATGACAATTTAATCCGACCAGAAGGTTTTGCAGACTATTCTTTTTAAAACTGGTTTATATAGGAAAAGTTATTTGTTTTCTGTGTTGCCTTTTTTGTTCAATTTGTTCAGTTGGTTTTCTGAGAAAAAGTTTAATTTTTTTTAAAAGATTTTCTCCATTTAGCATCATTTATAAGAAATTGAGAAAAAAATGAGGCTGGCTGATTTCTTATAGAGGAGAAAATATTCTCTGTGCTGGCAGGCTGCAGTTTCTTATATGTACGTTTTTTATATGCGGGGATTTACTGTAGCAGACCCAAAAGAGATAAAACCCAAGGATTGTGTGGATGCTTATTTGTATCTGAAGCACAAGTATGAAAGAATTTCAGAATAAAATCAGATTTGTTTGCATTCACATATTGAGGTTTACTCTAATGTTACCTTATATCTAATTGGAAAAACACTGCAATGTCAAATAGCACTTTAAACTTCTCTATAAACCAAACATAACATTTTCGAAACTGCATAACAAATATTCCATAATGTTCCTCAGTTATGGGCTCAACTCTAGAAGGCAAGATAGACCCATCATCCTGCAGTATATGTTGCACACATGATTTGCTTTGAAATTCTCTATGGCAGAAAATGTCAGGTTCCCTGCTCCAAAGAGATATTCATTATCAAGGCATAAATCAACAGATGCAATTTATGGGTCAAACAGAATATTGTCACTTCCTTGAATGTCTAATAACATCAATTTCTCATTGGAAATAAAATATGAAAAATGAACGAGGCACTCTGCCTTGTGCTCTGGCACAACTCACTTTCCATATCACCGCAAACTAGACCATTGTTGTTTATGTGTTTCTGGAAATCAGCATTGAGAAACGTTCCATTGTAAACAATTCTCCGCTCTCCAATTTTCCCAAATAGCTGCTTGTATACTCAAATCTGCTACCAAAGGCTTGAATATCAGAAGCTTTCTTTTGGAACCTTTCAGCAATATTCTTTGCCAAAGCATGCATTTGAACTGCTTTCTTTGTGTGTTGTTCTATTGTCTGTCCCAAATCTTCAATGCACTTCAATGTATCTGGGAGATTTTTTTTGGCAACCCATTTGTTGTCACCAAAACCAGCAGTGGCAATCTTGGCCTTGAATACCTCTCGGAAGCCTCCCCTTGCAAATGAAGTGTCTTGTACCGATAACTCAATTGGCCTTGGTGCAGTCCATGCCATGCTGCTTACATTGAAAGATCATATGCTTGCGGTCTTGTTGCTATCATGGACAACTTCACCAAGCTTCATCATCGCTGTAACTGATAAACTCACAGGGCAAACCTTTTTTGAGGGTGGCATGCCTGAGGTGCTTACTGTTGATTCATTTCCCAACTGGTTTCTGGAGTCTTTCTGGTTTGCTGTTCTGGTCTTTTCTTCAGAATATTTGCCGTAGGTAGCTTCTGTGGTAACGATGAAAGCGAGAAAGAACAATCAGCAATTGATTTGCTCTTGACGAATCTGACGTGAATCAATTTCAAGTTTGGTACTTGCGCTAAAGTTTTGCAAGAAGGCCCTTGCTCTCCAGCGAGAACATCGCATTCAACTTCCCGATTTAAAGCAGATGAAAAATGTTCTTTGCAAGCTCTTTTGATGCCTTCTAACGTCAGATCACCATGAGGATAAAATACAAATTCCCGTGGCCCAATCCGTGAAAACTTTTCGCTTTGCCAGAAACATCTGAGCTAACACGTTGCACAGTTATAGAATCGGCAAGCTCTATTTTAGCAGACTTGACAGTACCTTTTCTTTTATTTACTTCTCTTTTAGCTTTCACTTTTTGCTCAAAATCTTTCCACCTCCCTTCGGCCATATTTGCAAACAATTTCCTGCTAAATACTAACCTCTTTTCAATTACAAAAGCGCAAAGGATTATGGTATACTGTGGCCGTTCTGGGCTCATGGTGACATTTTTTTTTATTATTTTTTAAAATTTTTGGGATTCGTAAATAGTTTTTTGAACCGAAAAAAAGCAAAATTTAAAAAAAATAAACCAAATGAAAAATTTTGTAAAATAAATAGCATTCATGAAATTAAAATTTTGCAGCACACGAAGTGCGCCCTATCAGTCAATGTTTCTCGATAATAGATAAACAGGCGAGCGCAGCGAGCTAATTTATTTTACGTGGGGTTGAAAGAGGCATGAGCGCAAGCGCATGCAGCGCACGAAGTGCGCCCTATCAGTCAATGTTTCTTGATAATAGATAAACAGGCGAGCGCAGCCAGCTAATTTATTGTATGTGGGGTTGAAAAAGGCATGAGCGCAAGCGATGCAGCGCACGAAGTGCGCCCTATCAGTCAATGTTTCTTGATAATAGATAAATAGGCGAGCGCAGCGAGCTAATCTATTGTACGTGGGGTTGAAAGAGGCATGAGCGCAAGCGAATGCAGCGCACGAAGTGGGCCCTATCAGTCAATGTTTCTTGATAATAGATAAATAGGCGAGCGCAGCGAGCTAATCTATTGTATGTGGGGTTGAAAGAGGCATGAGCGCAAGCGAATGCAGCGCACGAAGTGCGCCCTATCAGTCAATGTTTCTTGATAATAGATAAACAGGCGAGCACAGCGAGCTAATTTATTGTACGAGGGGTTGAAAGAGGCATGAGCGCAAGCGAATGCAGCGCACGACGTGCGCCCTATCAGTCTATGTTTCTTGATAATATGCAACATATACATTAGATAGTGTGATACAAGATAGTATTGCATGATCACATATATATGGTATCATATAGTATAGTATTGCATGGTCTTGTATAGTATTTTTGGGTATGATGTATCATTGTATTCATATTTTTATTTTTCATGTTGCATTGAATAGTATGTTCAAGCAGTTTTTTAGTCTTGGTAGGCAATCATATGTTCTGCAATTTGTTAATTTGTTTCTATAATTTGCAATACCCTTCATTGATAAATACACAGGGAATGAAGAAGATGCATGATTGATGATAGAATATTAAGAACACACACACAAACGTTGAAAGGAGATGACTTCAACTTATAAATTTTATTGTTGCAACAAAATCTGTATATCTTACAACAGAAATGTACTATTTATCTCAATATAATTTACCAGTGAAGGGTGCAACATTACATATGCTTCTCTTGAAAAGTCTTCATTTTCTGTAGTTATTTCTCATAACTAAATTTCAGACTATCAGGCCACTACCAGGGTGTTTCCACCCACATAGTAACAATATCATTCTGTGTGACATTTCCATGAGGCCTCGATTTCAGTTATCTATATTTTATTATACGACGAGGCCATCTTCAATCTTTTGCTATGGTGTTCATATTCAAAATTATCTTCAAGTGCCAAAAATATTTTCCGTTCGTCCATAGTCAAAAGCAGAGCCACAGCCACAGTCAACAGGTAAAATGTTTTTACCTCATTACTAATATTTTATACCTTTACATATTAATAAAGACAATTACAAATAATACCAGAATTTTTTATTACATGCACAACTATTTCCATGTATTTAATCACTGATCATCTTCCTTTTCCAGTCTTCGTTTTGTTTTCAAATTGTTTTCGTTCGACCTTCCTACTGAAGAAAAAAAGATTTCGGTATGTACTTTCAGTTCAATGCTACTTGGGTAATGAGATTTTCCTTTACTACTATGATCACCCACCATATGTATAGCTTAATACTTATCATTTCAATCACAATTATCTTATTCTTTTTTCAGTATTTGCAGTTTGGCAGTTGCCCTGCCGATTGATTTTTATTTTCTTTAACACATTTTCGGTATGTACTTTCAGTTCAATGTTACTTGAATAATGAGATTCTCCATTACTATTATGATCACCAAGCATATGTATATCTTACTACTTACCATATAAATCACAATTATCTTATTATTTTTCCAGTATTTGCAGTTTGGCAGTTGCCCTGCCCATTGATTTTTATTTTGTTTAACACATTTTCGGTATGTACTTTCAGTTCAATGTTACTTGGATAATGAGATTCTCAATTACTATTGTCTTTACCAAGCATATGTATAACTTACTACTTACCATTTCAATCACAATTATCTTATTCTTTTTCCACTATTTGTAGCTTGGCAGTTTGACTTGCATTTTCTTTTACATGGTCCACGTTTTGGTATGTACTTTTCTTTCAATGTCTCTAACATAATGACATTCTCCATCACTATTATGTTCACCAACCATATGTATAACTTACTACTTGTTAATAAAATCACTATTATGTTATTGCCTTTTCACTATTTGCAGTTTAGCAGTTCTCCTTTGAATTTGTATCATATTATGTTATTTTGTATCAATACCACTTCATGCAAACATGTTCTGTTTTTCACACACCAATTATCCTTATTAAAGAAAAACAACTATAATTTGTTTGCTTTAAGGTTATCATGGCTTCAAAGTACGGAAGTGCAACCAAAAAGCCTGAGCCAGAAAAAAAATGGTAATCTGGCTAGGTGATGAAGCAAAAGTAATTATAGCAAATATATATTAATTCATTATTGATAAGTTTTTTTGTACAATTCACAATAATTATTTCATATCTCATGGTTATTGTTTTCGTGGAAAATTCTTTCATTGTTGGCTTTTGTATCCTAGGAAATAACATACAAAGACATTTTCAGTCTGAAGAGGGAATGTGCTGCCCAATTCTTTGAATTGGGCAGCACTAAAAAATTCTCCCTTCATGACAAGGAAGGGAAAAGACTCCCCGCCAAAGAAATAATGTAAGTATACCTTCTGTATTTGTAGCTCAGTTGTGCAATTGATATATTGCAAATATCGCATAATATCCTGTCACCAGAAAAACAACCTATAACATAATTGTGTATTCACAGATCACAGAAGGAGGCCTTTGTCAGGATTGGCAAAGGCCAAAGAAAGGCAAAAACCGAGAAAAAGGGTGGGAAGGCCACCAAAGAATTTGCCAGAACATTGATGGTGGCCATGCCCACCCAAAGGGCTGCTAAAATCATGCAGGACATGTGTAACTAAATAGTTTCCTAACTAATTTACACATGTCCTGTTTTTGACCATGCATGAAAGAAATAGAAACTTTTAAACCATCATAAAATTACAACTGCTGACATGAACACAAAATATTGACTAAAATTATCTACTTTTCAAACACAAAATTTGAAAAACATTTCACACTTTTTGTTCATGCATGGTCAAAGTTTCATTATTATTTGTTCACATTATATGTTCCAAATGTTCTTATTTTATATGTTCCAAATGTTCCAAATTATATGTTCCAGTATTTTTAATATTTCAATCATATTTTTAATAATTCAGAATGCTTTATAAATTATAAATGTTTGCATGATTTCGTTGCAAAACCTTCACTTAATAACTTACCCAATGCATGATATTCATTTTCATGAATGTGATGTTACAGTGTTGTAGTTGCACCAATTATAGTGGTAACGGTGGTCATTTATTGCCAGTATGATTCTTTTTTAAGCATTTTTTGCAGTCTAAACTCAGAAAATGAGGCTGGAGTTAACACATTTTGAACAGTGAGTCAAAACACTTTATACATACTCTTCAGATGGAAATGATTTAAGAAGATGCAGTTGGATTCTCACCATGCCTTTCCTCAAGCTACTACTTTGCTGGTATTCCATCGCCGCCATGATGTACTTTAATTTCACGTGCAATTTCTCCCTCCTACCTTTATAACAAATCTGAAGGATGAAGGGGAATTCCCTTTTCACTAACAAGTTTCCCACCTTTTCTAACACGTGACATATATAAACGAATCGTGGGAGTTGTATAGTACAATAAAAAAAATCCCGCCTCTTCTAATTATTTGCACTATTAGAATTTGTCTCATTGTAGCTGGCCGATTTTTTAAACGGCTATAATTCTACCAAATTATTTATCGCTAACAAGCTTATTCATCACTATTGCGCTTAATAATGTCACTAATTTTTGTTTTCCTTCCTATTTTTGTAATGACAACAACCAATGTTGTTAAGATTGCATTTTTTATTTATTGAATATTTCGATTTTACAACAATTTTAATTTCTTCTTTCTTTCTGAACCTAGATTCAAAGACACAAGGCTCGGTAAGAATATTATTAATTAATTACAGGTTTTGTTATTCTATTTAGCTCTTGAATTCTGTTTTTTCCTTATTATAAATAAAGGCCTGACCAGTTCGATGTTCAAATAACGGACACCTCTCTTTCACAGACTTTCATCAATGAATTTATATTTTGTTTTTAAACGTTTCTCTTTGTGAACTTAACTTTTATACAACGAACTACTTTTTATGACATAATAAAACATCATGTTCGTTTTAAAGAAAACTATATAAACAAACATTAAATGGGTCGTTTTCGACAAATTTACTCTTCACTATTAAATACATTTTGAACACTTTTAAAACTGAACTGTCTTCAACAGGTTAATTTTAATTAAACTCGGGTATTCTGAGTTTCTTTTCAATCTTTGTTATTAATAGTTTTGATATCAATTTTCTCTCTTATATTTTAGTGACTGTTTTATTAACAGAAACGACCACAGTTGAACGTAAGTATATTCCTGGAAAAACATTGCACATTAGATCATATAGCAATACCTCTTTATTATCTTTCTTACAAAATTTGACATACCATTACGGAACTCTAGAAATATATAATATTTTTTCTTTGTGTTGCAGATTTAAACAAGGCTGTAATTATCATCATTGTTGTTGCTATTTAGGCCATTGTCAACAAGCAATAACATTCACAATAATATTGCCTAATTGTATATCTCATACTTTATACTTCTTTTTCATATCACAACTTGCAACATTCCGCGCAAGGCTAAGAAAAGTATTACAGGAGCAGGACGGAGAAATCAGAAGAGGCAGTATCGTCAGTACCAAAGAGAGCAGAACGAGCAACCTCAGCTTCTGGAGGCAGAACCTACCCATGAAGAACTTGCAGCCCTCAACGATCTTCAGCAAATGCAACTCGAAAACCGTCAGCTAGAAGCCCCTGAATATCAGCCATTTCCTGCACAGTATCCCCTTCCACAGATACAGCCAATGGAGATGGACATGGAACCAGAGCTTCCCATTCAGAACCAAGAGCTTCAAGCAGCAGGACAACCTGCAGACATCGAGATGCACAATGCAGTTCCAGTACCTGATGAAAATCAGATACCAGAACCCGTTGAAGATCAGCAAATGCAAGTTGACAACCCTGTCCCCGAGAACAATGAAGCTGAAAACCTCATCCCCTTCTCCCCATTACCACAGCACTTGAACAAAATGAACAGAACATGCATTCAATGTGGTGCAAAGTACTTCAAAGAAGAACACAACACAAAAAAACAGTACAACAAATGTTGCATGGGAGGTTTAATCACTCTGGATGAAATTCAACCACCTCCAAACAGTGTCATGAATTTATACACTGGTGATACTGCCGAATCAAGATATTTCTTAAAGCATTTCCGCCAATACAACTCATTAATGGCCATGGCATCATGGAAGGCTAATGTTGTACGTCATGCCAGAGCTGGACCACCAGTTATCACAATTCACGGAAAGGCATATCACATGACCGGTAACTAACATCTATTCCTTTGATACAATATTTCTAACTTCCAGAAATTCAGTTTAACATAACTTATTATTGACTTATGAGTTCTACCCTAAATTCATATTTTCATACATATGCTTTGTTTTAAGTTAGTTGCATTAATTATCAAAGGTGTAACAGAAACAGACAGATCCAGAAAATACGCAGAACTCTACATCATGGATATGCTACATACATTGCAGGAACGGCAAAACACTGCAGGAGAACAACATCTTGATTTGGACATTGTTGCACTTCTCCACAATGAATTGATGGCAGTCAATCGATTTGCACAACATTATCGAAGCATGGGTGAAATATTGGAGGAACAGCGGCAGCAAGCTATTGCAAACAATCAGCCTGTTCGGACATTCACAATGATCATCACAGGTCGCCCACAGCAAGATCGCAGATACGATAATCCAACTGCCAGAGAAATTGCAGCTATATATACTGTACAAAATGGAGGTGCACCAAATCCTGATGACAGAGAACTGCAAGTTCAAACAAGACGCGGAGATCTTATGAAGATTTGCGCAACCAGTCCAAATGCCGATCCTGTCACATATCCATTGATATTCTTTCACGGTGACAGTGGTTACAGTTTGGACCTGCAACGATTGCCGACTGCAAACGTAAGGGGTCAGCAAAACATGAATCGTATCCGACGCACCAGACTAACCCTTGCTGAATATTATTCATACAGAATCCAGGTCAGGGATGCATTCTCAACCATCCACATTGCATCACTTTTATTTCAACAGTATCTGGTAGATGCATATGCGACGATAGAAGGCAATAAACTGCACTGGATTATGAAAAATCAGCGTCAGCTTCGTGTTGACACGCATCGTGGCCTGATGGATCATCTCCACAGAAGAGCTGAAATCGAAAACCAGATGGCCAGTGCTAACAATCCAAATCAGCCCATACATATTGATGTTGGCTGTGTTATCATTCTACCGTCATCCTTTCCAGGCAGCCAAAGAAACATGTATCAACATTTTCAAGATGCAATGACAATCGTAAGGAAGTATGGCAAGCCAGACATCTTCCTCACACTGACTGCCAATCCTAAATGGAAGGAATCGAAGAAAACATTTATCCGTATCAGACGGCCAATGATCGACCAGACATTGTCACACGAGTATTTCAACTCAAACTCAAAGAACTACTCGAAGACATACTACACAACAACATTCTTGGACATGTCACTGCCAATGTGTATGTCATAGAATTTCAGAAGAGAGGACTACCACACGCACACATGATCCTGTTTCTTTCGCAAGCGGATAAACCCAGAACACCACTACAGGTATTGTTGACATGTACTAATAATTCTTTCTCTCATTGCTAAATTTATATCCAATGCACAGTACAACTGTGCTGTACTACATTTCTATTATACAATATTCATTGTCAGATGGGTCAACTGATATCAGCAGAGATTCCAGACCCACAGGATGCAAAATACCACAAGTTGGTCCTAAAACACATGACACATGGACCCTCTGGAGTTTTAAATCCTCAGTGCGTGTGCATGGAAAACAACACTTGCAAAAAGCGCTTTCCAAAAGGACAAGTTGCTGACACTCAAATCAATGTCAACGGCTATCCTCTCTATAGACGACGATGTCTTCATCCAGTTAATGTAAATGATCGCATTTTGGATGATATGTGGGTAGTGCCACATAACAGACATCTACTCATCAAATATCAGTGTCATATCAACGTGGAAATATGCAGTACTGTAAAAAGTGTCAAGTACATTTTCAAATATATCCACAAAGGACATGATATGGCACATGTTGAAATTCTTGAGGAAAATCACTAGCAAGTACCTCAAGACATTGAACACGACGAGGTGCGCCAATACATTAACGCAAGATATATTGGACCACATGAAGCTGTCTATCGGCTTCTGCAGTTCCCCATGCACGACAAAAGCCACACAGTCAAACGGCTTTCTGTTCATCTACCATTTGAGCAACAAGTCATCTTTCATGACAATGATGACGAACAAAGACTCAACAACATTGGTGATAGAACAACACTCACAGCATGGTTTGAACTCAACCAGCAAGATCCAGCTGCACGTCAGTACCTCTATCATCAGATACCAGAGCATTATGTCTTCCAGGAGCGTTCAAAAACATGGACACCCAGACAACGAAGAACAATGCCAATCATTGGTAGAGTAACTCAAGTGCCGCCGAGACCATGCGAGCAAAAATTTGCCCTCAGACTTTTGCTATTGCATCAACGAGGAGCTACTTCATTTGAAGACCTTCGTACAGTAGAAGGTAATCTATGTGACTCCTTCAAAGATGCAGCATTAGCTCTAGGGCTATTAGAAGATGATGCCGAAGTCACACGTTGTCTTGATGAAGCTGTCATCTTCAATATGCCTTCACAAGTCAGACAGTTGTTTGCATCATTGCTACTCTTTCAAACGCCATCAGACATCAGAACTCTCTTCAACGCCTTCAAAGAAGCAATGAGTGAAGATTTTGTCAGACGTGATCAACTCAGCAATCCAGACATAACCTTCCAAGACAGAAACATGTATCAATGTCTACATGATATTGACAACAATTTGAAAGTTCATGGTTTGTCCATCACGAATTACGATCACCTTCCTCAGCTACCGGCCGACTTTGTCATTCCAGAACAAGGTGATTTACAACTTAACATGATGATATTCACTGTAATAATTTAGCCAATATATACTTCTATTTCTAACAAATTAACTATTGTTTATGTTTTCAGAGGAAGATCACATGGATGTTGAAAACGAAAGAGAGCAAGGAGAAGAAATGCGCGCTGCATTGAATCCAGAACAACAAGTGGTATACGCAGCCATTATTCAAGCAATTGAGGCGCAATCAGAACAAAACTGTCACTTTCTCGACGGACCAGCTGGCATAGGGAAAACATTTCTCTACAACACGTTGGTTCGTAATCTTCATGTATCTGGACACAAAGTTCAGTGCATGGCTTGGTCAGGAATTGCAGCTACACTGCTTATTAACGGAAGAACATCACATTGACAATTCCAAATTCCAATACCATTGAAGCTGGAATCAACATGCAATGTCAAGAGACAGAGCCAAAGAGCACAAGTGTTGCGTGAAACAACCCTGTTCATATGGGATGAAGCTTCAATGATACCAGCATTGGCATTACAAGCAGTTGACAGACTGCTTCGGGATATCACAAGAGTTGACAAGCCATTTGGTGGTAAATTCATGTTACTTGGTGGCGATTTCACACAAGTTCTACCTGTTGTCCCCAAAGCAGGAAGAGAGAAAATCGTATCAGAGAGTCTTAAATCATATCAAATCAGTGATTTATGGGCACAGTTTCAACAACATTGCCTGCACACAAACATGAGAGCTGTTCAAGATGAATCTTACAGAGAATTCTCAGAATGGCTTCTAAGACTCGGCAACAAACAAGAACAACATGATGCACTTGACAATATCACTTTGCCACATCAAATATGCACATCTTCGCAAGAGGAAATGCTCAACTTCATATATCCCCAGCCTAATACACTGCAGTCGCGCCTCATGCTGGATCCGGTAACCATGTCAGAACGTTGTTGTCTTACCCCAAAGAATGACTTTTCACATCAAATAAATGACATCATTCTGGAAAGACTACAAACTCCTGAAAGAACATACTACAGCACAGATAGTGTGGTAACAGAGGATCCAGATGAGGAGGCGGCATATCCAATTGAGTTTCTCAACAAAATAACTCCTAACGGAATGCCATTACATCGACTTAGACTCAAGGTATAATTTTTCTATATGTACTAATTATGCATTAATTCTACACTTAGTTTAAATATTAATAATGGTCCTTCGATGATACACATCGTAATCTCGAACATTCTTTATTATAGGTTGGTGCAACAATCATTCTTCTGAGGAATCTAAATCCAAAGAAAGGTCTTTGCAATGGCACAAGACTCATTGTACGCCATCTCCAACGTAACGTGATCACAGCAGAGATCATCACCAAGGAACACAGAGGCCAGCAGGTCATGATTCCCAGAATAACAATGTCAACACAGGACACTGAGATGCCGTTCAACATCAAGCGATGGCAATTTCCAGTCAGACTAGCATACTGCCTTACTATCAACAAGGCACAGGGACAATCTCTCAGGTATGTTGGTTTGTATTTACCTGAGCCCGTGTTCACACATGGTCAGTTATATGTGGCCATGTCAAGAGCAACATCATTTGACGGGCTCAAAGTATTCCTCCCAGAGGAAACACACAGGAAGACAAAAAACATTGTCTTCCAAGAAGTCCTGTAAAGGTCTTCACAAACTTTTGAGCATAAATTGCGTTGCTCACAGAGGGTGTCAGTCTACCAAAATGCACATACACAAAATACGGGGCTCAGATTGTGGTTCTAGCGGATCGGCATTGCATTACAGTGTGATGTTCCCTGTTGTGCTATTAGCACAACACTCAGAAAGCAAAGCCTTTAAAAGCTTTGAACATTGCTGGTTTGCCACGCCACTCCAGTCAATAAGATCTGCCAAGATCGATCCGGATACTTTCACAACATTCCAGTGTCCGGGGGTGTTCGCCAACAGCAACAACACGATCTGGGTCCTTGGTAGCACCCGTATCAGAAGAGGTATGCTTTGCCATGCTCTCCGATATTGCCTGTGGGAGTATGGCTTTTCTTTTCTCTGTGAAAACTGCAATCTCTCCATTAACCATAGTTGTTTTAACAAGAATTAGCATTGGATTACCCTCCTCTCATGTCCTTATTTATTATAACAATATGGCTCACCCCTTATTATGTAATCTCCCAAATTTAAATTGCAGTTTTCATGAACAAGGAAACCTCAAACAAAGGTTACCTCTTGAAGTTGGTGTTCGAGCTTTAAACTAATGTAACCGGCAATCTTCTTTTTTTACTGTAACCAAACTTAATGGTGAGAATGCACGAAGCATCACAACAGACATCCATGTCGTTGATTTGTGCCACGCGAGTGTGAATTTGATATTGAACAATGCTGTCAACGTCGCCGAACACTCCACATGATGAATGAAGACATCAATACAATTTACAGACGGGACAATTATAAATATATCCGATTAAAGATTATTGATTATTAATTTATTTAAATATATTCTATTTATAAATTATGAACGTTAAATGGACATTAGAAGTTTGTGTACATTTTTTCGTGCATGTTATATCCCATGCTTTCCTTTATGACATTGTATGCCAAAGGTTTTTATAATGAAATTTCGCCACATTTATAGTTGTGTATAGCACATAATTGAAGCTATTGTCAATGATACTTACTTTATTACCGTTTATGTACTTATATATTGTATACAAAAATAATGTAGGATGAATGTACTCTCTGTTCAAATTTACTGAATTTCATCAATGTCCGTTCTTAATGAGATGCATTTCTGCAGTTCTTCTTTGCCAATTATACCACTTTATCCCTCATTGAAACGAGGTCGTTGTATTGCATTAAAAAAACTTTGGCCTCTTTTCCATCAATGGCCACCGGTAACACCGCTAACTTTTAAAATAAGAATTTGAACAGCTTGGCTTGGCATCACATAAAGATCATCAAACAGGACAACTTATAGTTGGGAAACTATTTCCAAATTTACATGGGACATATTCAATGTATCTTACAGGTAATACACTTATATCTTATTTTTAACTTATTCCGAATTCAATTTCCTGAAGTTGTTAAACCATCTTAATTTCGGTTAGGCAATGCAAACTTCACTTCACTGATATTGCAACGAAATCGAAAATTTACATTACTTATTTTATACATTTGTGGTTTACTCGCTTCCAAAATAAATGTTTTATGCCCTGACTACATGTGCCTGCCAGTGTTAGCTTGGATTTAAAATGATTCTTTATTAGTATTCTAAGTAAGCAATTTATGGATTATTTACTCTTCATTGCCTTCATGTGTCACAAGCAAAATATATTGACATCCCCATGAAACTATTTTTATCTTCAATATTGATAATGGATGAAGTATTCATAGACCACTGGAAAGATAATTTTCACTTATTTTGCATTTCAAACATCTTCTTCCATGTAATCCATAAGGGCTATTGACCATTAAGGCTGCACAACTATCATGTTGTCCTATTATCCTATAACTATCATATGGAATGGTCATTTCATTGATTATTAATTCTTCCTTTTTTCCCGTATGATTCTTATTGAAGCAAATACTGAAGTACTTAACCGAAGCTGTCAATGTCACTAATACTTGCTATTCACACCATGCAAATGTCAAATGACCAAAACAAACATTTACTACACTAAGCATGAAATGTCAATGGAAACCTTGAAAAACTCATGGCAGGAGAATTCTGTTAATGTAATGTTAATGTTCTGTTAATGTTAATGTTAATGTTTCTATCACATTGTAATTTAAACAGCTTTTGTGTCAGGTTATTGCCTAATTATAACAGACTTATATGGGACACTGTTAAAATAACAATGTATTTCTTTTATCCTTGGTATGCAGCTGCAATATTTGCACAAAATTATTGTTCATCTGTTATGTCATATGTATATCAGTAAAATTTAAGTCCATTGTTCTGCTAACCTACCCACAGCTACAATTTATATTTATTCAACTTTTCACTATCCATTCACCAAAACGTTTGTGCTTTCAAAGGTCAATTGCCATCTTATGATGCAATATTTCATGTCAATGCAAAATAGCCAATACGAGGCTTATTTTGACAAAACAAGGCCAATGTCTTCAACTTTATTCTACTTCTCCCTAAAGTGCTGTGTACTATCCGGAAGCATGACCGAAAGCAAATACTAAGGTGAGCCTAGGGAGCCAAACCTTTGTACGTGGGGTTGAAAGAGGCAGGAGCGGTAGCGAATGCAGTGCACGAAGTGCGCCTCATCAATCAATGTTTCTTGATAATAGATAGACAGGCGAGCACAGTGAGCCAACCCATTGTATGTGGGGTTGAAAGAGGCATGAGCGGTAGCGAATGCAGCGCACAAAGTGCGCCTCATCAATGTATGTATGTATGTATGTATGTATGTATGTAGGTATGTATGTAGGTATGTATGTAGGTATGTATGTAGGTAGGTATGTATGTATGTATGTATGTAGGTATGTATGTAGGTATGAGCATGAGCAGGAGCGAATGCAGCGCGCGAAGCGCGCCAACCAGATTAAACTTTTTTTACTTGACGGGGTGGCCTAGTCTAATATATATTCTACGGAGTCACGTGATGACGCACTTTCCTTGCCAAAAACAATAGATTCGACCCGAAACAATGGGTCGAATGCTTCAAAACAATGGGCCGAAACGGCGAACCAGGTATCCATAAAGGCTTTTTTGTGAGGCCCTTAATCTGCCCTATTTTTAAGTGAGCTGTTCCTTGCCGGCTGAACCAGAAAGTTATCTATATGAGAGCTTACAGTTTCGACTAAAAGGTTAGGAAATTCTCCGTTAAAGTTCGCCTAATTGGCTATCACGAAAAAACTACAGTTTACGGTGGCGAAAATTCCAAATTCGTGTTGCGAACTCGATTTTTGAACCATGTATTCGCTGTTCACGTGACCCGTTTTGCTATTTGCTGCAAGTTGATTGGCTCTTTTGCAACTTCACGAGAACAGTTGCGATGCTAAGGCGTAATGTAAACAAGCCCAAAGTTTTAATCAACAAATTATGATAAGGGATTATCAGGCGAGCGAAGTGAGCCAAGCTGTTGTAAAAGGAGTAGGCAGAGGCATGAGCGTGAGCGAATGCAGCGCACGAAGTCCACCCTATCAGTCAATGCTTTTTGGTAATGGATAGACAGGCGAGCGCAGCGAGCTAACCCATTGTACGTGAGGTTAACAGGGGCATGAGCGTAAGCGAATGCAGCGCACAGAGTGCGCCAACCACAGGCAAGCGTAGCGAGCTAGCCCATGGTACGTGGGTTTGAAAGGGGCATGAGCGTAGGCGAATGCAGCGCACGATGTGCGCCAACCACAGTAAGTTTTTTTCACTTGCCCCCCTCCGGGAAGCGAGCGAACGCGATCGCCCCCGGCTAGTAAAAAAAAATAAACTATTACCCAAGTTAATTTTTTTTTATTTATATCAAAAATTCCTTATGGCAGCTATGGGCCACCATACTCTGTCCAAGAACCAGTATATATTTGCATGCCAGAATTGTGGCTACAAAGGTGTTCTCCATCAGTTATATTTGCAAATACAAATTTACCAGAACATCGTTATAGGGCATTTTTGAATGAAGAGCAAATATCTGAATTGGCAGATGATGATCCATCAGATTTTAAAAAGTAAATGATGGATGGATACTTAGATCGGCCAAGTTCTACTTACAAAAGTGGAAGGCACAAAATTGTTGATAATTTTTGCTTTGCTGAATTTCTAGCTTCTATGTGACACGAAGCCCAAAGAAATTAATGATTGTCAACCAGAAATTCTAAGTCATGAATTGCTTGATTGTAATGAAGCAACTCTGCTACCAAACTCAATGCCGTTAATGTCTTCCAAAGAAACATTGAAACGTCGTAAAATCAGATCAGTGTTGAGATATCATAAACCAAATATCCATAAGCATCCTGAACAATATGCACATCATTTACTTTTTATGTATTATCCATTTAGAGCTAAAATAAATTTGCAAAGTTCCATAGATGGTACCTACATGAGTAAATTGAATTAACCAGGTGTAAAAACTGTAGTTAACAAAAACAAAGTAAAAATTGAGTCATTTGATGAGTTAGTTGATGATGCTTTAAGAACTTCGCACACCACAACATCACCTAATGAATGTATTCATTCTGAAGGTTCTGATGATGATGAAAATGAAGAAATTCCAACTGCCCTTCCAAAAAATATTGAAGAGGTTACAGAGCAGCAATATTATGCAACAGAAACATTTCTCCCTTTACTTACTGACCCCACCATCAATATTATGATAAGATCACTGAATGAAAAGCAGTTCCAAATTTTTGACATTGTTAATAACTGGAGTCGGCAATATATCAAAAGCTTGAATTGCAAAGTAAACAGAACTGTAACTCCATTGTACTTAATCATAACAGGAAATGGTGGATGTGGTAAATCATATTTGATCAATACAATTTACCATTCTCTCAGAAAAACACTTTCATTTGGTGTTAACATAGAAAAAGAAACAGCTTTATTACTGGGACCAACAGGTATTGCTGCCATAAACATTGGAGGAATTACCATTCATTCAGTCTTAAACATACCTATTCGCCATTTTAACAAATTTATCCCAAAACTGAATGATAAAATATGCCCATGCGTGAGAAATCAATTTTCAGAAGTAGCTGCAATTATAATTGATCAAATACAAATGGTTTCAAATAAACTTTTCTTGTCTATCCACCAGCATTTGACAGAGATATTTGGGACCCTAAATGATAAACCTTTTGCCATTAAGACAATGATATTTGTAGGAGATTTCTTTCAATTACCACCAATACAGGAAACAAAAAAGTTTCAACTATACAATGATGACTGGCAAAACTTTGCACACTTGCAAGCAAACTCGAAAGCAAACTGAGACAGGAGGACTTGCACGAATCTTGCATTTAAAAATTGGTGGAAAGTTAATGCTTACACAAAATATTTATTTAAATCACAGACGTATAAATGAAGAATTAAAATGTAATAAAGGTCTAGCATGAAATAATCAGTGTGAGGAATTTCCGTTGCGCTGATTTCGAAAATGCAATTACTTTTTTCTATGTTTTTCCGTTTTTTTGCAAATTGCCCCCAAAGTTGAGAATTTTGCCATTTTTTTTGCACACAATTTTAACCCTGCGGACCACGTGACCAGAATAATGTGACGTAGAAACCAGAACCCTGCTTTGAGCTGACTGCTGAGCTCTTTTGAATTCGACTTCGGCCTAAGAAGAAATGATTGCTAGGTGTCTTTGTTTTATGTTTAATAATGCCTGAAAGATGCGTTGTTGGGGGTTGTTCCAACATAAGCGATTCAGAAAAGAATATATCCCTGCATCGTATTCCATTTTTTAACAATGATCGTCCAGAAGCAGAGGCGAGGAGGCACAAATGGATCAACTTTGTGAAAACGGAACGTGCCAAATGGGAAGCTTCGAAATCTCTAGTAATATGTTCGGAGCATTTTTTTAACACCGATTTTAAATCAATCACCGGATTGAGTACCCAGATAAAAAGATGCCTAATTACAGATGAAATTTGAATTTTCTCTGTGCCATCTGCTTATCCAAAAAACGTTGAGGATCAAGGTTCTGCTGCGGCAGTTTCTTTGAAGAGGGATCGTAAAATGATGGTAGGTCATGTTTGCTCTTGAGACTCGAAATTTCATGATATCCTTGAGGTATTTCTCACGAAATTATTATTGCATGTCTTTTGTTGATGAGGTCTACCTCGATGTCCACAGAAACTACTGCTGAAGAAAACTTTGACGAAGTACACGATGATGGTATTACTGAACAACAACCAGATGACATTACATTGGTAACCCTAAACAGGTAACAGTCAAAATAGTATTGCTATATACACAATAATATAACCAATTAGCATATACGAGTTACTTAACTGCATGTATAAAGCAATATTTTATACTCTACAGTTTCATGAACATACATTATTTCATACGTTATTTCATTATACTCTACAGTACAGTTTCATCATGTTGAATGCCAAACAAGTATTTCTTGTAACTCCTGCGTCAAGCTAAGTTCAAGGTTACAAAATGCGGAGCGCAACCTCAAATTTTGGGAGACAAGATGAAGACTGCAAAGCTGGAAGTTGCGGTACACAAAATCAAAGGAGAAACCCACTGAGCAAACAAAATTGGGTCAAAAAGCTTATGAGCCAGAAGAAGACAAAAGGATGGATATTTCAGATGATGAGAGTCTCTATGAAAAGGAGGATGAAAATGATACCAAGTATATCAATGAAATGGAAATGAGGTATAAATAACCTCCCATGTGTTATCAATTTCAAACTTCCATAAAATGTGTAATATTGATGCAAGATGTTTTTATATTATAGTTCTGAGATCAACTTGCAGCCAGAAAAGAATCACAGAGAACAACCCAAATTCAATGCAATTTTGTCTCAACTGCTTTTACTTTTTACATTTTGCCGATCATGGAAGGAAGATAATCCTTTGATCAAGACACAACCAGAAAGATTTATAAGATATGCAGTCTCCTGCAACTCCTACATACATGGATACCTTGCTGACAAAGGAGTCTCAAAGCTCTGCCATCCAGAAAAAGCAAGAAAGACAAAATATGACCATAGTAAGTGTTCCGGCAACAGCAACATCACCATCATTGCAAAGTCAACCACTAAAAAATAAAAGACCTCCCCATTGCTCCACCTGTGGCAAACCAATGAAATGGCACAAGAATGCAGATTGCCCCAAAAACAAGAAAAACTGAGACTCAAGACTCTGAAGGCAGATCCTCAAATCCTGTGAATTCTGTGTCTGTGGGGAATTTTTTTTTAATTCCAAAATATGCACAGGCAGGCAGCGGTATCCTTTTCTTTCCAAGAATCCCATAAACAAGCCTGGTAAACTCTCTATAAGACACAGCACGCAGATACCTAAATTAAATAAAAGTTATATCAGCATGATAAATCAGTCAAACATACTAATATTGTACAGAAAATGCTTAATTATACTTACGATTCAGCTTCATTTGGACGTAGCTGGTAATAACGTTTCTTTTGCCTTGTCTTGTACCTTGTCCCTGCCAGTCTAAGTGACCAAGCAGAAAGACAACATGCACCAAATCCAGGGTGAAGGGTGATACATTTGGGGACTTCACCAACCTCTGCTAAAACCAGCTCAGTACTTAATGATTGCACACATTCCTCAATTTCTGTGCAACAATAACACTCCTGAGGGTCCCTCAACAAGCTTACATCACAGTGGCCACACTTACACCTAAAAGGAGTGTAAGATATGAATCAAATCTGCATAATGAACACCATAATGTGTTACTTTCATTTACTTCTGAAAACACATTCCTGAAGGAATGTATCCACAAAACTATTGTTGGATACATTCCTTTGGGAATCAGTATGGTTTGGTACCAGTGGTAACAATTGATGAAGTCTATCCAAGTTCAATTTTAAAACATCAACAGAACGGACAGACTGACTTCATGGATAAAAGAATGGGCCTTGGACATTGGAAAGAAAAGCGTGATTGATGTTCTCCAACATAGGCTGTTTTAGTGTTTCGCCAACGCAAGGACATAGAGATACACTAACTTACCATTCCTCAAGAGGACTCTCCATTTTTAATCGTTTTTCGAACTCTTTGTATCTTTTATTATCTGTTTCGCGTTTCTCTTGGTAATCCCTGACCCATTTTTCGTCAGCCAGTGGTTCATCCGCATAAGCCTCAACAAAATCAGGGTCGAAATCATTCGCTGCTTTGCAGGTATCTTCCCCATCAGCCTCAAATTCCTCTGTCTCTTTCTCATAATCAGAAAGAGAGCTGGTGCGTGAACTGCTTTGCGATGAATCAGATTCGGAAGACTCCATTTTAATTATTTATAAAGCTCGATCTCTTTCTTGTTCAAGTTACTGAGGATAGATGACGAGGTAAAAGGCCGGTTCTGGTTTCTACGTCACATTGTAATTCTCAGACCCCTTTCGGAAGTGCGCGGTTTGGTGCAAAAAAACCCCAACTTTGGAGGCTATTTACGTCACTCTTAGTTGTTAAATTCTATTTTAAGATGCACCATAATGATCAGCATGTCGAAATTAATTGATAAACAACTTTTGAGGTTTGAGTTATATTACACTTTAAGCGAATACTTATGGAGCTTGATTGCCATTCTTTTGAAAGCGTTAAGCGAAAAATTAAGCGAATACTTATGAAGCTTGATTGCCATTCTTTTGATCTGTGTCTACAAGCAGTGTGGTAACTGAGAGCGCATCCGCGAACAAAGCATAATTCGAAGCACAAGCAAACCATTTTTGTGATGTATAAATGCTGTGTGGTATAAGAAACATGTATGTCTAAGGGGAGGGAATATCCTACAAGAGGTCGGCACTTACCACACTGCTTGTAGACACAGATCAAAAGAATGGCAATCAAGCTTCATAAGTATTCGCTTAATTTTTCATTCTTTCTCACTGCATCTACTGCGCAGTGGCCAAGTGAGACTTCAAAGCTACACAAACAAAAATGGTGTGAAGATGATCGTAGCTCAATAAAAATGCAGTTAGTATCTTTCTTGGATAGATACTTATGCATATGTGGATATACTGCAAACAAAACAATAACAGTAATAGTAATATTAACTGTAACACTTTATTTCAGAATAGGGGAGACGTCAATGTTAGTATGCTGGTTTATGATGTCCTTATCATAATATTTGAAAAGTTTTGGGCCTTGGCCCAATAGCCTTTTGTTAGTATGCCATCCACCGCAATTCCACAAAGTTTTGCTTTTGAAGCAGCAGCTGAGCAGCTGCTATGAGGTGCAAAGTCAATAATATTTAGCTCAGCAAATAATTCATGTATCTAACGACTCATACTGTCTTGTGATGCCTCTTTGTATGGTTGGCCATAGGTAATAAACAGTCGACTAGTATTTTCACTGACTCTTGTTTCACAGCGTTTAAGATATTCCTTTAAGTATTTTATAGCACAGAGTTTCTGGATCGGGTATTTGCTGTAGCTGAATGAATCCAGCTTGCATCCAGGACGTGAGTTTTTGAGAACGTTAGTAGGTGCAAATGTACAACTAGTCTCTGACAGCATCATGCTATCGGTCTGAAAGTGATATATTGTGCTCAATCTTTGACCACTTAGTAAGAGTAATAACATGAGTAGTTTTTGTGTTTTGGTGGTCGAAGGTTGAATATTCCTTTCATGTAGTTTGTAAGCTCTGGGTGATCCAGTAGAGTTCGGTATGGTCGTATTGTAGCTATGGAGCCTACAGCACATTTGGCAGTGTTTATAAGACTGTGCGACAACCCTTCTAAAATTATTATTCTGCGGAGGTCACGTGATGACGCACTTTCTTGCCAAAAACAATAGATTCGACCCGAAAAAATTGTTCGAACGCCCAAAAACAATGGGCCGAAACGGCAAACCGTGTAATCACAAAGGCTTTTTTGTATGTGGGTATATGGCAATGAAATTCACACTGAATGTTTAGTTTATTAATTTAACCAGGGTAATGGATTTTGTTTTTCGATTTTCTCCCAAATTATTGAATTATTCCATTAATTATTCTGCTAAATGTGCGGTCACGAAAAAACGACGGTTTACGCTGGCGAGACTTCTAAATTCGAGTCGCAAACTCCCTTTTCGAACACAGTATTCGCTGTTCAAGTGACCCGTTTCGCCTTCTGCTGTAATTTGTCAATTTTCGTTTTTCGCTCTCTGCTTGAGCAGGTACTTTTAGAGAGGCAAGACGCATGTTTTTGTTTTGCACAGGGCGCCTTTCAAAGTGTTTTACGACCTGAATTATCTTTGCAAAAACTGCTATTTGTTTTAAAGACCCCTGGAGAGTTGCAGGAGACAATTGAGAACACAGGTGATAGCTTTCTTTTCTACTTTAAGTTTAAATAGTTGTCGTTTTTGTAGTAGGGGTTGCTTCGGCATCCTTGCAATGCTTAGGCCCAATGAAAACAAAGTCAAAGTTATGAATTTTTCAGGCGCTATTTGCATGATTTTCCTTATTTAAACTTTCTTCAAGTGTTTGTATGTTTGTATAGTATGTAGGTATAGTAGGCATGGTATGTTTGTATAGTGTTTTTATAATAGGTATAGTTTGCATAGTATGTTTTTATAGTAAGTATAGTATGTTTTTATAGTAGGTATAGTATGTTTGTATAGTAGGTATAGTATGCATAGTATGTATTTACTAGGGGTCATCACTCGCTTCGCTCGTTCGCCCCAGCCCGTCAAGTAAAAAAAGCTTAATCTGGTTGGCGCACTTTGTACGCTGCATTCACTTACGTTCATGCCCTTTTCAACCCCACTTACAATGGGTTAGCTCACTGCGCTCGCCTGTCTATCTATGATCAAGAAACATAGACTGATAGGGCGCACTTCGTGTGCTGCATTCGTTTACGCTCATGCCCTTTTCAACCCCCCTTACAATAGGTTAGCTCGCTGCGCTCGCCTGTCTATCTATTATCAAGAAACATTGACTGGTGGGGCGCACTCCGTGCGCTGCATTCGCTTACGCTCGTGCCTCTTTTAACCCCACTTACAATGATGGGTTAGCTCGCTGCGCTCGCCTGTGGTTGGCTCACTTCGTGCGCTGCATTCGCTCACGCTCTTGCCTCTGCCTATGCAACAGTTTGGCTCACTCCGTTCGCCTGATAACCCCTTATCGTAATTTGTTTATTAAAACTTTGGGCTTGTTTACATTAGGCCTAAGCGTCGCAAGCATGCCGAAGCAACGATGGCGGTCGCCTACTACCTAAACTACAACTATCTCACTCAAAACACAAAACAAAGCTATCACCTGTGTTCTCAATTGTTTCCTGTAATTTTCCAGAGGTCTCTCAAACAATTAGCAAGTCTTTACAAAGATAGTTCAGGTCGTAAAACACTTTGAAAGGCGCCGAGTTATCCTTTGTGTTCAAAACAGAAACACGCGTCTTCTCCAAAAGTACCTGCTGTTCAACCCGAGGGCAAATTTGCATGATAACAAAATACGCGTGACTGTTCACGTGAAGTCGCGAAAGAGCCAATCAAATTACAGCAAAAGGCGAAACAGGTCACATGAACAGCGAATACTGTGCTCGAAAATGGAGTTTGCACTGCGAATTTGGAAGTTTCGCCACCGTAAACCGTAGTTTTTTCGTGATCGCACAATTAGCAGAATAATTAGTGGAATAATTCAAAATTTCAGGAGAAAATCGAAAAATAAAATCCATTACCCTGGTTAAATTAATAAAGTAAACATTCAGTGTGAATTTCATTGCCATATATCCACATACAAAAAAGCCTTTGTGATTACACAGTTCGCTGTTTCGGCCCATTGTTTTCGGGCGTTCAACCTATTGTTTCGGGTCGAATCTATTGTTTTTGGCGAGGAAAGTGCTTCATCACGTGACATCGCAGAATAGTAATATTAGATAGTAGGTATAGTAGGTATAGTATGTTTGTATAGTAGGTATAGTAGGTATAGTATGTTTGTATAATAGGTATAGTATGTATAGGTAGTATGTTTTTATAGTAGGTTTATAGTAGGTTTATAGTAGGTATGTATAGTAGGTTTATAGTAGGTATGTATGTATGTCGGTATGTATGTATGTATGTATGTATGTATGTATGTATGTATGTATGTATGTAGGTATGGGCATGAGCGAAAGCGAATGCAGCGCACGAAGTGCGCCCACAACAGCCGAGCGCAGCGAGCTCACCCATTGTACGTGGGGTTCGCAGGGACATGAGCGTAAGCAGATGCAGGGCACGAAGTGGGCCCTATCAGCCAATGTTTCTTGATAATAAATAGAGAGGCGAGCGTAGCGAGCTAACCCATTGTAAGTGGGGTTCACAGGGGCATGAGCGTAAGTGAATGCAGCGCACAAAGTGCGCCCTATCAGCCAATGTTTCTTGATGATAGATAGAGAGGGAGCACAGCGAGCTAACCCATTGTAAGTGGGGTTCACAGGGGCATGAGCATAAGCGAATGCAAACCCTATCAATCAATGTTTCTTGATAATATTGAACATATATCTAATATATATATTCTGCGGAGTCACGTGATGACGCACTTTCCCTGCCAAAAACAATACATTCGACCCGAAACAATAGGTCCAACGCCCAAAAACAATGGGCCGAAACGGCGAACCGTGTGATCACGAAGGCTTTATTGTATGTGGGTATATGGCAATGAAATTCACACTGAATGCTTAGTTTATTAATTTAACCAGGGTAATGGATTTTGTTTTTCGATTTTCTCCTGAAATTTTGAATTATTCCACTAATTATTCTGCTAATTGTGCTATCACGAAAAAACTACGGTTTACGCTGGCAAAACTTCCAAATTCGCGTTTCAAACTCCATTTGTTCGCTCTTCACGTGACCCGTTTTGCCTTTTTCTGCAATTTGATTGGCTCTTTTCGCGCGATCCACGTGCGTTGTCGATCATTTTTCGTTCTTCGCCCTCGGTTGCAGCAGGTACTTTTGGAGAAGAGGACGCGTGTTTTTGTTTTGCAAACAAAGGGGCCTTTCAAAGTGTTTTACCACCTGAATTATCTTTGCAAAAAACTACTATTTATTTCAAAGACCCTGGAGAGTTGTAGAAGACAATAGAAAACACAGGGGATATAGTACAGCAGATTTCAGGTCGAAATGTTCATTTTCTGATAAAAGCATAAAATTTGGTGAACATAGACAATTTGATACGCTGAAAAATATTAGATATAGAGGCACTTCAAAAAATACCCCTAAATGCTATTTTTAGACAGGGGTACTAGAGCCCAATCCCCAAAACCAAAAAATGCTGTAAGTATCACAATAAACCACACATAGATACATTACTGAGTACACTTAGCAAGTTCGACAAGCTGAAAGACATTGAATATAGAGCCACTTGAAAAAATGCCCCCAATTTCTATTTTTAGACAGGGGTACTAGAGCCCAATCCCCGAAACCAACAAACTGGTGTAACCATCAAAATAAACCATGGATAGATACATTACTTGGTATACTTAGTACGTTTGATACACTGAAATACATGCAACATAGATCCACGAAAAGTGCCCACAAGTGCTATTTTTAGACAGGGGTACTAGTATCCAACCCATCCAAGATGAAAATTTGGCGTATGACGGATAAATACATTACTTTGTAGAACTTGCGGATTTTGAAGGCTGAGAAACATGGAATATACAGCTATTTGCAATGTTTCTTGTTGCTTTATTTCTACTTGGGCATAATCCCTCAAACTGAGCAAATAACTTAACTAGTGAACTAGTGAATCTAAAGTTATACAAAAGCGGTCTATACGAAATGCTATCTTTGAAAAAAAGATGACTAAACTAAGTTAAGCTCAGCAGTCTCCATTGCAGATGCAAATAGCAGTAAACGCAAATCCGACACTGACGCATTTGCAGCGTCCATCACACCTTTGCTCACAGGAGCATTTGATCAGTTTCTGGCAAACTGCTGATGCATCAGGAAGAGTAGTCCACGTAGGACATCACGAACCATTCTGATTGCGCTTTCATTCCCATTCATCCGGTTTCTGAACTACTGGGCAATTGACGAGACGTTGCCCCCAAATATGACATCCCTGGTATATTGCACGTTTGATGTATTGCGTTAATGCACCCCTTGTAGGTGGAATAGCATCAATCTGCCTCCCCTTCCGAGTAAACAAATCTTTTCTAGCCACATTTATTGACTGCTGGCTGCTTGTCGTATCATATAAAAGAATAACGAATCGCTCGATTGAACAAACATGAGCATCTCACATTGAATTAGGCGATTTTGACAAAGCGATGAAAAAATCTGTTGAGTGCTCATATACATTTCAGGTTTTCCATGCCGTCTTTTTGCCGATACCCGCAAAAAATGATACTGTATCTCCCCCGGTTAAACAGTGAAACAATGGCAACGCCTTTGATTTTGCAGGACCAATAGTCACTGCCATTTTATGAACTGGTACAAAACGAAAATTAAAGTATAACAGCGACTTTCACAGTTGTGTCCTCCAATTCAAGGTTGTGTTTACAGTTCACTTGATTTGGTTATTACGTCATTATATTGCTTTGGAGGATAATTAGAAGATTTTGGGGACTGGGCTACCCATGTCTAAAAATAACATGTGGGGCCATTTTTTTCAAGTGGCTCTATATTCCATGTTTTTCAGCGTGTCGAACTTGCTAAGTATACTCAGTAATGTATCTATTTGTGGTTTATTGTGATACTTATAGCAATTTGTTGGTTTTGGGGATTGGGCTCTAGTACCCCTGTATAAAAATAGAATTTGGGGGCATTTTTTACGTGGCTCTATATTCCATGTTTTTCAGCGTGTCGAACTTGCTAAGTATACCAAGTAATGTATCTCTCTGTGGTTTATTGTGATACTTACAGCAGTTTGTTGGTTTTGGGGATTGGGCTCTAGTACCCCTGTCTAAAAATAGCATTTAGGGGTATTTTTTGAAGTACCTCTATATCTAATATTTTTCAGCGTATCAAACTGTCTATGTTCACCAAATTTTATGCTTTTATCACAAAATGAACAAAACCACCATTTTTGTACCGAAATCTGCTGTACTAATAGCTTTGTTTTGTATTTTAAGTTGAAATAGTCGTTGTTTTTGTAGTAAGCGTTGCTTCGGCATGCTTGCAACGCTTAGGCCCAATGAACACAAAGTCAAAGTTATGAATTTTTCGGGCGCTAATTGCACGATTTTCCTCATTTAAACTTTCGCAAAGTGTTTGTATGTTTGAAGAGTAGGTATATTATGTATAGTATGGTTTTTAGTAGGTATAGTAGGTGTAGTATGTTTGTAAAGTAGGTATAGTAGGTATAGTATGTTTTTATAGTAGGTATAGTATGTATAGTATGTCTTTATAGTAAGTATAGTATGTTTGTATTGTTGGTATAGTATGTATAGTATGTGTAGTATATTTTTATTGTAGGTATAGTATGTTTTTATAGTAGGTATAGTAGGTATAGTATGTTTTTATAGTAGGTATAGTATGTTTTTATAGTAGGTATAGTAGGTATAGTATGTTTTTACAGTAGGTATAGTATGTTTGTATAATAGGTATAGTAGGTATAGTATGTTTGTATAGTAGGTATACAGTAGGTTTATATGTAGGTATGTATGTATGTATGTAGTTATGTATGTATGTATGTATGTTTGTATGGGCATGAGCGGCAGCGAATGCAGCGCGCAAAGCGCGCCAACCAGATTAAGCTTTTCTTACTTGACGGGCTCCAGGGAGGGAGCGAAGCGACCGCGCCCGGCTCATGTATGTATGTAAGTATGTATGTAAGTATGTATGTATGTATGTATGTATGTATGTATGTATGTATGTATGTATGTATGTAGGCATGTATGTATGTTGGTATGTATGTATGTATGTAGGTATGTATGTATGTATGTAGGTATGTATGTATGTCGGTATGTATCTATGTATGTATGTATGTATGGGCATGAGCGAAAGCGAATGCAGCGCAAGAAGTGCGCCCTATCAGTCTATGTTTCTTGATAATTGATGGACAGGCGAGCGCAGTGAGCTAACCCATTGTACGTGGGGTTGAAAGGAGCATGAGCGTAAGCGAATGCAGCGCACAAAGTGCGCCCTATCAGTCAATATTTCTTGATAACAGATAGACAGGCGAGCGTAGTGAGCTAACCCATTGTACATGGGGTTGAAAGAGGCATGCCGTTAGCGAATGCAGCGCATGAAGTGTGCCCTATCAAGTAATACTTCTTGATAATATACATCATATATATTAGATATAGTATGATAGAAGATAGTATGGGATGATTTTTTATATATTTAGTAGGAAACAGTATACTATTGCATGGTCATAGTATGTTTGTAAAGTAAAGTAGGTATAGTATGTTTGTAAAGTAGGTATAGTAGGTATAGTATGTTTTTATAGTAGGTATAGTATGTTTTTATAGTAGGTATAGTAGGTATAGTATGTTTTTACAGTAGGTATAGTATGTTTGTATAATAGGTATAGTAGGTATAGTATGTTTGTATAGTAGGTATACAGTAGGTTTATATGTGGGTATGTATGTATGTATGTAGTTATGTATGTATGTATGTATGTATGTTTGTATGGGCATGAGCGGCAGCGAATGCAGCACGCAAAGCGCGCCAACCAGATTAAGCTTTTCTTACTTGACGGGCTCCAGGGAGGGAGCGAAGCGACCGCGCCCGGCTCATGTATGTATGTAAGTATGTATGTATGTATGAATGTATGTATGTATGTATGTATGTATGTATGTATGTATGTAGGCATGTATGTATGTATGTAGGCATGTATGTATGTTGGTATGTATGTATGTATGTAGGTATGTATGTATGTATGTAGGTATGTATGTATGTCGGTATGTATCTATGTATGTATGTATGTATGGGCATGAGCGAAAGCGAATGCAGCGCAAGAAGTGCGCCCTATCAGTCTATGTTTCTTGATAATTGATGGACAGGCGAGCGCAGCGAGCTAACCCATTGTACGTGGGGTTGAAAGGAGCATGAGCGTAAGCGAATGCAGCGCACAAAGTGCGCCCTATCAGTCAATATTTCTTGATAACAGATAGACAGGCGAGCGCAGTGAGCTAACCCATTGTACATGGGGTTGAAAGAGGCATGCCGTTAGCGAATGCAGCGCATGAAGTGTGCCCTATCAAGTAATACTTCTTGATAATATACATCATATATATTAGATATAGTATGATAGAAGATAGTATGGGATGATTTTTTATATATTTAGTAGGAAACAGTATACTATTGCATGGTCATGTATAGTATTTTTATTAATAATAAAGTACTATAGTATAGTATTTTTTGGTATGTAGCATTGTATTTATATTTTTATTTTTAGTGTTGCATTTAATAGCAAGTTCAAGAAGTTTTTAAGTCTTTGTAGGCAATCATATGTGCTCCAATTTGTTAATTTATTTCCATACTTTGTAGTACCCTTCGTTGATAAATACACAGAGAATGAAGAAAATGCACAATTGATGATAGAATATTAACAACACACAACAAAGGTTCAAAGGACATGACTTGAATTTATAACTTATAGTTGTAAATTATAGTTGTAACAAAAACTGTATACCTTACAAGATAAATGTACTATTTACCTGAATATAATTTACCAGCAATAAAGCGTGCAACATTACATATGCTTCTCTTGAAAAGTTCTCATTTTCTGTAGTCATTTCTCATACTAAATTTCGACTATCACGCCACTACCACGGTGTTTCTACCCACATACTAACAATATTTACGCATTCTGTGACATTTCCAGGAGGCCTCCATTTCAGTTATCTATGTTTTATTCTACGAGGCCATCTTCACTCTGTTGCTATGGTATTCATATTCAAAATTTTCTTCAGAACCCAACGTGCCAAAAATATTTTCCGTCCGTTCGTCTTCGTCCATTGTCAAAAGCAGAGCCACAGTCAACAGGTAAATTGTTTTCACCTAATTACTGATATTTTATACCTTTATACACTTAGGTATTAAAAGTGTTCGAACGCCTGATGAAAAATGGCTTCTAGAAGTGGCCCTAGGCCTGAGCAAGAAAATTTACATAACGATGTAAGACTACCAAACGGGTTTCAATAGCGAATTTCTTTAGCATAAATATTCTCAATATTTCATAAATTTTCAAATGAAAACATAATTTAAACTATAGCATATTGTTTTGTAAATATATTAAAAGAAAAATGCGAAGAGGTCCCTTAAAAAATGTTTACGAAAATTTATCGCAGTGGAGTAATTAAAACGCCAATAATTATAATTTCTTTCACTCAAAGCCACGCAAATTCTCTCTCATTTAAAAGAGAATGTTTGAAAATTTTGAAAAATGTAAACATTTTTCATGTAACTGTCTTGACCTTTTACAACTCACGGTTCAAGTCTTTGTTTATCATTTTAGGAATTTGATTTGACAAAACCTATTTTTCTGTAATTTTTTTTCCAGAGTAGAAAAAGAAGGTTAAGCGCCAGAACAAAAAATCTGACATGGATATTCCTATAATTTGTTTCAAATATTACAATTTGATATAATTTTTAAGGGCTTAATATTTTCTGAAGTGAATGAGAATTCAAGTGTTTTAAGACCCACTTTGAAATTTGAAAAACAAAACATGTGCTTCTCAAGTTGTAAACAAAGACTTGAACCGTGAGTTGTAAAAGGTCAACACAGTTACATGAAAAATGTTTACATTTTTCAAAATTTTAAAACATTCTCTTTTAAATGAGAGAGAATTTGCGTGGCTTTGAGTGAAAGAAATTATAATTATTGGCGTTTTAATTACTCCACTTCGATAAATTTTCGTAAACATTTTTTTAAGGGACCTCTTCGCAGTTTTCTTTTAATATAATTACAAAACAATATGATATAGTTTAAATTATGTTTTCATTTGAAAATTTATGAAATATTGAGTATATTTATGCTAAAGAAATTCGCTATTGAAACCCGTTTGACAGTCTTACATTGTTATGTAAATTTTCTTGCTCAGGCCTAGGGCCACTTCTTGACGCCATTTTTCATCAGGCGTTCGAATACTTTTAATACCTAAGTGTATATTAATAAAGACAATTACAAATAATACCCGAATTTTTTATCACATGCATAACTATTTCCATGTATTTAATTAGTCCTAATTTCTTTTACAGTCTTCGTTTAGTTTTGCGATTGTCTTCTTTGAACCTTTCTACTGAAGAAAAAAAGATTTCGGTATGTACTTTCAGTTCAATGTTACTTGGATAATGAGATTCTCCTTTACTCTTATGATCATCAACCGTATGTATAACTTATTACTTACCATTTCAATCACAATTAAAATTATATTCTTTTTCCAGTATTTGCAGTTTGGCAGTTGCCTTGCTGGTTGTTTTTGTTTCGTTTAAAACATTTTCGGTATGTACTTTCAGTTCAATATTACTTGGATAATAAGATTCTCCTTTACTATTATGATCACCAACCATATGTATAACTTATTACTTACCATTTCAATCACAATTAGAATCTTATTCTTTGTCCAGTATTTGCAGTTTGGCAGTTGCCTTGCTGGTTGTTTTTATTTCGGTTCTTTATTTTGTTTAGAACATTTTCGGTATGTACTTTCAGTTCAATATTACTTGGATAATAAGATTCTCCTTTATTATTATGATCACCAACCATATGTATAACTTATTACTTACCATTTCAATCACAATTAGAATCTTATTCTTTTTCCAGTATTTGCAGTTTGGCAGTTGCCTTGCTGGTTGTTTTTATTTTGGTTCTTTATTTTGTTTAAAACATTTTCGGTATGTACTTTCAGTTCAATATTACTTGCATAATGAGATTCTCCTTTACTATTATGATCACCAACCATATGTATAACTTATTACTTACCATTTCAATCACAATTAGAATCTTATTCTTTTTCCAGTATTTGCAGTTTGGTTTTTCATTTATATTTTGTTCACATTTTGGTATGTATTTTTCTTTCAATGTCACTTACATAATGAGATTCTCCATTGACATTATGTTCACAAAACATGTGTATAACTTACCTACTTACCATTTTTAAAGCACTATTATGTTATTCTTTTTCCAGTATTTGGAGTTTGGCAAATGTCCTTTGATTTTGTATCATACTATATTATTTTGTATCAGTACCGCTTCATGTAAATATATTTTGTTTTTCACATACCAATGATCCTTATTAAAGAAAAACAACTTTTATTTGTTTGCTTTAAGGTTCGCTATGGCTACAAGTGCCACTAAAAAGCCAGAACCAGAAAAAATTATAGTCATCAGACTTGGTGCAAAGCAAAAGTAATTTTAGCAAATATATTAATTTTATCACAACTAATTTAAACAGTTTTTGTCTACAATTCACAATAATTAATTCATATTTAATGGGTATGGTTTTCGGGAATTTTTTCATTGTTTGCTTTTGTATCCTAGGATATAACATACAGGGACATTTATTCCCCTAAAAAAGGAATGTGCTAAAAAGGACATTTATTCTCTAAAAAATTCACCTTGCACAGCAAGGAAGGGAGGAGACTCCCAACAAAAGATATAGAGTAAGTATACCTTCTGCACTTGAAGCTCAGTTGTTCAATTGATATTTTCCAAATATTACATAATATCCTTTCACCAAAAAAGCAACCTATAACATAATTGTGTATTCACAGGTTGCAGAAGGAGGCCTTTGTCAGAATTGGCAAAGGCCACAGGAAAGCAAAAAATGAAAAAAAGGGTGGGAAGGCCACCCAAGAATTTTCACGAACATTAATGGTAGCCATGCCCACCCAAAGCGCTGCAAAAATCATGCAGGACATGTGTAAATGAATAGTTTCCTAACTAATTTACACATGTCCTGTTTTTGACCATGCATGAAAGAAATAGAAACTTTTCAACCATCAAAAAATTACAGCTGCTGACATTTATTAAAATTAAAATTATCTACTTTTCAAACACAAAATTTGAAAAACATTTCACATTTTTGGTTTATGCATGGTCAAAGTTTCATTACTATTTGTTCACATTATATGTTCCAAATGTTCCAAATTATATGTTCCAGTATTTTTAATATTTCAATCATATTTTAATAATTCAAAATGTTTTATCAATTATAAATGCTTTCATGATTTCGTTGCAAAACCTTCAATTAATAGCTTACCCAATGCATGGTATTCACTTCATGAATGTGATGTTGCAATGGCGCCAATTATAGTGGTAAGTGGTAACGTGCAATCTAAACTCAGAAAATGAGACTGGAGTTAACACATTTTCAACAGTGAGTCAAAATACTTTATACATACTCTTCAGTTGGAAATGTTTTAAGAAGATGTAGTTGGATTCTCACCATGCTTTTCCTCAAACTACCACGTGGCTGGCATGATGCCATGATGATGTAATTCAATTTCACGTGCAATTTTTACCTCCTACCTTTTTAACCACTCTGAAGAGCGAAGGGGAATTCCCTTTTCACTAACATGTTTCCCGCCTTTTTAAACACGTGACGTGTATAAACCAATCGTGTGAGCTGCATAGTACAATAGAAATCCCGCCCTCTAAATATTTGCACAATTAGATTTTTCCTAATTTAATTTAGTTGTCCAAATTATCGATAGGCTATAATTAATAATATATGCAGTTATTTATCGCTGAGTAAGTATTATGAACGTTGTTTTTTTTCTAAAAATCTATCATTATAAGTTAAGAGACTTCTTTATCGCTATTTCGCTCAATAATGTCAATAATTGTTGCTTTTCTTTTCATGGCAAGAACAGGTTACGTGTTGTTCAAGCATCATGTTTTTATTTGATATTTCAAGTTTATAACTGTTCTAATTTCTTTTCTGTTTCTTACCATAGTTTTGAAAGACACAAGGCTCGGTAAGACATGAATTAATTTATTACAGTTCTTCCTTCCGACTATTCTATTCAGCTCTTTAATTATTTGTTTCCCTTATAGAAAGAGGCACATTTTTATCGATTTTCAAATAACGGACACCTCTCTTTCACAAACTTCTTTCAATTACGAAATGATATTCTCCTTCTTCAATGGTTTATAAATGTAACCCATGTACAATGAGTAACTCTTTACCACAGATAGAAACATCATTTTTGTTTTATGCATCTGGAATATTATGAACAAACTTTTATGGGGCCTCTTTTAACAAATTGACTCTGTAAACAAATTTGTTGATTTCTTAACAATTTCACTGGATTCAACAGGTTAATTTTCATTACGTGCAGGTATTCTGAGTCTATTTTTGTGATTCCTTTATTTATGTCGACATTTATGTCAAGAGTAATTACAATTTATTCTCTTCCATTTTAGTGACTGTTTACATAACAGAAACGAGCACAGTTTAACGTAAGGGTTTTCATGAAATTTACATTATATTACATAGCATTACTTTTATAATAATGATTTATTTACAACATTATACTTAACACTACCATACCCCTGAAATGTATAATATTTACTTCTTTGTGTTGCAGCTTTACACAAGGCTATAATTATTTTCATTGTTGTTGCTATCGAGGCCATTGTCTACAAGCAATAACATTTACAATAGTATTGCGTAATTGTACTTTATACTTCTTTTTCATATCACAACTTGCACTATGCCACGCAAGACCAGGAGAAGTATAACCGGTGACAGACGCAGAAATCAAGTGCGGGAGAATATGCAGCATTGCAGAGAGATCAATCAACAGCTTCAGCCTCAACAGGCAGGAAATGCGGATAACCCACTTGCAGCACTCAACGATCTTCAACAATTGCAGCTCAAAAACCATCAGCTAGAAGCCCCTGAATATCAGCCATTTCCGGCACAGTATCCTCTTCCAGAGCTACAGCCAATGGAGATGGACATGGAACCAGAGCTTCCCATTCAGAACCAAGGGCTTCCAGCAGCAGCACAACCTGTAGACATCGAGATGCAAGATGTAGTTCCAGTACCCGATGAACATCAGATACCAGAACCAGTTGAAGATCAGCAAATGCAAGTTGAAAACCCTGTCCCCGAGAACAATGAAGCTGAAAACCTCATCCCCTTCTCCCCATTACCACACCACTTGAATAAAATGAACAGAACATGTATTCATTGTGGTGCAAAGTACTTCAAAGAAGAACAAAACACAAAGAAACAATACAACAAATGTTGCATGGGAGGTTTAATTGCTCTGGATCAAATTGAACCACCTCCAGTAAGTGTCATGCATTTATACACTGGTGATACTGCTGAATCAAAATATTTCTTAAAGCACTTCCGTCAATACAACTCATTAATGGCCATGGCATCATGGAAGGCTAATATTGTACGTCATGCTAGAGCTGGACCACCAGTTATCACAATTCATGGAAAGGCATATCACATGACAGGTAATTGATACAATATCATTCCAGTCATTATCAATATAACTTATTATTCATTTATGCTGGCTACAGTTGAATTTCTATTTACCTAACTTATGCTTTGCATCATTAACAGGTGTAACAGAGACAGACAGATCCAGAAAATACGCAGAACTTTACATCATGGATACACAACAAGCATTGCAGGAACGGCAAAACACTGCAAGAGAACAACATCTAGATTTGGACATTGTTGCACTTCTCCAGAATGAATTAATGGCAGTCAATCGATTTGCACAACATTATCTAAGCATGGGTGAAATATTGGAGGAACAGCGGCAGCAAGCTATTGCAAACAATCAGCCTGTTCCAACATTCAAAATGATTATAACAGGTCGCCCACAACAAGATCGCATATACGATAATCCTACTGCCAGAGAAATCGCAGCTATATACACAGTACAGAATGGAGGTGCACCGAATCCTGATGATAGAGAATTGCAGATACAAACAAGACGCGGAGATCTTATGAAGATATACGCAACAAATTCTATTGCCGATCCTCTCACGTATCCATTGATTTTCTTTCATGGTGACAGAGGTTACAGTTTGGACCTTCAACGATTGCCGACAGCACACATAGCGGGTGAACACCACAACAATCGTAACCGTCGTACCAGACTAACCCTCGCTGAATACTATTTATACAGAATCCAGGTCAGGGATGCATTGTCAGCCATCCACATTGCATCACTCCTATTTCAACAGTATCTGGTAGATGCATATACGAAGATGGAAGGCAATAAACTGCACTGGATTATGAACAATCAACGTCAGCTTCGTGTTGACACTTATCGAGGCCTGATGGATCATCTCCACAGAAGAGCTGAAATCAAAAACCAGATGGCCAGGGCTAATAATCCGAATCAGCCCATACATATCGATGTTGGCCGTGTTATCATTCTACCGTCATCCTTTCCAGGCAGCCAAAGAAACATGTATCAACATTTTCAAGACGCAATGACAATCGTGAGAAAGTATGGCAAGCCACACTTCTTCCTCACAATGGCTGCCAATCCTAAATGGAAGGAGATTGAAGAAAATATTCATCCGTATCAGACGGCCAATGATCGACCGGACATTGTCACACGAGTATTTCAACTGAAACTCAAAGAACTACTCGAAGACATACTACACAACAACATTCTTGGACATGTCACTGCACATGTGTATGTCATAGAATTTCAGAAGAGAGGACTGCCACATGCACACATGATCCTGTTTCTTTCACAAGCTGATAAACCAAGAACACCACAACAGGTAATATTTGCAAATATTAATAATTCTTTCTCTCATTTTTAAATTTATATCCAATGCACAATACAACTGTTCTGTACGTCATTTCTATTAAAAATCGTTAATTATTGCATTCGTTATCAGGTGGATCAACTCATATCAGCAGAGATTCCAGACCCTGAGGATGCAAAATACCACAAGTTTGTCCTAAAGCACATGACACACGGACCCTGTGGAAATTTAAATCCTCAGTGCGTGTGCATGGAAAACAACAAATGCAAAAAGCACTTTCCAAAGGAACCAGTTCCTGACACTCAAATCAATGTCAATGGCTATCCTCTCTACAGACGGCGCTGTCATCATCCAGTCAATGTGAATAATCACATCTTGGATGATACTTGGGTAGTGCCACACAACAGACACCTAATCATCAAATATCAATGTCATATCAACGTGGAAATATGCAGTACTGTAAAAAGTGTCAAGTACATTTTCAAATATATCCACAAAGGACATGATATGGCACATGTTGAAATTCTTGAGGAAAATCAACAGCAAGTACCTCAAGACATTGAACACGACGAGGTGCACCACTACATCAATGCAAGATATATTGGACCACATGAAGCTGTCTGTCGGCTTATGCAGTTCCCCATGCACGACAAGAGCCACATAGTGAAACGGCTTTCTGTTCATCTACCATTTGAGCAACAAGTCATCTTTCATGACAATGATAATGAACAAAGACTGAACAACATTGGTGATTGAACAACACTTACAGCATGGTTTGAACTTAACCAGCAAGGTCCAGCTGCACATCAGTACCTCTATCATGAGATACCAGAGCATTATGTCTTCCAGGAGCGTTCAAAAACATGGACAGCCAGACAACGAAGAACAATGCCAATCATTGGTGGAGTAAATCAAGTGCAACCTAGACCTTGCGAGCAAAAATTTGCACTCAGACTTTTGCTATTGCATCAACGAGGTGCTACTTCATTTGAAGACCTTCGCACGGTAGAAGGTAATCTACGTGACTCCTTCAAAGATGCAGCATTAGCTCTAGGGTTATTAAAAGATGATGCCGAAATCACACATTGCCTTGATGAAGCTGCCATCTTCCATATGCCTTCACAACTCAGACAGTTGTTTGCATCATTGCTACCCTTTCAAACGCCATCAGACATCAGAACACTCTTCAACGCCTTCAAAGAAGCAATGAGTGAAGACTTTGTCAGACGTGATCAACTCGACAATCCAGACATAACCTTCCAAGACAGACACATGTATCAATGTCTACATGATATTGACAACAATTTGAAGATTCATGGTTTGTCCATCACGAACTACGATCACCTTCCTCAGCTACCGGCTGACTTTGTCATCCCAGAACAAGGTGATTTACAACTTACCATGATGATATTCACTGTAATAATTTAGCCAATAATATATGATTCTATTTCTACCAAATAATACTATAATTCTATTTCTACCAACAAATACTGAAGTGATTAACCAAAGCTGTCAATGCCGCTAATACTTGCTATTCACACCATGCAAATGTCAAATGACTGAAACAAACATTTACTACACTATGCATGAAAAGTCAATGGAATCCTTGAAAAACCCATGAAAGGAGAATTCTGTTTATGTAAGTTTCTATCACATTGTAATTTAATTAGCTTTTGTATCATGTTATTGCCTCATAGACTGATCTGGGACACAATAACAATGTATTACTTTTATCCTTGGGAGACAACTATCCTTGCTCAAATGGTAGAGTAAAATTTAAGTTCATTGTTCTGCTAACCTACCCAAAGTTACAATTTACATTCATTCAAATTGTTACTATCCCTTCACCTAAGGTTTTGTGCTTTCAAAGGTCAATTGCCATCTGATGATCCAATGTTGCATGTCAATGCAAAAATAGACAGACAGATAAACAGGCGAGCGCAGTGAGCTAACCAATTGTACGTGGAGCTCTAAGAGGCATGAGCGTAAGCGAATGCAGAGCACGAAGTGCGCCCTATCAGTCAATGTTTCTTGCTAATAGATAGACAGGCGAGCGCAGCGAGCTAACCCATTGTACGTGGGGTTGAAAGGGGCATGAGCATAAGCGAATGCAGCGCACGAAGTGCGCCCTATCAGTCAACGTTTCTGGATAATAGATAGACAGGCAAGCGCAGCGAGCTAACCCATTGTACGCGGGGTTGAAAGGGGCATGAGCGAAAGCGAATGCAACACACGAAGTGCGCCCTATCAGTCTACGTTTCTTGATAATAGATAGACAGGTGAGCGCAGCGAGCTAACCCATTGTACGTGGGGTTGAAAGAGGCATGAGCGAAGCGAATGCAGCGCACGAAGTGCGCATTACCAGTCAATGTTTCTTGATAATAGATAGACAGGCGAGGGAAGCGAGCTAACCCATTGTACGTGGGGTTGAAAGAGGCATGAGTGAAGCGAATGCAGCGCACGAAGTGCCCCCTATCAGTTAATGTTTCTTGATAATAGATAGACAGGCGAGCGCAGCGAGCTAACCCATTGTACGTGGGGTTGAAAGAGGCATGAGTGAAGCGAATGCAGCGCACGAAGTGCGCCCTATCAGTTAATGCTTCTTGATAACAGATAGACAGGCGAGCGCAGCGAGCTAACCCATTGTACGCGGGGTTGAAAGGGGCAGGAGCGAAAGCGAATGCAGCACACGAAGTGCGCCCTATCAGTCTACGTTTCTTGATAATATATAGACAGGCGAGTGCAGCGAGCTAACCCATTGTACGTGGGGTTGAAAGAGGCATGAGCGAAGCGAATGCAGCGCACGAAGTGCGCCTTACCAGTCAATGTTTCTTGATAATAGATGGATAGGCGAGCGCAGCGAGCTAACCCATTGTACGTGGGGTTGAAAGAGGCATGAGTGAAGCGAATGCAGCGCACGAAGTGCGCCCTATCAGTCAATGTCTCTGGATAATAGATAGACAGGCGAGCACAGCGAGCTAACCCATTGTATATGGGGTTGAAAGAGGCATGAGCGAAGCAAATGCAGCGCACGAAGTGCGCCCTATCAGTCAATGTTTCTGGATAATAGATAGACAGGCGAGCACAGCGAGCTAACCCATTTTACGTGGGGTTGAAAGAGGCATGAGCAAAGCGAATGCAGCGCACGAAGTGCGCCCTATCAGTCAATGTTTCTTGATAATAGATAGACTTGCGAGCGCAGCCAGCTAACCCATTGTAAGTGGGGTTGAAAGGGGCATGAGCGTAAGCGAATGCAGCGCACGAAGTGCGCCAACCAGATTAAGCCTTTTTTACTTGACGGGCTGGGGCGAACGAGCGAAGCGAGTGATGACCCCTAGTATTAGATATAGTATGATACAAGATAGTATTGCATGATTATACATATATATTATGATACAGTATAGTATTGCATCGTCATGTATAGTATTTTTGGGTAAGATGTAGCATTGTATTTATATTTTTAATTTTAATGTTGCATTGAATATCATGTTCAAGCAGTTTTTTTAAGTCTTTGTAGGCAATCAATTGTTCTCCGATTTGTTAATATATTTCTATACTTTGTAGTACCCTTCATTGATAAATACACAGAGAATGATGAAAATGCACGATTGATGATAGAATATTAAGAACACACAACAATAACAAAGGTTGAAAGGAGATAACTTCAACTTATAAGTTTTATAGTTGCAGCAAAAACTGTATATCTTGCAACATAAATGTACTATTTACCTGAATATAATTTACCGGTGAAGCGTGCAAGATTTTGTATGCTTATCTTGAAAAGTCTTCATTTTCTATAGTCATTTCCCATAACTAAATTTCAGACTATCAGGCCACTACCAGGGTGTTTCCACCCACATACTGACAACATTTACTCATTCTGTGCCGTTTCTAGGAAGCCTCGATTTAAGTTATCTATATTTTATTCTACGAGGCTATCTTCAATCTGTTGCTATGGTGTTCATATTCAAAATTATCTTCACCACAATACAACGCAACACGCCAAAAATATTTTCCCTTCGTTTCGTCCATTGTCAGAAGTAGATCCAGAGTCAACAGGTAAATTGTTTTTAACTCATTACTAATATTTTATACGTTTACATATTAATAAAGACAATTACAAATAATACCCGAATTTTTTATTACATGCATCAATATTTTCATGTACTTAATCACTGATGACATTCCTTTTCCAGTATTCGTTTAATTTTCAAATTGTTTACGTCGAACCTTAAGAAAAAAAGATATTCGGTATGTACTTTCAGTCCAATGTTCATTAGATAATGAAATTCTCCATTACTATTATCTTCACCAAGCATATGTATAACTTACTACTTACCATTTCAATCACAATTATCTTATTCTTTTTCCAGTATTTGCAGTTTTGCAGTTGCCCGTTCATTTTTATTTTGTTCAGATTTTCAGTGTGTAGATACTTTCAATTCAATGTTCCTTGGATAACGAGACTCTCCATTACTATTATGTTCACCAAGCATATGCATAACTTACTACTTACCATTTCAATCACAATTATCTTATTCTTTTTCCAGTATTTGCAGTTTGGCAGTTGGCCATTGATTTATATTTACTTCTCATTTTCTGTGTGTACTTTCAGTTCAATGTTAATTACATAATGAGATTCTCTATTACTATTATCTTCACCAAGCATATGCATAACTTACTACTTACCATTGTCTTATCATCCAACAAAAGAACAACAACGACAACAACAACAATGAAAACAGTAAACAACGACAGAGGCCACGAAAAGTGCTATTCCGATAACTCAAACGTTTGTTAGCTCAACTGTCTTTGCACTGTTCTTCGAATACAAGTCTAACTAATTAATTATACTTGCGTTGATAAGCCCCAACATGGTTCGAACAACCGCATATTTATTTTCAGCAAGTCTCGGTGCCCTTCTTCTTAAAATTCCATTATTCAAGAAAGCCAACAATTATTTGTCTGCTTAAAGGTTCACTATGGCTACAAGTTGTCAAAAGAAGCCAAAACCCAGTTGTAAGAAGAAGCCAGAACCACAAGAATCTATTGTCATCAAACTTGGCAATAAAACAAAAGTAATTATACCGAATATATTAATTCATATTTCCTCAGTTTTTTGCACAATTCAGAATAATTAGTTCATATTTAATGGTTACGGTTTTCGTGGCAAATTCTTTCATTGTCTGCTTTTGTACCCTAGGAAATAACATACACAAACATTTTCACCCTTAAAAGGGAATGTGGTGCCCAATTCGAAGAATTGGGCAAGAACAAAATATTTTCCTTGGTTGACAAGGAAGGGAGGAGACTCCCTACAAAAGAAATAGTGTACAGCCCTCAAATAGTGTACAGCCCTCAACAGTTGAACAACTGGTCGCCAAAAATCCTGATCGGAGAATTAAAGGATTTTGAGCTTAAATTGCATATTGACCCCAAAGTCGTATCTTTCATCCAGCCCCCTTGATGCATTCCCTTCCATTTGCGGAGGCAGGTTTCTCAGGAACCTGATAAATTGGAGAAAGCTGGGATTATTGAGAATATCAAAGGGCCTACCCCTTGGACATCACCATTGGTTGTTGTTCCTAAGCCTAATGGAAACATTGGACTTTGCGTCGACATGAGATGGCCTAACGAAGCAATTCTGCGGGAACACCAAGGCTACCCTGCGGTTGATGACATCATACATGCTTTGAATGGAGCAACAATGTTTTCGAAGTTGGATCTTCGCTCTGGCTACCATCAAATTTGTTGCTCTGGCTACCATCAAAGTCGCTATATCACGGCTTTTTGAATGCACAAAGGTGTTAAACGGAACTGGCACAAACTCTGCCAGCGAAACATCCCAACGTGTGATATCTACACTCCTGCAAGGCATTTCTGGGGTTTTGAATATCAGTGATGACATATTGGTGTAAGGGAAAATCCCAGAGGATCACCACAAATCATCACAAGATGTTTTTCATCGTTTAGCACAGCATGGTCTCACTCTCAATAAAGAAAAATGCTTGTTGTCTCAACATAAACTAACATTTCTCTGGTTTTTTCTGCAGCCGGAGTATCAGAGGACCCTCGAAAAGTGGAAGCGATAAAAAATGCTACCCCGCCACAGTCCGCAAAGAATGTCGGTATATTCCTTTGAATGGCCACATATTGCCCGCAATTCATTCCGGTTTTAGTGACTTAACCTCTTCGTGAACTCACACAAAAGAACTGTCAATTTTGTTGATCTCTATATCATAATATTGCTTTTTCAAAGGTCAAAAATGTTTTAGCAAGTGATACCGTCATGGCGTATATTTCGACAATCAAAAGGGGACTCAATGAACCACCAATCCTTTGCTGTGGGGACTTTCTGTTATCTTATCTCAACGAACCCGTGGAAAGGATGACCATCGCATTGTGGCCTATGTGAGTAGAGCTTTATCTCCTGTCGAAAGACGATATTCGCAAACGGAACACGAGGTCCTGGCTATTGTTTGGGCTATAGAAACACTACATGGTGTCAATGTTTATCATCTTGCGAAATCTGCAGACAGTGTAGGGGTTGAATCCAGCAGCTTATAAGAGGCAGTAGCAACACCACAATCTGCTGCCGAAAATGTATCAGAGGAATCAAATCAAGACGAAGATAATGATGATGAGCTGAATGAAATCACTCCCAATAGGAAGAGAAAGCAAAGCTGCATACCCAAGTTAATTGATAATAAAAGAAAGCATCTCGAGAGAAGTCTTTCAGCTGCACAACGATATCAGTTGCTGATCCAAGAAGCAAAAGAAGATGCCCAGCTTAGAGAACATCTCGCAGAGGCAGTGCACCATTCAAGCGAAAGTTTTTCCCAAAGTATAACAGATGTCAGAACTGATCTTGACTGATGACTGATCTTGTTCTTGGAGCTGGAATTTGCAAATCAATTGAAATGTTGTCACACACAATGCAGCAGCCTCCTAGTGTGCCTCCTGTGAATCAAAACCTTTTCTATCAGAATTCACATCAAAGTTCAAGGCATGGTCAAGAGGTATTTCATCAAATGATGAATCAAATGAATGATAATAACTATGAAACAGGATGGCAATAAAATAACAATTTTTATTTTCAGTAACATTGATTGACATTAAAACTTGATAATTATAAACATGAACTATAAATTTGCAAAAGAAAATTATTTTCTATACTTATACAAGTTGTAAGTAATGTTTCCAGGTTATAATTGGGCATGTGATGACCTTTTATGAGTAGAAATGGTAAAGTTAAATGTTTTTGCATTGAAGGTTATTTTTAATCAGTTCTGTTAATGTTCTTCTTATAACATGGCCCTCTCCTTCATCAGAGGAATATATGGGGTCGGGAATATTCTTGAACTTTCTCTCATTTCTTCTGATGAGCTCTATCTGGTTGTCAACAACATCTTGATCAATAAAAGTTCTCTCTTTTTCGCAATAGTTGTATAAAACAAAGCATGGATAGACCATGGTTGGTATTGCTTCCAACTTAAAATATAATTTTGTTCTGAGTATCAGAGTATGTGCCACTTTGCTTTAAATCGTCGAAATGCACACTCCACTGGATTTCGGGCAGCCTGAAGCATATTTTTGAAAACAATTTACGCTATGTGCAAACAATTCACGCCATGTGCTCCATACACAAGTGCTGGAAGTGCTCAAAGTGACATTCTGGCATAGTGTTATCTAACATGGCTGATGGCACTGACTTTAGCAACGTGGTTAACAATATTGTTAACCACCCAACATTCAGAGAGACTCTGAATCACGTTCTCATTAGTGGTAACAGTGCGAATTGGTGGGAATTTCAGGCCCCAATAACAATGATGATTGCAGCACCAGGCCTAATAATCGTCTGCAAACAACAACAGCAAAGAATTTTGAGTCCCCTGCAGCAGGATTTCGTTCACTTTTCAACCGAGGGGGATTCTCGCAGTTTAATAGTGGCCGCAGTTACTCAATTTCCAGCAACAGAAAGCAACCTTACAGTGCCAGCAGAATGCCACGAAGGTCAGGTTCAGCAGGCTCCACCCCCAAATCAGCATCAACCCTTGCTGGAGGAAGTGGTAAGTCATCAAGTGGAGTGTTTAAAACAAAGGATGTAATCTTGTTGCAATCTAAAAATCAAAGTGCCCTCTTGGCAAACTCACAGTTTGCAAAGTGCCCTTGTTGCAAAGTTGGGAGATTGGGAGACATTAACAGGATGTTGTGTTACTGGCAGAAAGTTGTGAGCAAATTGCTGTGGTGAAACTCGATTGCGATAAGGGATTAATCGCGGTGTGAGCAGAAATAGAAATTGTTTCCCTGCAGCATACATGACTTAATTTAATGCAAAACGCTAACACATCACCAGCGATATTAAAATAACAGTAATCGGAGTTACGAAAAGGCTAACAACACACAAAGCCTGGTTGTGAAAAATACTTTTATATACAGTACTGTCGAGCCTTCAAGAGCGAGAAGAGAAGCAACAAGCAACACAAATCTAATCGTTCGCTTTGTTTGTTCACTTGCAGGATGCACCGGCCAGCCTAGTCTAGATAAATAAAACGGCCTAACTTTACAAGCAAAACAAAAACAAATTAAAAATGAAATATAATAGCCAGTGAAGGTTCTGCAGGTACAGGTACATGTAGTGGCTAGCTAGGCCCAAGCAAAAGGCCAACCAGGTTGACTGACCCTCAATCTGTCTCTGCAATAAATCATTAAAATATTGATTCAGATAAATCCTATTTTCACGAAAACCAGCAAAATGTAATCAACGCTTCATATCCCTCTATGCACAGAGATATAACAACAATTAATAAAAAATGAAACGACAACATACCTTTCTAATTTGCCACTCCCAAAATTTCTGATTTCTGCACTGCAGAGCAGAATATGGCTGATTGCAACATTCAAAACATTGGGCCACAAAGGCCTGTGGGTCTCAAGTCGCAAGCGCATGTGGGTCCAACATGAAAGAGACCGACGCGCTATTGTTTCAGTCAAGACCATTTGGTAATTGTCGGAGAACTTAACTCCGATTTGCTAGTTGTTAGCTTGAACAGAAATTTCGCAAGAAGAAACACACTGATCAATAGAATTCAGCTTTTTCAAAAGTGTACACTCATGTCCACTTCAATTCTATCTCCAAAACGCAACTGAACAATACATAAATTTCATAATTATTTCAACGTGCTTAATAGGAAATGAGTAATATTCTTTAAACTACAAACCAATCAGATCGTTACAAATGTCTCTATTTTATCCAATCAAAACATAATTAGTAATATAAGGGTTAGTCATTAGATCATGTGGAAGGCCATCACAGTAAGAAGTTCGATGAGTCAGTTAGCCGCGCGTGCGCACAAGGAATTTCCCACATTCCCCCCTCCTTGACTCAAAGGGAGTCAAGAAGCGCTTGGGTCTTAGCGCGCGCGTCTCGCGCTGCAGCTCGAGTAGGTCGGCGGCTCTGATCCTGGTGACCTTGCAACTCGTTCTGATTTCTATCACTAGACACACTTCCACTGTTTTCGTTCGAATTACGCTGACTACTCTCTACTTCTAATGGGTAAAGCTTCTGAATAGGACGATTCAATACATCAGGCTTACCCTTGCCTGGTTTTCTAACCTTCGCCCCTCTTACCACTCCATCTGTTCCCTTGATCAGCGCCTCCACGATTCCTGTTTTCCACAATCCTCTCTTCGTATTGTCCTCGTAGATAAGGACAATGTCACCTACCGAAACTGAACTCGGTTGATTTTTCTTTTGTCGATGTCTCTCGCGTAGGTCTACAAGGTATTCCTTTCTCCACCTGTTCCAAAAGTGCGTTAATTTCCTGGTAAGATATAAGAATCGACTGTTTACCGTATTAGAATTACCGGCGTAATCTTCCTCGTCATCACTTTCACCAATCTCAATGCCTTCTGACAGTGTGGATAATCGATGTCCGAACATCAAGTGTGAAGGTGTCAAGACTTGACCTTCAATCTCATCGTAACTGTAGGTCAAGGGCCTGGAATTAAGAGTATTCTCAATCTCTGATAACACAGTGTTTAGTTCATCAAAAGTTAATTTAGCGTTACCTAACACCTTCCTTGCGCATCTTTTCACCGATTGCACCATTCGCTCAAAAAATCCTCCCCACCATGGACTTCTTTCCAAGTTGAACTTCCACTGAATGCGTCTGGACAGTAGAAATTCTTGTACCCTTGACTCCTTTGACACTTCCTTGAGTGAATTTGCTGTGGCCTTGAAGGTTTTGGCATTATCTGAAACGATAAGATGTGGTGTGCCTCTGCGGGCACAGAATCGTCTTAAGCAATTGATAAAGGTGCTAGCGTTAAGATCAGATACCAACTCCAAATGCAATGCCCTTGTTACGCAGCAAGAGAATAAAGCAAGATATGCTTTGGACATTTCACTTGATGTCTGCTTCACAAAAAACGGGCCAGCGAAATCAACCCCTACTCTACTGAATGGCAACGCCTGTGTCACTCTAAACTCAGGTAATGCGGAAGTCTGGCCAGGTCGATACGCCTTTCCTTCAAATTTCTTGCAAATAAAACACCCTCTGAGCAATTTCTTAACGTACTGCCTACCTTTTACAATCCAGAACTTTGTTCTCACTTCGGCTAAAGTAGTCTTCACACCTCCGTGATGCGTCTTGAGGTGACTATTTAGAACAATTAGATCAGTGAACTTGTGGTTCTTTGGCAGTATAATCGGAAACCTCGCTTCTATGTCTAAATCCGAATGCTCCAACCTCCCTTTGCACTTAAGAGTTCCCTCTCTCTCTTCTATTCCTAGACTCTCCTTTGTTTTCTTGTAGTGCTCCTCCCTAGTCAGCTGTTTCTGAGCTTCTCTTATCCAGTACAATTCTGCTCTCTTCATATCATTCACTTCCAAGTTGTTGACCTTTATTTCTTGTTTTGCCTTCTTAGCTTTCAAGTTGTCAATGAACCTATATGTTAAGGCAGTTACCCTGAGCAGTGTATTTAGATTGTTAAATCTACTTGCATCTATTACCTGACTCAGCCCTTCTTCCTCTTCGGCAATCATGTTTGCCACAACAGTTTTCTTCCGCTCCACAGCTATGTCCGCCGTGTCTTCTAATCTTAGTTCTGCAGGCCAACTTTCCTCACCCTCTCTCAGCCAAGCAGGTCCTCTCCACCATAGCTCACTGTGGACGAGTTGACTTGCAGTTGTGCCTCTTGAGCCCAAGTCTGCTGGGTTGGACAATCCAGCTACATGTCCCATTGGTCCTTCTCCGATTGTTGAAGTATTTCTGCCACCCTAAACTGCACCCACTGTTTCCACTCTCCTTGATTATTGATCCAGTAGAGTGCAGTTTTGCTATCTAGCCAGAACCTAACCTTGTTAATTGTAACTTGCTCACTCAAGGCATTCTTCACATTGCTCATTAATGTCGCTAAGATCCTAGCTGATAAAAGCTCCAACCTAGGGATAGTCAACTGCTTCAAGGGTGCTACTCTACTTTTTGAGCATAGTAACTTAGTAAATATACCTGAGTTGGTCTTGTACACCAAGTAAATTGCTGCACAATATCCCTTTTGACTGGCATCTCCAAACCCATGCAATTGGCAATCCAACACCTCTCCTTCTCCCTCGTAGAACATGAACCTTGGGATCGTTATAGACTTTACTTCATTCAATTCAGACACCCATGCTTCCCATCTACGTTGTTGTTCCTCTGGAACTGGATCATCCCATCCAAGATTCTGCTTGCACAACTCCTGGAAGATAATCTTTGCTTTCACACAGAGAGGGCTAACAATACCTGTTGGATCAAAAATCATTGCAAGATTACTCAAAATACCCCGTTTTGTAACCTCCTGAGGCATATCGCTAACTGCTACTTTGGCCAGTTCAAATTCTAGGGAATCTTGCTGACTGTCCCAGTTAAGACCTAAAACTTTTGTTTTTCCCTTTTTCGCTGGACCAAAGCTTTCCTTTGCATATGACTCTTCTGACTGCTTTTTGTAACCTCCGTACCTGAATTATCATGCTTTTCTCCTTCATTTATCCTGTTCTTTAAATCTGAATCATTTGTTTTCCATTTCCGCAACTTGAAGCCACCCTCTTCCAACCTGTTCTTGACCTTCTCATATAAAACAAAACTCACATCAGAGTCCTTGACACTTACCACAAAATCATCTAAATAGAAACTCCTTGCTACTTGCTTCACAAACAGGGGATCTAACTGCTTGAATGTTTCTATGTGATATTTCAATACAGCGTTCAAAAGAAAGGGGGAAGAATTGACACCAAATACAACTCGGTTAAAACGGTATGTGACTACTTTTGGCTTATCAGCCATCACGTTGTCAAACCAAAGAAATCTCAGACAATCTCTATCTGCTGAGTCGATTTCTATATTGAGAAAAGCCTTCTCAATATCTCCTACCAAAGCAACCTTACCTTCTTGAAACCTGAGTAAGATGTCAAAAATCAGAGGGGTGAGGGGAGGACCCACATGAAGGCAATCATTCAGAGAGACTCCAGATTTCCTGTCTCTGCAGGAAGCATCATAAACTATACGCACCTTTGTGGTCTCAGCTTCATCCCTTATGACAGCAGTGTGAGGCAGGTAGTGAACCTTCTCAGCCATGTCTAGTTCTGGTACCATTTCAATTATGCCCATCTGCAACTGTTCCATAATAATACCATTGTATTTCTCAAGAATCCCTGTCTCTTTCTCCAATCTTTTCATCTGGCTTTTTAACCTAGCTAAGCTGTTGAGATAATTAGAAGGTAAAGGTTTGTGTCCTGCCTTCCATGGAAGGCCAACCGAATATCTGCCACCTGTGAAGGAAATGTTATCAATAACCTTTTCATGTACCTCATTCTGAGGTCGTATTCCCAAAGTATCCAAGTCCCACAGCTTATGCACTTCTAGCCCCAAATTCCTTTCTTCATTGTGTTCAACTGAAACAATATTGGAATTAAAGATGTCAACATCCTCATTATAATTTGAACACTTACCGCTAAGTGGGCCTGACAGAACCCATCCAAGGGTTGTCTTCACAGCTGCCGGTTCATTTGGCCCCCCTCGTATACAGGTGCCCTCTTGAAACTCCCATAGAAAATCTGAGCCAACCAGTACTTGAATATCAAGCAGTCTGTCATATCTTGAACAATCTGCAAACCAAACATCCTTCAGATGCTTGTAAAACTTCTTGGCATCCTCTGGGTGGACGTTAACAATGTTAGTAATCTCGTCCACAACAAAACAAGTGACTGTAGTAACCTTTCCTCCTCTCAAGGAGGAAAGTGTGAACTCAACTACATCTCTCTCTTTTCTATCTACCTCTCTGTGTCCAAATGCTTTAATGCCTAAGTCTCTTTTCTCAAACAATTCAGTCCTAACTTGGCTACAGCCTCAGCAGTAATAAAGGACTTATGACTGCCCGTATCAAACAATACTCTCACTGTGCTTCCTGTATTCTCATTTACCTTTGCTAAAGCTGTCTGTAGAGCTACTCTACCACCAGAGCCAGTGCTGCCTACCCAAGAAACTGCATTTGCATTAAGCGGAGGTGCGCTAGGCCTAGGCTGCGATTCCTTAACCTCTGGCTTGACCTGCGAGTTAGCGTGGTTAGTACATATAGAGGTGTGATGCCTTCCCTTGCAAACATTACATTTTTTGTTAGAGTGGCATTGGAAAGATTTATGCCCCCCTCCCAAGCATATAAAACATTTAAACTTTTTCCTTAAAAAGCTCTTACGATCATCTACCGTTGCTACGATAGAGCAGTCCTCGTGCACATGCTCTTGGCTGCAATATGCACATCTCTTCTTCTCTTCTTTGCCTGCAAACAGAGCATTTGCCGTCCCCATTGTTGTTCTTCCTGGGTTGCTCTCCTGTCTTGATCTTCTCGTATCTTCGGGTCTTCCTTGGCCATTGGAGTTTCTCAACAATGGAACGTGACATTCTCTGATCTCCAACTCCTTCGACAGCGATCCGAGCATTTCTTCTAAATTCCAGTCGAGGTGCGATTTCCCAACATCTCTGAGCATTCCCAGCCGAATTCCCTCAGGAAGTTTTTCAATTAAAACCGGAACAATGATGCTGGAGTATGTTATTTTGTCAACGCCGAGAGCCTCCAGTCCGCGGAAATGAGTCTCGATATGATCATGAAATGATCTCAGCCTTGCGGTGTTCTTCTCGTTGAAAACCGGTGCCAGGTTCAAGAGCTGATTGATGTGGGCGCGTTGAATAACAGCTGGATTTGCGTAACGGCTCTTCAGGAGATTCACTGCGGTTTCGTAGGATGAGTCAGTCGTCGGGATTCCTGCAATTACGCTTCGGGCCGGCTCTTCTAAAAATCCCCTCAGGTATTTCAGCTTGTCGACGTCGGCCAAATTTTCATTATCATTCACTGCGCTACAAAAACTGTCCCAAAACTCACTCCATTCGTGAATCTTTCCACTAAATTTGCTCAATTCAAGCGCGGGGAGCTTTACTGGCGTTCTTCTTTTCATCGTTGTGCCTTGGCTATCGTCTGACCTCACTGATTGGATACTCTCTAAGGAATCACGCCGTCCTCTAGGGCCTGAAGCTATGGATTCATTTTCTGCAATTTTTTCTAGTTGCTTTTCGGTCGATACTATCGCCCCAATAATTTTATCTCTGTAATCCATCGCATCATCCATCTCTTTCTCGCCGTCTTCATCTTCGTACTCGATAATAAAGTCAAGAATCCTCTCGTCAAAGTCCTTTAAAGTGCCTTGGATCTCTTTCAACTCTACCAAGTACTTTTTCAATAAAACCGCATCTCGTGGTTCGTCTCTGAGGACTTCTCTTACTCGTTTCACCAAATTCGTTGCACTTCTTCTATACAAGGAACGTTTCTTCTTCAGTTTCTCGAACTCATCCATCTCTAATTCAAACTATCCGGCTCGGTGGACCATGTGTCGGAGAACTTAACTCCGATTTGCTAGTTGTTAGCTTGAACAGAAATTTCGCAAGAAGAAACACACTGATCAATAGAATTCAGCTTTTTCAAAAGTGTACACTCATGTCCACTTCAATTCTATCTCCAAAACGCAACTGAACAATACATAAATTTCATAATTATTTCAACGTGCCTAATAGGAAATGAGTAATATTCTTTAAACTACAAACCAATCAGATCGTTACAAATGTCTCTATTTTATCCAATCAAAACATAATTAGTAATATAAGGGTTAGTCATTAGATCATGTGGAAGGCCATCACAGTAAGAAGTTCGATGAGTCAGTTAGCCGCGCGTGCGCACAAGGAATTTCCCACAGTAATCTCACATTTTCCATTTTCTGGAAAACGGTGAGTTAATGATAATGAGGTCATTCGTAGGCAAAGGAAGTCATTGATGATGGAGAAAGGTTTGACAAGAAGTGAGCTAGAAATAAACAAGATATGGACTGAAGAACAAGTGATTTATTTTTTTGAAATGTGCTTTGAACAGAAGCTGTCACATATTCCAAAGGAAACTGGGCAACAAAGGTAAACTATTATATGAAAATATTCTCATTTTTTTTTTAACTGACAAGGCAAATTTATATACTTTTAATGTAATTTTGATAGTTATATTTGAAAATGTAATTTTTTAAAAGCATCCACAGTCAACTCTGTCTGATTCGAACTCTATGGGGGAATCCAAATTTGTTCGAATTACAGAAAGTTCGAATTATACGAGTTTTCATATAAGTGCCCTAGTTACCCCCATATCTCCGTTTTATGGCCATAAACTATATTTTTATGACCATTGTTATGGACTAAGGGCATTTTAAAGAAGCAAAACAGTTTATTAATTATTATAATAGAAAACAAAAATATATGGATTACGTCACAAGTGCCCCAAACTTTGTTTTCTTTGAGCACACCCACGGCATATTTATCCGTTGGGTTATCTTGTTGTCTTTTAGCTTCTAAAGCTTTAATAATTATACAGGTCTTCATACACTTTGGTACACGTGATAACCTTTTTCGTGAGATAGAACGCTCCAATTTTTTGTAACAATAACCGGCAGTTCAGCATCGGAATTCACAGTTGAATTTGCCCAATGATGCAAGCTTCAATGGGCTTGCCAGAAACAAGAGCAAAAAAAAGAAGTTCTCTCATCAGGTAATTAACTGAGATTGACGCAAAGTTCGAATTACAGAGGTTTTTTCTTTGAGGGGACAAAAATAAATGGTCGAATTACAGAAAGTTCGAACTACAGAGATTCGAATTATAGAGGTTTTTTTATAAGGGTTTGTTAGGAATTTTTCAAGGGACTGCAGAATTTGGTTCGAATTAGTAAAAGTTCGAATTACACGAGTTCGAATTAGACAGAGTTGACTGTATATGTTTTCTACTTTGTTTAAAGAATAAGACTTCTTGTTGGTGTGGGCAAATCACTGCAACAGCCTTGCCTCCAGGAAGGACACAAACTTGATGCAGCTCGAATAAGTCACATATTTGCCCAAAAAACCATTTGGCTGCGACAATGCAGGGACTTGGTCATAGAAGAACCAGAACCAGACCAACAAGAGGAAGATCAAGACATAATCATTGACTCAGTACGAGTAAATAAGATAATTTAACACTTTTTAACACCTTTTTAACACTTTTTAACAATAATTTGATTACAAAATTCAATTTTGTAAAAATAAAAAACTTCTCTCAGTCTCATATCTCGCATTTTATACTTTCCAATATGAGTCCACAATTTTCTTCAATTGAGAATTCCCAAGACAGCCAAAACTAATTTGTCATTAGTTAACTGAGGGGCATTGTGGGATTTGAAAATCTAGATTTATCTTTTTGCTCCTTTATACACCAGAAACACAGTATTGTCCTTGGAATGAAAAGTATCCATTTTTAAATTTCAAGGTGAAAATTGACAATGAACAGATTTGGACTTTTATAATTTTGTACCAACCCACAGTTCTTCCAATTTTTGAATTTCCAATTTTGTTTTATAATCAGCAAGTAGTTTTTATGTCAAATTATGGAATAGCCAAAACTGGAAAAAATGGTTGTTCTATTGCGATCTTCTAGATGCAGGCAAATCTAATTTCAATTTTTGGATAGCTGAACATCTATCGGTCATGGTTGGAAGTAATGGGAGATTATCACTACATGGTTGGAAGTAATGGGAGATTATCCCAAAAACCAAGATTGCAATTCAAACTTTGTTTGAAACAAGACTTGAAGTTTTGGGCGATTTTGGGTTTGAAGAATAGCTCTGCAAATGATGGGACATGTTTTTGGGACACCCTGTGGTTTTCTCAACTGAAATATGAGTATGGAAATACCGTAATTTTGATTTAAGGAAATAAATCTGTCTAATTTAAAATTTTGCACCCTAAATTAATTTTCCATTGTTACTAAATTCATTTTTATGCTATTTTGGAATTGCTTGTGCAACACTTCTACCCGAAGTGTAGATTGCTCATCTGTTACGGCATATGTATATTAGTAAAATAGCTAATATTACTATTCTGCAGAGGTCACGTGCTGACACACTTTCTTGCCAAAACAATAGATTCGACCCGAAACAATAGGTCGAACGCCTCAAAACAATGGGCCGAAACGGCGAACTGTGTGATCACAAAGGCTTTTTTGTTTGTGGGTATATGGCAATAAAATTCACACTCAATGCTTAGTTTATTAATTTAACCAGGGTAATGGATTTTGTTTCTCGATTTTCTCCCAAATTATTGAATTATTCCACTAATTATTCTGCTAATTTTGCTGTCACGAAAAACCTACGGTTTACGATGGCGAAACTTCCAAACTCGCGTTGCAAACTCCATTTTCGAGCACAGTATTCGCTGTTCATGTGACCTGTTTCGACTTTTGCTGTAATTTGATTCGCTCTTTCACGACTTCATGTGAACAGTAACACATTTTTCGTTATCATGCAAATTTGCCCTCTGGTTGAACAGCAGGTACTTTTGGAGAAGACGTGTGTTTTTGTTTTCAACACAAAGGATAAATGGGCGACTTTCAAAGTGTTTCACGACCTGAATTATCTTTGTAAAGACTTGCTAATTGTTTGAGAGACCTCTGGAAAATTACAGGAGACAATTGAGAACACAGGTGATAGCTTTTTTTGTTTTTCGAGTGAGATAGTTGTAGTTTAGGTAGTAGCCGACCGCCATTGTTGCTTCGGCATGCTTGCGACGCTTAGGCCTAATGTAAACAAGCCCAAAGTTTTAACAAACAAATTATGATAAGGGGTTATCAGGCGAGCGAAGTGAGCCAAACTGTTGCAAGAGGAGTAGGAAGAGGCATGAGCGAAGCGAATGCAGCGCACGAAGTGCGCCCTATCAGTCAATGTTTCTTGATAATAGATAGACAGGCGAACGCAGCGAGCTAACCCATTGTACGTGGGGTTGAAAGAGGCATGAGCGAAGCGATTGTAGTGCACGAAGTGCGCCGTATCAGTCAATGTTTCTTGATAATAGATAGACACGTGAACGCAGCGAGCTAACCCATTGTACGTGGGGTTGAAAGGGGCATGAGCGAAGCGAATGCAGCGCACGAAGTGCGCCCTACCAGTCAATGTTTCGTGATAATAGATAGACAGGCGAGCGCAGCGAGCTAACCCATTGTACGTGGGGTTGAAAGAGGCATGAGCATAAACGATTTCAGCACACCAAGTGCACCCAATCAGTCAATGTTTCTTGATAAAAGATAGACAGGTGAGCGTAGCGAGCCAACCCATCGTACGTGGGGTCGAAAGAGGCATGAACTTAGGCAAATGCGGCTTACGAAGTGCCCCATATCAGTCAATGTTTCTTGATAATAGATGAGCGAGCCAGTGCAACAAGATAACCCATTGTACAATGTATGTCCGGTTGAAAGAGGCATGAATGTAAACAAATGCGGCGCACAGAGAGTGCCCTACTAGTCAATGTTTATTGATAATAGATAGACAGGTGAGCGCAGCGACCTAACCCATTATACGTGTGGTTGAAAGAGGCACGAGCGTAAGCGAATGCAGCCCATGAAGTGCCGCCTATCAGTCAATGTTTCTTGATAATAGATAGACCGGCGAGCGAACCCGTAGTACATGGGGTTGAAAGGGGCATAAGCGCAAGCGAATGCAGCACAAGAAGTGCACCCCATCAGTCAATGTCTCTTGATAATATATAGACAGGCGAGCGAACCCGTAGTACATGGGGTTGAAAGGTGCATAATCGCAAGTGAATGCAGCACACGAAGTGCACCTTATCAGTCAATGTTTCTTGATAACAGATAGACAGGCGAGCACAGCGAGCTAACTCATTGTATGTGCCGTTGAAAGAAGCATGAGCCCAAGCGAATGCAGCGCACAAAGTGCGCCCTGTCAGTCACTTTTTCTTGATAATAGATAGACAGGCGAGCCCAATGACCTAACCCATTGTACGTGCAGTTGAAAGAAGCATGAGTGTAAGGGAATGCAGCGCACGAAGTGCCCCTAGCCATCAATGTTTCTTGATAACAGATCGACAGGTGAGCAGTGTGAGCTAACCCATTGTACATTCCGTTGAAAGAGGGATCAGGGCAAATGAATGCAGCACACAAAGTGAGCCCTATCAGTCAATGTCTCTTGATAATATATAGCCAGGCAAGCGAACCTGTAGTACATGGGGTTGAAAGGGGCATAAGCGCAAGCGAATGCAGCACACGAAGTGCGCCCTATCAGTCAATGTTTCTTAATAACAGATAGACAGGCAAGCATAGCGAGCTAACTCATTGCACATGCTGTTGAAAGAAGCATGAGTGTAAGGGAAGGCAGCGCACGAAGTGCTCCTAGCCTTCAGTGTTTCTTGATAATAGATAGACAGGTGAACGCAGCGAGCTAACCCATTGTACGCGTAGTTGAAAGAGGCATGAGCGTAAGTGAATGCAGCGTGCAAAGCAGGCCAACCAGATTCAGTTTTTTTACTTGACAGGGTTAATAATACAATGCAATACACATTGTAATTTCCAACTCTCTTCATTAAAGGTTGGTGCAACAACCATTTTTCTGAGGAATCTAAATCCAAAGAAAGGTCTTTGCAATGGCACAAGACTCATTGTCCCTATATGTAGGTAATCACAGTGATAAAATAGAGAGGTGTGTTATCTGTCAGCAAGATTTCTTGGATAAGAGCAAGGCATCTGCTTTGAGAACGAAGGGTTGCATTGGACTGATAAGCCAGGAACAAGGGGGAAGAAGAGCAAGTATGGACGTCAGAGTTGGAGATTGTGTTCATCAAGAATGCAGGAAGCAATACACAAATGTGAATGTGATAAAGAAATATCTTAAAGAGCAAGGCCCTGGTGCCAATCAAGGTCATTGCAAAGACCTTGCCCACATCAGTAGTAATGTTTCCCGTCTCTGGCCTACTCTAACAAATAAATATGTGTGTATGTAATCAACGCAGAAACACACAAAGACTTCGGTCTGGAGTGCAATAATTTTTTTTTGCCGATAACTGTCTTTTTTGTAGGAAGAAGGCGAAATTTGAACATAAGAAAAGGGGAATTGATGTCTTTCCTGTTCGAACTATGGACTTTGAAGAAAAAATCCTAGAGGTTTGCTCAACAAAGAAGAGCGTATGGGCAGAGAAAGTCGAGGAACATGTACATTCTTGTAGTGATCTCCACGCTGCTGATGCCATTTATCATCAGCAATGCAACATGAATTTTTGAACACGTGGAGACATTCCAAGAACCTATCAAAGTGAGGAGCAATCCACTTCTAGGAAAATGTGAGGTGTCTGGATGCTTGCAAAGAGGAAGCATTTTTTAATGTGGCATCCTATTTGTAAGAAAATGAGGATGAACCAATAACAACTGCAGACTTTGTTTTGAAAATGAAAGAGTATTGTGGAGAAGAGAGTTACTCGCCCAAACATAGGAAGAAAAGAAGTTTAGAGCATTTTAGGGACGAAATCACCATAACAAATATAAATGGAAGATCAGACAAGGTTGCATTTCGTACAACAGCGGCATTAATACTGCATGAATTTCATTGTTTACCTAAATTAAATTATCCTGAAGCTGATAAAGGGCATGTTATCAAGACAGCAGCAAAGTTGGTAAAAAATGATATAAGACTTAGAGAAACTTCAAAATCCCACTATTCACCAATTGATGACATTTCATCAGTGGATAAAAATCTTTATTTTGTCCCATGCTCACTCCAGATACTTTTAAAAAGCATTTTTGTGGAAGAAGAGCCAAATAGAAAAGTTGCTTCCATCGGCCCCGGAATAATGCAAGCTGCCAGTCCAAAAGTTTTGATGGCACCCCTTCAACTAGTGCTCAGAGTGCAAATCACCATTTCAGGTCGAAGCTCTTGGTTCAGTCTTTACCTGCTCTTGGATTTTGCACAGTGAGTTTCGTACAATGAAGTGAAGAGATTTGAAAGCAGTGACACCGAGCCTCAACAGAATGATGTCTTTGGAATTGCAACACTAGAACACTTGATGGTACCAGCATGTTTCATGGTATGGGAATGATAGCGGTTGCAACTCCAAAAATTAACAGTCACAAAGTAATACCTCGTGTGAAAATTACTTCTGGTGATGTGGCACTAAATTCCAGAATTGAGATCCATTATTACAAAGAAGACATATTCAGCCTGCAATCAATTAAGTTTGAGAAGCTATCAGATTTGGGTATCACTGATGCTCCTGGTAAAGTAGACTTATTGTGTAATATCTCATGGCAGCTTAGGTGTCTTCGCCATTGTGAAGAAATATAGTCCAGTCATTTTAGTAAATATATAGTTGGACCCAGAACAAAATAGTATAAAGCTGAAATCTCGTCAGTTGGTGCAAAAAGGTATCGGTTGTAACATAAAAAAATCCCCATTAATCTAAGCCCGGGAAATGGGGTTGGGGGGCAAAATTCATAATGGCGCGTGCCCCAATCGACTACAATTGTTATTTTGTCAAAACTATATGTATTATACCTCATTCGAAAGAGAATTTAACGCTGATTCCAAATTGCATTACAAGAGTACTTCTAAAATGTATAGTTTTTGAGCAGTCGTTAAATTTGTTGACATTCTAGCAAAAATATCAGGCAACTTTAATTGAAAATCTAAATTTAAACATAATAGACAAAGTCAGTATTGAAAAATAATCGAAGATGTTCTTTCTTTGCCTCTTTCTTTCTTTTCTCTACTTTACTAGAATTTTGCCCTATCACAAACAAACAGACAGTTCCCAGTACAGACAGACAAACAGACAGTTCCCAGTTGTTGTTGTTGTTTTCGTCAACATTGTTATGGTAACAAAACTTTGAGAAGGAAGGCCTAACATGATGACATCATCTGCAGCTAATGAAATTTGCATTTTATGCAAAGAAAAGTTCACAACAACTCCAACTGTAGTTAAGAAAAAGGGATATGAAACTTTGCTTCGAGTGAGCAAGGAACGAGATATGTTTAAGCTGGAAACAGAACTGCAGGAAGTGGTTGAGGCTGGGAAACAAATTTTAGTACATTTTGACTGCCGAAGAAAATTCACTGACAAGCGAGAGAATGTCCAGAGTGAGGAGACTACAGTAACAAAAAAGTTACGATCTTCTATTGATAATGTATTCAATTGGAAAGAACATTGTTTTCTTGCCGATGTTGTTTGCTTCAAGGAAATGGCAAATTATGTCATTAAAGAGAAGAAGAATAAACAAGAAGAAACAAAGGAGGACATCATCACCGCTGCAGCCAAAATAGTCAAAGGTGAAATGAGAGAACTGTCAAAATCAAACAGCCTGTATCCAACAACTGAAGACATCAAATTTAGATCAGGGAATGGAATGGATACCAGATTCCTTGAAAGTTTTGCTTTCATATTTAATCCCTACTAAACTAAAACAACTGACAATTGGACAGTGCATTGTACAAGCTGCAAAACCAAGATCCCTATTATGCCCGGTACCATTGGGATTGGGAGTAGAACTAGAGAAATCGTTTGGCTCTAAATGACTCTTGAACCATCTTGCGAAACTGGGGTTTTCCGTTAGTTCTGATGAAGTACTACGTTACAAGCAGTCAGGCATTGAACATTCAAAACAATGCAATAACGTAGTTGTCTATTAAAGAAATATTTCGTCCTTCACACAATGGTCTGCAGACAATGTTGATGACAACATCATAGCACTTACTGGTAAAGGAACTTTTCACGGCATGGGCATTATTTCAATGACCAGCTATGCTGAAGAGAGAAGAAGAATCCATGTCATTAACAGATTAAATAAAAGGCAACCCACAACATCGTTTGTAGAAGAATACGGAATTCGTGTATTAAATTATCTTGGATCAAGTAAGAAAGGTCACTTGAATTTCAAGTTGAAACCAATAATGCAGCTGAAGTCCCCATACATATTGCCACCAGAATGGAGGTACAACTTTCTTTGGCACTCCACTCGATTTATCAAATCTTCATCAAATGTCACACCAAACTGGTCTGGATTCATGCAAGACGTCATAAGTACATCAGAAGTTAAAGATAAAGCATCAATAAAGTTTTTACCAATAATTGATTTTCACCTTTCACTTTTCACCAGTCACCTTTGACCAACCACTTTGGTATAAAGCAGTCGGTATCATTGCAGAGGCAGGATTAAACATTGTTGCTAGATTAGGTGGTTTTCAAACTGTCGTGAGCTTTCTTGGCAGCATTGGCAAGATGATGAAAGGTTCAGGCATAGAGGAGCTTTTTGCTGAGGTGTATGCAGAAAACAGTGTTGAGCATATTATTTCGGGTAAAGCCGTGTCTAGAGCATTACGAGCTCATTTTCTAGTTGAGTCTGCTTTAAAATGCCTTCTTTTTGAAATTGCGAAAGATGATTTTGAAATCGGTGTTGATTCTTTAAAGAACCTTCTTGAAAGCATTGGAGATGCAACAGATATAGCCACGCTCAATTCATTACAAGAAGCAAGAGTAAGTAATGATATAAATCATGCCCTTGAAGCCCTTACATCACAATTAGTGGCTAAATCAAGAACAGCCAAGCTTTGGTTGTCTTAACTCCATTACATCAGCATTATTAAGCAGTACATCTTGGCGGAAAGAACATCAAACTGGCAATTGCATCTGAATACAGCTGTTGAAATGTTGAATCTTTTTGCGTTGGCTGGACATACGCACTACGCAAAGTCCGCACCCTTTTATGTCCAGCAGATGAAAGAGCTCGAGTATAAACACCCATGGTTACATGACAAGTTTATGGAAGGGGAACATGCAGTGAGAAGGAGAAATCACAATTGGGCTGGTTTGTGGACCGATCTGGTTATTGAGCAGACACTTATGCAATCTGTTAAGTCCAGAGGTGGTTTGACACGAGCTCGTGGAATGACAGAGAGCGTCCAACATATGTGGGTTCTAAGCTTAAATTATAGTGCTGCTATTCATGACGCAATGACAGAGCTTTTGGGGGTGAAGACGAAAACAATTGAGCAACACGTAGGAATGGGAGCATCATGATGGAAGTGTGATAACGAAGACAGATTAAAATTTGCAACTTGGTTGGAAGAAAGAAATCCTTTTATCTATAAAGATGAGCATCTGCACTCATTGTCTACAGGAATCGTATCCGTTATTGGAAAAGACAGTGTTAACCGTGAGAGAGCTGAAGAGCTGGGATGGATGATACAAAAAGAACTTGACAACATGTCACTGGCTAATGCTTCAATTAAGCGCAAAAATCAAATAAAACCATTGGACAAATTTCAAAATACAGTCAAGATCAATGACGATCAAGTATATGTGAATGCTACCGTTTTGTTCACAAGATTGGCTGCAGTTGCTAAAAGAGAAGAAGATGAAGAACAGTATTTTGAATATGAATTGACGACTGAACCCATGGCACTTTTCAAAAATGGAATGATGAGGAAGCCTGACAAACCAGCGTTGAGAAAAGCATTACTCAAAGAAGAAGATGTGATCTGCATTGATACACTGAAAGATGAATGCATGTTTGTAGTTGATGGTGGGGCGCTGCTGCACAGAGTTTGTTGGATTAATGGAATGACTTTCTCAGATATAGGAAGACTATACGTTGCCTACATCCGGAAGCATTATGGAAAAGCTACAGTGGTCTTTGATGGATACCAAGAGCTTTCTACTAAGTCATGTGAGCACAAAAGAAGAGCTGGTAATGGAGCAAGATGCCCGGATATTGAGATTATTGAATCTAACAAAATTCATTTCCCACAGGAAAGATTCCTGTCAAATGAAGGCAATAAGGATCAAATCATAAAACTGATTTCAACCTTCCTTAGAGATGATTCCCAAACCGTAATCAATTGTGTTGGTGATGCTGACACGAAGATTGTTTCAACTGCGCTAGATTTTTGTACGGGTAGATATCCCGTTGTTGTAGTAGCAGATGATACCGATATTGTGATAATGCTACTGTATCATTGGCAAAGTGAAATGGGAGATCCGATATTCTTTCAACAAAGAATGAATTGTGCATGGAATATGAAATCAGCTGCTCTGAGATTAGACGTGGAAAGGGAACACTTTCTATTCATTCATGCCATGTCCGGTTGTGACACCACATCAGCTCCTTTCGGAAAAGGAAAATCGAGTTTTCTCAATTTAGTCCAGAAATCTGAAGAATTGCGAGAAATTTCAGACACAATGAATAATGTTTGGGCAAACCAACCTGAAGTTGGCAAAGCAGCAGTCAGAGCTTTTACGCTAATGTACGGAGGAAAAAAGAACGATGACACATTGAAAAAACTCAGGTATGTGCAATTATTTCTTCTTGAATGCGATGTATAAGGTTTAAAACATTACTGACAAAGACAGCGTTTTAAATTTTATTCATTGCATTCGTATCTACTTTTCTTTCATGATGATTATGACACGTTCTTTCTTTGCTTATTGTGGCAAAACTAAACGTTTTTCAAATCATGTAAATTCACGGCCTTTCTTTAATTGTTTCAGATATAAAAAATATCTGGATATGGTATGCAAAGGAAGCTTTGACCCTGCAAAGATGCCGCCAACGGAACGATCAGTTTATTACCATGGTCTTCGTGTACACCTGCAGATCGTTTTATGGAAAGTACTTGATGACGATATTAAACTTAGAGCTGAAGAATGGGGATGGTATTGCAAAGATGACCAACTACTGCCCATCACGACTGATATGGATGTTGCCCCTGAAAATCTTTTGAAAGTAGTAAGATGCAATTGCAAAACAACATCTAAAAATCAATGTGGAACAAACTTATGTAGCTGTCGAAAGCATGGACTAAAATGTGTAGCAACATGTGGAGAATGCTTTGGTGAAACTTGCGGAAATATAGAGGTAAAATCATTCTTTACTGACATTTTCGCATATTTTTAGTTGACCAGTTTAGTGAGCAGCCCAGCGCAGCATATATTCTCTAGTTCTCAACCTATACTTATAAAGAAACCGTTTGCTTTCTTAGGATAGAAGACAGATTCAAGAGCCAATTGATGACAGTGACGAGGAAAGGAACATTTTTGAAGACTTCTTTGATTATTGACTTTCTTTTGTGATTTTTGTTCCATCTGAAATTTCTATTTTCTCAAACTTACTTTTACAAATTCAACGACTGCTCAAGAACTATACATTTTAGAAGTATTGTTGTAATGCAATTTGGAATCAGCGTTGAATTCTCTTTCGAATAAGGTATAATACATTTAGTTTTAACGAGATCACAATGTTAGTCTATTGGGGCACCCGCCATTATGGATTTTGCCCCCAAAACCCCATTTCCCGGACTGGGATTCATGGGGATTTTTTTCTGAGAGCTACTGGTACCTTTCTGCACCAACAGACGAAATTTCAGCTTTATACTATTTTGTTCAGGGTAAAATCTTAAAACGACTGGACTAATATTTGAATATATCAAGATTTTCCACACTATCGTTACAATACCTCAAAATGCTCCAATTCGTAAAGAGGTTTACCAAAGCTGAATGGACAGGCAATTGGCAACTACATCCAGCTGCGGGACACAACAACTATTCTAAATCTGCACGAATTTATATGCAAATTATGTTGTGGCTTGAGATTGAAAGTCCTGATGTCCATTCGGCTTTCTTAAATGGAAATCATGTCCCCCAGGAGGTCAGATCGTTTTTGGGCTGGATTTTCTACAGATCTGATAATCGAACAGGTTTTAATGTGTAGTGTAAAGACCACGGGCGGCCTAACAAGGGGAAGAACACTGATCTAAAAAAAAAGACTGGATCGAGCTTCTCATAGTGTTCTTGTGAAGCCAGTGAAAGTCTTGGTAGCCATATTAGCGATGTCCCAAAAATTGCCACGTGAATAAAAAAGTCGTAGTTTGGTGCCATTTTTAACTTGCAGAATTTGGTATTGTTTTTCAACAAAATCATCCAGGCTTGTAAAGGTAAGTAGTTGAACTTTTTATTATTTGAGAAAGCGTTTTTTTTGCTTACCATTAAATACAGGGTGGGAACAATATATTTTACTTTGTAGTCTAGGCCAAGTAAAACAACTGAAAACATGGAGAATCATTAAAGTACTTATGCTCTAATAATAATAATAATAATAATAATAATAATAATAATAATAATAATAAATATTTATACAGGTTAACTTGTTCAGGATATAAATCCTGTTAGCAGTCAAGGACCTGTTAACGCGAACAAGATAAAATTAAAGATAGAGAATTTAAAGAGAGTTAAATTGAGTTACTAGTTATTCAGTTAGGGTTAAAACTGTGTTCAAAAATGTTTTCTTATAATCCATCATAGAGGGCAATTTTGTGTTTAAGACACAATAGAGATTTTTCTTCACGAATGTCCTTAGGTGTCCTTAAAATGAACTCGTCTCCGAACTACGCTTTTGATTTCCTTTTTTTTTCGTTTTTTCTACACACTACTCGTACGACACAAACTAGCGGATTGATTAAACTTAATAAAAAATGTTATTATTACTCAGTTATTTTTCACGGAGCCATCTGGGAAATCGTATTTACTCACGAAAAAGGTAACCAATCAAATACATTCATTTACAGACGTCAATGAAAAGCTTTCCGCTTTCCACCGCGATGGCATTATATGAGGTGAGAAACGATTTATTTCACGGGTTAGAGCATGTGTGCTTTAACCAAGTTTAATGGACAGGCACCCCACTGCTCGCTGTTGCGCCATGTAGCATTCCTCCCCAGTGGGTGGTCAGTTGGCTTTGGATTACATGCGTGCTGCATGCTTGCCGTATTGCTGCTTGGTTTTAATGTTCTATTGCTTGTTTATCTCACAATTGGCCGCCAGTTTCAAGAGGTTATTTTAGCATTCATTGATTGCTGTTGTGGCTTCTCCGCTGGGCTTGTTTCGACATCTTATAGCTGCCTGGCCACGCCGGAATTTCAAGTTACAAAGCTGCTCGTTGTGTCGTCCCTTCAGGCCCGCATTCTCGATGAGATCGTTCCATCTATTTTTGCTGTTTTTTTATGCTCCTACATGTACATCCATGCTTATTTAAATTAATGTACATAATTTTATAGAACCTACAGATTGCCAAAGTCCTTTTTGCTGTTGCTCTCCTCTTATTGCCGTTGCTTACCTTGCCCGATACACGTGTCTTTGTTACTGTTCTTCGTTCATGAACTCGTTTCTATGTTTTGCCCTTGCGTCACCTGCACGTCTTGATTTTGGCGATACTAGTGTTCAGTATACTCAATTGCAGCATTTATCCATGCCAACTGCATTTTTAACAACCGATTTCTTTCTGCTGCGCGGCCGAAAACGTTCGGCTCCTGTTGTCCAGGTTCTCCACCTTACCATTTTCGTTTCTCGGTCGGAAGCATCCTGCATTCACATTGGGCACGTCAAAAAAAAAATATATATTTTCCCGAATCGTCTAAGTAACTGTGGATTCCGTCTATATGCCAAGTTAAGGTTGTACGCCCACCAAAAAATATTATGCCAGCAACCTTTCAATATGCCCACATGGCAACCCTGCCAGCAAATTTCTCGCACATTGCAACCTTTCGACACCCTGGACAATAACGTTTGTTCACGTTGTGCACCCCCTGCGGCTCTAGCAAACATCTCAAAACATCTTGACACAGCCTAGTTTGTTGATGCACACACCCAGCTTAGTTCTGCAGCCAGTTTAGTTATGTTAATCATTTGCTTATTCTATTGCTCGTTTGCTTTACTTGTTATCCGCATACTCATTATTATCATGTCACATGTTTTCACGCTGCTGTTGTCTATGCCTTGGCGCCTAGTTCCATTAAAGCTCTTATGGCACATAGAGCCTTCAATCAACACTGTTTGGGACTCCCATGCGTGAGTCAGTATTGCATTTCATTCTGCCTGCAGTTCTCCTTGTGTTACGAGCCAACCCGAAATTTTTGCTATCAGCACCTCAGCTGCGTGAGTCAGTATTATCTTGCTTTCTGCTGCAGCTGTCTTTGTATAATGAGCCAATCCAAAATTGTTGCGATCAGCGGCTCACCTGCGTAAGTCAGTATTACATTGCTTTCTGTGCCAGCTATCTTCGTTGCCAATCCAAAATTGTTTCTATTCGCGGCTCACCTGCGTAAGTCAGTATTACATTGCTTTCTGTGCCAGCTATCTTCGTTTCCAATCCAAAATTGTTTCTATTCGCGGCTCACCTGCGTAAGTCAGTATGATCTTGCTTTCTGTGCCAGCTATTTTCGTATCATGTGCCAATCCAAAATTGTTTCTATTCGCGGCTCACCTGCGTAAGTCAGTATTACATTGCTTTCTGCCGCAGCTATCTTTGTATCATGAGCCAATCCAAAATCGTTGCTATTAGCGGCTCACCTGCATGAGTCAGTATTATCTTGCTTTCTGCGGCAGCTATCTTTGTATCATGAGCCAACCCAAAATTGTTTCTATTCGCGGCTCACCTGCATAAGTCAGTATTGCCTTGCTTTCTGCCTGTAGCTGTCTTTGTATGATGCACCAGTCCAAGATTGTTTCTATTCGCAGGTCACATGCGTGAGTCAGTATTACATTGCTTTCTACGGCATTTTTCCTTGTTTCATGAGCCAATCCAAAACTGCTTCTATTCGCAGCTCACATGCGTGAGTCAGTATTACATTGCTTTCTGCGCCAGCTATCCTTGTATCATGAGCCAATCCAAAACTGCTTTTATTCGCAGCTCACATGTGTGAGTCAGTATTACATTGCTTTCTACGCCATTTTTCCTTGTATCATGAGGCAATCCAAAACTGCTTTTATTCGCAGCTCACATGCGTGAGTCAGTATTAGATTGCTTTCTACGGCAGCTATCCTTGTATCATGAGCCAACCCAAACCTGCTTCTATTCGCAGCTCACATGCGTGAGTCAGTATTACATTGCTTTCTGCGCCAGCTATCCTTGTATCATGAGCCAATCCAAACCTGCTTCTATTCGCAGCTCACATGCGTGAGTCAGTATTACCTTGCTTTCTGCGGCAGCTATCTTTGTACCATGAGCCAATCCAAAATTGTTTCTATGCGCGGCTCCTATGCCTGAGTCAGTATTACCTGCTTTCTACTGCGGCGGTTTTTGTATCATGAGCCAATCCAAAATTGTTGCTATTACCTGCTCCCCTGCGTGAGTCAGTATTACGTTGCTTTCTGCCTGTAGCTGTCTTTGTATGATGCACCAGTCCAAAATTGTTTCTATTGGCGGCTCACCTGCGCGAGTCAGTATTATTTTGCTTTCTAGTGCAGCTGTCTTTGCCTAATGAGTGAATCCAAACTTGTTTCTATGCGCGGCTCCCATGCGCGAGTCAGTATTACCTGCTTTCTACTGCAGCGGTTTTTGTATCATGAGCCAATCCAAAATTGTTGCTATTACCTGCTCGCCTGCGTGAGTCAGTATTACGTTGCTTTCTGCCTGTAGCTGTTTTTGTATGATGCACCAGTCCAAAATTGTTTCTATTGGCAGCTCACCTGCGCGAGTCAGTATTATTTTGCTTTCTACTGCAGCTGTCTTTGCCGAATGAGCGAATCCAAACTTGTTTCTATGCGCGGCTCCCATGCGTGAGTCAGTATTACCTGCTTTCTACTGCAGCGGTTTTTGTATCATGAGCCAACCCAAACCTGCTTCTATTCGCAGCTCACATGCGTGAGTCAGTATTACATTGCTTTCTGCGCCAGCTATCCTTGTATCATGAGCCAATCCAAACCTGCTTCTATTCGCAGCTCACATGCGTGAGTCAGTATTACCTTGCTTTCTGCGGCAGCTATCTTTGTATCATGAGCCAATCCAAAATTGTTTCTATGCGCGGCTCCTATGCCTGAGTCAGTATTACCTGCTTTCTACTGCGGCGGTTTTTGTATCATGAGCCAATCCAAAATTGTTGCTATTACCTGCTCCCCTGCGTGAGTCAGTATTACGTTGCTTTCTGCCTGTAGCTGTCTTTGTATGATGCACCAGTCCAAAATTGTTTCTATTGGCGGCTAACCTGCGCGAGTCAGTATTATTTTGCTTTCTAGTGCAGCTGTCTTTGCCTAATGAGTGAATCCAAACTTGTTTCTATGCGCGGCTCCCATGCGCGAGTCAGTATTACCTGCTTTCTACTGCAGCGGTTTTTGTATCATGAGCCAATCCAAAATTGTTGCTATTACTTGCTCGCCTGCGTGAGTCAGTATTACGTTGCTTTCTGCCTGTAGCTGTTTTTGTATGATGCACCAGTCCAAAATTGTTTCTATTGGCGGCTCACCTGCGCGAGTCAGTATTATTTTGCTTTCCACTGCAGCTGTCTTTGCCGAATGAGCGAATCCAAACTTGTTTCTATGCGCGGCTCCCATGCGTGAGTCAGTATTACCTGCTTTCTACTGCAGCGGTTTTTGTATCATGAGCCAATCCAAAATTGTTGCTATTACCTGCTCCCCTGCGTGAGTCAGTATTACCTTGCTTTCTTCCTGTAGCTGTCTTTGTATGATGCACCAGTCCAAGATTGTTTCTATTGGCGGCTCACAGGCGTCAGTGTCGCCTTGCATTTGGTCGGTGGCTGTCTCTGTATGTTGAGAAGACACCAGCTTCTGCCTCTTGTCGTTGTTCGCTATACCTTTCTCTCTGCCTTTTCTGTCCTACCCTCTGCTTTCCCTAGGAACCCCCAGCCAGGCCCTGACGTTCAGACTCCTGGTAGACCGGTGAAGTAGAGATTAGGGTGATTGTCTGTCACCCTTCGGGTTCGTTGGGCCGGAAATCTGTGCTTTCCCTAGCCAATCACCTGACAGTTAAGTGCAGTATTCCGCGGGCAAATCAGCGCAGTGCCCAGATGCCCAATTTTCCCGTAAGTCGATCACCACTCTGGTTGTGGCTCGGTTGGGGTTGGACATTAATCACGGGTTAGAGCACGTGTGCTTTAACCAAGTTTAATGGACAGGCACCCCACTGCTCACTGTTGCGCCATGTAGTATTCCTCCCCAGTGGGTGGTCAGTTGGCTTTGGATTACATGCGTGCTGCATGCTTGCCGTATTGCTGCTTGGTTTTAATGTTTCCCACCCTCCCTGGACCTCTAATATCTGTCTCTTTTTCATCTCCATTCTTGCTACCTGCCCTTTAGTCTTTGTTTCTCCTGTTTTTTCCACACTATCTATCCGACGTCTGTCGGACAAGGTGCATTGCCCGGAAATCTGTGCTTTCCCTAGCCAATCACCTGACAGTAAAGTCCAGTATTCTGCGGGCAAATCAGGGCAGTGCACAAATGCCCAATTTTCCCGCAAGTCGATCACCACTCTGGTTGTGGCTCGGTTGGGGTTGGACATTAACCAGAGAGAAGTGAGATCCTGCTTTCAGCCAGCAGGATCTCACCTCGGTGGGTTGAAAATATTCTATGTAACCCAAAAAAGCCTGAGAGGTGAGATAAAATCGGCTGTTGTGCGCAGCGCAAGCAATTCATTTCATTTTATCATTTCTTTAACACGTAAACCCTTTCAGCTAATGGATAAATTTACAATTATGAAATAATATAAGAAATAGTGAACTAAATTTAAGTACAGGACAACGGCCATAAATACTAAATATAAGAAATTCAATTTAAAACTAACGCACTGCTCAACCAAGGGTTCGTTATGACGCGCCATTCCGGCAAAAATTCAAACTTGTGTGTGTATGTCAAATATGTGTGGTGTGTACCTCAAATATGTGTGGTGTGTACCTCAAATGTGTGTTGTGTATACCTCAACTGTGTGCGGTGTGTACCTCAACTGTGTGTGGTGTGTACCTCAACTGTGTGCGGTGTGTATGTCAAAATTCAAACTTGGGTGTGTATGTCAAATTCGTATAGAAGATGTTGTGCGTGGTCGCTCGTTAGCGTTATTAGCCTCATCATAACCACGTGCGTCAATGTGTCCATTTTAGAAATCTGCTGCAAAATGGAGGATGCACTTGCAGACTTGTTGTCTTTATGTAGACCTGTAATTCAGGACCTTCATTCAGGGTTTCATTATTCTCTGAATCAGATCAACGCATTGAGCAGATTTTAGTTCGTGCGAAGCTTGTGGCGACTATACTTTATGAATTAGTATATCAATACTATTTACCTCCAAACATAACAGAAAACGTCCAGTTCATTGCAAATTATCTCATGGAAAAAATTGAATCTTTGGCATCTGGCAGCAAGACAACTGTGCAAAACTGTTTAAAAGAGCATTCAGGAGAACCTGGTCGGCCAAAGTTTATTGTGAGCCAAGCACAGGTTGAAGGTCTAAGAGCTATTGGAATGAATTGACGAGGACGTTTATTGCCTCGTCCGGTAGGTTTTCGATAAGCTAAATTAGTAGAGTAAAGATCATGTGAATAATCACGGGCTAAGTTGTTCAAAAAATCACAAGTATGTTTATCATACATGCTAGTTATAGAATCATTGCGAGAGTCCACTAATAATTTTGTGTTAGCGGCCACTTCATCGTGGTGAGCAGAAAGGAGCTCCAATACAGATCGTTGATATGTTTTAGTAATAGTGTTGAGTCTCGATTTAGAGTCCGAGGAGAAAGTTTTATAGTCACGCAAGTGAAGAGCAGGCTGAGTATAATCTGGAAAAATGGTGCCAGATTGTGAGAGGTGTCTGAAGTGATTGGCCATGCCTGAGAATTGTGACTTTGTGTTTGAGAATTGTGACTTTGTGTTTGGCAAGGTCTTTGATGAGATTTTTCTGGGCAGGTGT
>RQOL01000718.1:5248325-5442438 GCA_013076295.1 Sanderia malayensis
GCGCGCAATGGGGGATATAGTACTATGATACACGCATGGCAGACAGTGAATATTCTATATAATCGCGAGTAATGTATATATATATGAAACATTGGTATTTGAATGGGAAGGATACGGATGGGATACATTGATAGGAAATATTATAATAGAAAACAATAGGTGATTTTGCTGGATGCATTAGTTAAAAGTTCAAACACCACGTCAAGGTGCATCCGTTGTTTGAGTTTTCCTTTTTTGTGAGAGCTGCCATGTTGTTATTGTTTGATATTTAATGAGAGGAGATTCTATGGGACTTTATGTATGGGTAGATAGTGGGATAGACTTATGATTGAGGTCTATGGCAGATTGCACAGAGAAAAAGGAAATCCATGTTCCCGTAGGCAATATAAAGGAACATGGCAAAGCATAACTCTTGCCTGCAGAACTGTATGAAGCTCACAGGTGTTGTGCCTTCTTGCTGTTTGAAGCTGTCAGGTCTTGTGCCCTCTTGTTATTTAAAGCTGTCGGGTTTTGTGCCTTCTTGCTATTTGAAGCTGTCAGGTCTTGTGCCTTCTTGCTGTTTGAAGCCGTCAGGTCTTGTGCCCTCTTGCTGTTTGAAGCCGTCGGGTTTTGTGCCTTCTTGTTATTTGAAGCCGTCAGGTCTTGTGCCTTCTTGCTACTTGAAGCCGTCAGGTCTTGTGCCTTCTTGCTGTTTGAAGCAGTAAGGTCTTTTGGCTGATTGCTGTTTGAAGCGGTCAAGTGTTAGCAATGAATTTTAGAGGACTTCCGTGTAGACAATGTTCTTTGTTTTTTTGTTGCTTTGTGTGAATACCTTGAGTCCAGAGAATGACTTGGCTCTAGATATTGCAACATAAAGTTGTCCGTGAGCAAAAACAGGTTCTGGCAAGTAAATGCCCACGTGTGATAAGGATTGTCCTTGTGCCTTGTTGATGGTGAGGCAGTAAGCAAGTCTGACTGGAAATTGCTTTCTTGCCATGCATATTGGCAATGATGAATCTTGGCACGTCATAGTTATGCGTGGAAGCATAACATACTGGCCCTTGTTCTGTGTTGTGATGATCTCTGCAGTGATGATGTGTCGTTTGAGATCTCTGACAATTAGAAGTGTTCCATTGCAAAGTCCCTTTGCAGGGTTGATGTTTCTGAGCAAAATTATTGTAGCTCCAACCTGTAAGAGAATGAGATTGGGTAAGGTTGGATAGCAAGAGAAATTTAAAAGAAATGTTGAAATATAGTGTGCATGCATACCTTCAATTGTAGTGAGTGAAGAGGCATTCCACCAGGAGTATGTGCATTGAGAAACTCCATGGGATATGCTGCGGCCTCTTCTGGATCATCTGTCTGAACTGTGTCAACACTGAGGTACTGTTTCCGAGGTGTTGCAAGTCTTTGCAGAATGAGTTTGTTGATGTGATGTGAGAACTCGTTCTTTGGTGTCAAACAACAACACTCGGACATGGTGTTGGGATCCAGTAAGAGATGTTCATCTGCTGATTCAGCTTGAGGATAAATTGAGTTCATGAGATCTTCAAGAGATTTGATGCAGATTTGTTGTGGAAGGTTGATCTGATCTTGATGGTCATGAGGTTCCACTCCGTTGCCTATTCGGCCAGAATAGACAACGGAGCCAGAATAGGCAACGGAGTTGCTTGGTAAGTGTCATCTTGAACAGCTCTCATGTTTGTAATGAGTGTGAATTGTTGGAAATGAGACCACAGATCCTCGACTTTTCGTGACTTGAGGCATTCTTGCACTACTCGTTCTCTGCCTGCTTTCTTGACGACTGGCAGTACTTGTCTGAAGTCGCCGCCAAGCACGAAGTATTTGCCGCCGAAAGGTCTGTCGGTTTTGGTGATGTCTCTGAGCAGACGGTCAACTGCTTCGAGTGCTGTTGCTGGAATCATGGAAGCTTCGTCCCATATGAATAGCATTGTGTCTCGCAGTTGCTGTGCTCGTAGACTTTGTGCTTTGATGTTGCAAGTAGAGTTGTCGAGCAGAGGAATCGGTATCTGAAATGTTGAGTGTGCTGTTCTGCCGTGAATGAGTAGTGTTGCTGCAATGCCGGAGTATGCTACGCACTTGACTTTGTGTCCGGAAGCTTGCAGATTGTGCACCAATGTGTTGTACAGGAAGGTTTTGCCAGTTCCTGCTGGACCGTCGAGAAAGAAACAGTTGTCTCTTGACTGTGTGTTGATGGCGTGGAGAAGAGCGTTGTGTATTTGCAGTTGTTCTGGGTTGAGTTGCTCGAGCATTTGTTGTCCCTGTTCTCGCTCTTGTTCAATGTTGATTTCGTCAGCTGGCTGTTGTGGCTGAGTGTAATTGGCAGGTAGCTGCGGCATTTCAGGGAAATCCTGGAGGGATTTTGCGTGAATGTGCAGATTTTTCTGGATGTCTGCCAGGCACATGTGGATGTGTTGCTGCTGGAATGTTGCATTTCAATCCTGCAGCTGATCGTGTCTGACATGATCTTCTGCCATGTCTTCTTGGAATTCTGCAAAGAGAGCATTGATGTCGCTGGGAGTTTGAAACAGGATGAGTGTTGCAAACAATTGTCTCATCTGTGCAGGCATGTATATGATGACTGCATCTCGTAAGCAACGCCTGTGCTCTGCATCATCTTCCAAGAGTGACATTGCTCTTGCTGCATTTTTGAACGTGCCGTGAGTGACTCCGTCAACTGTTCGAATGTCTTCGAAGGAGGTTGCTCCTTTTCTGTGCAGCAATATCAATCTGAGGGCGAATCGTTCAGCATCTGAAGGTAGAACGTTGTATGTTCTGCCTATTACACCTGTGGGTGGTGTGCGCTTGCGTTGCTGCCACTGCTTGGTGGATTTGTTGAAAGTGTAGTGCTCTGGTATGTCTTGATATAAATACTGGTGAGCATTCTGTTCCCTGTGGTTGAGGGTGAAGTAGGCCATGAGCATGCTGTCGTTGTTTCTGTGTGCAGCCTGCTCTGGGTCTGTGAAGTAAACGGCGTGTTGGTCTGGCAGGTGAATTGCAAGTCGGACGATTGTGTGACTCTTGTCGTACATCTTGTATTGGATAAGCTTGTACACGGCTTGGTGTGGGCCGACATATCTGGAATTGAGGTACTGATGTATCTCGTCGTGCACAATGTCGCGCTGTGCGTTTGCTTCTTTGTGGCCTTCTCTGATTTCAACGTGTGCCATGTCATTGCCTTTGTGGATGTACTTGAAAATGTACTTGACACTTTTGATAGTTGTGCACACTTCCACGTTGATGTGACAGTCGAATTTGAAGAGGAGTTTGAGGTTGTGTGGAACAACCCAAGAGTCGTTGACTCTGTGCTGTTGGAGTTGAGCGGTTGTTTTGCCTGCAAGAAAGGGATGTGGCTATTGTCTGCATTTAAATGAAAATGTAAATGATAAATGTGAAAAGCAATGAATGTTGACATACCTCGTCTTCTGTACAAAGGGTAGCCAATGACATTGAGTTCTGTCTGCTGTGCGAGGTCTTTTGGGGACTTTTTTGTGCATTTCCTATCTTGCATGCAAACGAATGAGGGATTCAGAATTCCACACGGGCCGTGCATCATGTGTTTCTTGACGATGCGGTGTTCGCAGATGTGTGTGTTCTGGTGTGGTATCTCTGCCGATATGATGCGGTCGACATGCTCTGGTGTAGGTGGCTTGTCTTCGTTGGCGAGAGATAGGATCATGTGAGTGTGCGGCAGTCCACGCTTTTGAAATTCTACCGTGTAGAAGTGTGCGACTACTTTGCCAAAGAAGTTGAGATCCAGTATGTCACACAGCAGTTCTTTGAATTTCAAGTTGAAGACGCGTGTGACAATGTCTGGTTGGTCTTGTGGCTTCTGGTTTGGTAGCAGGTTGTCCAAGATGTCTTGCCAGTTGGGATTTGCTGTGAACGTCTGGAATATGTCTGGCTTGCCGTGTTTTCTGACAATGGTCATGGCATCTTGGTAATTCTGTTGCATGCTTCGCTGACTACCGGTAAATGAGGATGGTAAGATGATGACTTGTCCCACATCAATGTGCTGTGCGGTGCCCGGATTGTGGGCTTGAGCGAGCAGATTTTGATGTTCGGCTCATCTGTACAGGTGATCCATTAGTCCTTTGTACGACTCGATTCTGAGATCTTTCTGATGGGTTCTGATGTAAGCGAGATCGCTGCCTTCTACCTTGGTGAATGCGTCCACCAAGTACTGTTGAAACAGTAGCCTTGATAGGTGAAGGGCTGAGAAATGTTCTTTTACTTGGATTCTGTACGTGTAGAATTGGCTGGCCGTGACTCTGGTGTAGCGCCATTCGGCTTGGTCAGCGGGGATTTGGGTATGGACTCCTGGCAGTCTTGCGATTGCTGTACCCCAACCGTGTTCACCGAACGGATAGGTGAGCGGGTCGGCTGCTGGATTGGTTGCTTTGATGTCAATCAAGTAGCCATCACGCATCTGTATGTGCATGATTCTGTCATTTGGATCTGGTCCGGCACCGTCCTTTGTGCTGTAGATTGCTGCTATTTCTGCCGCTGCTGGACTGTGGTACCTGTGATCCTGGTCAGGTCTTGACGTGATGATCATGTCAAATGTGGGAACAGGCTCGTTTGCTGCAGTGGCCTGTTGCTGTTGTTTTTGCAGTATGTCGCCTATGTTCTTGTATTCTTAAGCATATGGATTGACTGCAAGAAGTTCGTCTTGGAGCTTCTTGATGGTGTCCTTGTTGAGATTGTTGTTTGTGGGATTGTTCGTTCTGTGCTCAAGTGCTTCAGCTGTATCCATGATGTACAGCTCAGCATATTTGGGTTGCTGTCCTTGTAACGGGCGAAGGTGGGCTAAACAGAAAAGCTGGGTGGTTAATATAACAATCGAGACAACAATGGAAAATTGAAAAAGAAATATGCAGGTATGTAACAAAACAATGTGAGTGAATAAAGTGGGAAAAAAATGTGAAAGTACCTGTTCTGTGATATGCACTGCCGTGTATTGTTATCACGGGTGGCACCCTGCCAGGAAATTGCGGTATGTTTGCTGTCCAGGATGCCATTGCCATGGTGGCATTGTATTGGCGGAATTTGGAAAAAAAATCTTTTGATTCTCTTTGTGTTTCTTGTGTATTGCCAATGAAGAGAGACATCATTGTTGCACGTGGAGCCTGTATTTGCGGTAGTGTGACAGCTCCATCGCGACAGCACTTTGTGTACTTGTTTCTGGTATTCAGCTCTTCTCTGAAATACTTTGCACCACAATGGGGACAGGTATTGTTCATTGGTGCCATGTGGGGGAGATTAATGTTCTCTGCTGGGTGGTTTGCAGGCCGTTCTGGTTGCGGTGGCAGTTGTGGAAGGGCTGGTGCTGGTGGCTGTTCGTCTGCTGCTGGTTGTGCTGCCCTCTGTTGGAGTTGTGGTAACTGTGGCCTCAATTGCATGGGCTGTATCTGTGGTGGCTGGTGCTGCAATTGCCGGGTGAATTGTACAGGCTGCATCTGTTGTAGTTCTGGCCGGAATTGCAAGGGATGAATCTGCTGTAACTGTTGCAGCCATTCAGGTAGGAACTGGAATGGATGCACCTATTGGACTGGTTGTTGTAGCAGAGGTGCCATGGCCATTTGCAATTCTTCGCCCCCTGCTGGGTAAGGTACGGGCCAAGACTGAACGCCTTGCTGCGCTTGCAATGTTCGAATTGCTTGTTGCTGGGCCTGTTGCTGCTGTAACTGCAATTCCAGCATCTCGTCGAGGGGAACAGCAACTGGTTGTTCTGCAGGAGGTGTTTCAACGACTCGAGCCTGTTGTTGGCGGTGAGCCTTTTCATAGGCCCTGTTCGCCTGTGTGCGTCATTGGCCTGTGATGCTCTTGCGTGCATGTTGTGGCATGTTTTGGGGTGATAAAAGAGAAAAGGGATATATAAAACTAGCCGGGGCGCTCGCGTGCACTCGCTTCCCGGAACCCGTCAAGTAAAAAAGTTTAATGTGGTTGGCGCACTTCGCGCGCTGCATTCGCTCCCGCTCATGCCCTTACATACATACATACATACATACATACATACATACTACATACCCTACAATACATACCCTACATACATACCCTACAATACATACCCTACAATACCTACCCTACAATACATACCCCACAATACATACCCTACAATACATACCCTACTATACATACCCTACTATACACACTGTAAGGACTTTAAATCCAAACGCGCCTCTTTGCCCCAGATTTACACATAAAGAAATACTACACGTCTCTGGCGATGCAGTTATGGCGGTTCACTGTAAACAAAATACACTATTAGCAAAATCTTATTACAAGAAACAAAATAAACAGGAAAATACAATAGAAAAATAACAGCAAGTAAATATTAAATTAGCAAAAAGAAATTCGGAAAATAATAATAAATTAATAAGAAAGTTAAACTTACAATGTGTTAGTCCTTCTAATGTTATCGAGTTCCTGCTAGACCAGCCACCTGAACTGCCTCCAAACCAACTGATGAACGAACAGATGGCATGGCCTTTTATAGTTAAAACTTTACGCACGTGTGCACACCAAAACGAAATTATTTAAATAAAGCAAAACAGGGAGTCGAAATAAATTATTTAAAACGCAGCAATTACGCAGAATCCCGCGTAATTTATAATTTGTCCATTACATACCCACCCCCAAACAGGTTTCTTCCACACACTGTTTCTTATTCATTGATGGACAGATCTTCTTGAACATCTTCCTGCGCCTCCAGTAAACACAGCTTTTCGATCGGTCTAACTAATTCTCCATTCACAGTTTTCACTCGAACTGAACGAACCAGTGCATCTCTGCCATAATTCAACTGAATCACCTTTCCTATCGGCCATACATTTCTCGGTATGCTCCCTTTATCAGCCACAAGTACAATATCACCAATTGCCAGGTTACGCTTTTCGGTAAACCATTTTTGCCTTTGTTGAAGAATAGGTAAGTATTCCTTCACCCATCGTTTCCAAAACTGATTCACCATATACTGAATTTGCTTCCAACGACGATAAGCATAGACGTCATGCTTGCTAAACAAACCAGGAGAAAACGTTGCATTTGACCGAAGGAGAAGCAGGTGATTCGGCGTTAGAGCATTGAGATCTTGCGGGTCATCAGAAACTTTAGTTAATGGTCGTGCATTGATAACAGCTTCAGCTTCACACATGAACGTATGTAACCCTTCATCATCCAATGTCTGATTGCGAACAAGTGCACTGAGAACTCTTCTGATAGTTCGGATAAGACGTTCCCAAACTCCTCCCATATGAGACGCTCCCGGTGGGTTGAACTTCCATCTGATATGACGCTGAAGACAGAACTCGTGCAGCTGCTGCTGATTCCAATGATGTATTGCAACTCTCAACTCCTTTTCCGCTCCTCTGAAGTTCGTACCGTTATCTGAACGTATCTCTTCTGGAATACCACGCCTTGCCACAAATCTCCGTAACGAGTTTATAAATGAAGACGTATCCAAGCTGTTGGCGACTTCTATGTGTATTGCTCGAATTGAAAGACACGTAAAGATAACACCATACCTCTTAGCCAGCGATCTTCCTTTCTTGACATAGAAGGGTCCAAAGTAATCAATCCCAGTATACGTGAAGGGTGGCTTTTCAGGTGTTACTCGATCGGATGGAAGATCTGCCATCTTTTGCTTCATTGGAATCGCTTTTCTTCTCTTGCAATCAAAACAGCTTCTGACAATCTTCTTTACTGCAGTGCATGCTTGAACGATCCAATATCTTTCTCGTGTCACGGACAGTATGTATTCTTGGCCAGAATGTCCATATAGCTGGTGAAAGTACCGGATTATAAGGCTTCCCACATGATGCTGTTTCGGAATGATCCACGGGTGCTTCAAATGGTCATATTCACTCGGCATGTTCTTGATTCGACCACCAACACAAATGATATCGCCAATGATTATAGGATCCATAGATCCATCGCCAATGATTATAGGATTATAGAACTTCTCACAGTTAACCAGTCTGTGGCTTTCTTCACAGTTAAAACACTTGATGGTATAATTGCTCGTCTCTTGGGCTCCAACACTGAAATTCGCAGCTCTGCTCGGTATCTTCTTAGGCTCTGTTACATATCTTCGATTGAAATTGGATCTCACCGCTGTATCTCTTCCTGGGTTGTCGGTGATGCAACCGTATATCGGGTCATTCTTTTCATTTGCCACCATTCTTATCATCATCCTCACATCAGTAATCGTTGGGTCTCGTTGCTGCCAACGTACATCTTGGACGCGTGACTGCCATCTGGATTTCACGTAGATAGGGCATCGCTCTAAAATTTTCAACAGTCAATCTTCATTGTTCAATTGCGTCAGTCTTTTTGTAGCTTTTAAAATAATTTCACAGCTTTCCAACTCGTCTGCCAACTCCTGTAGGCCTTCTCTATCGCCGGGCTTTATTTGCGACCCGTCACACACTTTCTTTACCCAGGAATTCGCAACGACATACGGATTGCCAAATCTCTCAGCTAATATCGCCTTCGCCTTCGCATATCCATCTCTAGGTTCCAACAAAATACAGTTTTCAATCGAATTTCGAGCTTTACCTGAACAAAACTGGATGAGAAGTTGCAAGCGTTTTCCATAGTCATCAGTTCCGATTTCCACATTACTTTCAAACGAACGAACAAACAGATGGTAGTTAAGCAGATTACCATCAAAGCTTCGTAACTCTGTTCTTGGCAAGAGGGTAGCTGTGGCTAACTTCTTCATGCTTTGCAGATACTCATCATCAGCTACTGATACGACAGATTTGTTCTTCTTCAAGGAAGAGTCAGGCTGGGGACTACGTTCCCATGGTGAAGCATGTGGATTCATCTGAAAGTCTTGAATAGCATCAGTCTGTGGATTCACACGGGTACTTGGTTCTGCTTCATACTTCGCAACCACTGATTCCAACGGACGTGCAATCGATTCATCAGTTTTCTTCAGAGGGGGAATGCTTGTTGATACATGAGGTACATTGAACGGTTTATCTTCTGTTGATATCTGACTTCTCGTTTCGAAATCTGTGAAAACCTTCTCCTCTGCGGAAATCTTAGCCATTTGTGTTTCCAACTTCAACTTCTCTTTCATCCGATTTAGCCTCAATTCTTCACTTGCTATTAGCTTGTGCTGATGAAGAAAGGATACTTCTGCCTGCAGACTTGCCAACTGCGCTCGGTTATTCAGTCTTCTGCTTTCAGTCGCCATTTTGCTCGATCGTCTGGACCTGCTGGACTGTTTGGATGAACTATACCGTGAATACTCCGAGTTCACCTGACTTGCGGATTCTATAGGATGTTGCTCTTCACTCCTAGATTGGACTCTGGACTGGCACCATAATGTTATCCTCTCCTTCACTTCGGAAAACCTCCTCTCTCCTTCTTGAAAATACACCAAGCATTCCTCCATGTCCTCTTCATCTTTCAGAAATTTGCTGTACTCATCGCACAATCTCTGGAATTCTTCTAAAGCTTTGGACATTCGGCTTTCCTTGACTGAAATCTCACAAATATCTCCACCGATCGTCAGTTCTGCTACGACATGATTAATGGCCTTCGTCAATTCACCCTTGGCATGGCCTCTTCGTCTCTTAAGGGTCTTCATATTTTCATATCTTCATAAGGTACATTCCGGTCTTCTACAATTGGCTCCAACAACAACTGGCTGTCTACTCTCTCCTGTGACATCTTCAATAGATTTGAACTATGTAAGGACTTTAAATCCAAACGCGCCTCATTGCCCCAGATTTACACATAAAGAAATACTACACGTCTCTGGCGATGCAGTTATGGCGGTTCACTGTAAACAAAATACACTATTAGCAAAATCTTATTACAAGAAACAAAAAAAACAGGAAAATACGATAGAAAAATAACAGCAAGTAAATATTAAATTAGCAAAAAGAAATTAGGAAAATAATAATAAATTAATAAGAAAGTTAAACTTACAATCTGTTAGTCCTTCTAATGTTATCGAGTTCCTGCTAGACCAGCCATCTGAACTGCCTCCGAACCAACTGATGAACGAACAGATGGCATGGCCTTTTATACTTAAAACTTTACGCATGTGTGCACACCAAAACGAAATTATTTAAATAAAGCAAAACAGGGAGTCGAAATAAATTATTTAAAACGGAGCAATTACGCAGAATCCCGCGTAATTTATAATTTGTCCATTACACATACCCTACTATACATACCTTACTATACATACTACGACGTAACATTTCTAAAAAAAGTTTGAAAGTTCCTGCAGTTTGATTGGCTCTTTTCGCGACCCACGTGAACAGTGACACGTTTTTCGTTATCATGCAAATTTGCCCTCGGCTGGCAGCAGGTACTTTTGGAGAAGACGCGTGTTTTTGTTTTGTACACAAAAAGTGAGGTAGACACCTTTCAAAGTGTTTTACCAGCTGAATTATCTTTCCAAAGAGCTCTTAATTGTTTGAAAGACCCCTGGACAGTTGCAGGAAACAATAGAGAACACAGGTGATAGCTTTGTTTTGTTTTTTGAATGAAATAGTTGTAGGTTTTGTAGTAGGCGACCGCCATTGTTGCTTCGGCATGCTAACAACACTTAGGCCATTGTCAAAGTTTTGAATTTTTCCGGCCCTATTTGCACGTTTTTCCCCATTTGTATTTTCGACAAGTGTTGTCTGATAACACAACAAAAATAATGTGTTGTTTTTTTCTGTTATTCTTTGTTTTTTTGTTGTTTTTTCACGGTTTCCAACAAAGTTGCTTTTCATTTGGGAAGGAGCAATTTTTCACGCAACACGTGTTGTTTTTGCACTTACGAAAATTCAATTTTAGCCTGCCACATATGATCATTTTTTACCCAAACACTTTCGATAATTGTTCACCAAATTATTACCTTGATGTTGGTGTTTCTTGGATTCAACTGGATCATTATTTGCCATGCTAAATATTATTTTTAATTGCTAAAGTGTGTTCAAAGGTTTTGATTTTTGCACGGCTCCGAAATTTCATTAAAACCACTTGCACGAAATGGTCTCTAAGAATTCAGTATTACTCATTTAAGAAATGAGACTATTTGCAACGTGTTCGCTGTATCCTGAGCTACGTATTGATATAATTGTTAATGGGGCAAGAGTAGCAATTTTTGAGGATGGATTGATTTTCCTGCGACAACTTTTTTTCTGCAAACTTTACACCGAAATTATCAATATTCAGAAAGGATTTTCAGGGACGCAGGGTGGGCACGGGGCAGTCACTTGCCAGGGGGAGATTCGACCTCCCACCTTTACGTGTTTTAGAAATTTTATGGCATAGTTTGTATTGTAGGGTACGTATGTATGTATGTATGTATGCATGTATGTATGTATGTATGCATGTATGTATGTATGTATGTATGTATGTATGTATGTATGTCTGTATTTCTGTATGTATGTATGTATGTATGTATGTATGTATGTATGTATGTATGTATGTATGTATGTATGTATGTATGTATGTAAATATGGGCATGAGCAACAGATTAAGCTTTTTTTACTTAATGGGCAGGGGCGAACGAGCATAGCGAGTGATGACCCCTAGTATAATAATAGGTTGACATATTAAACATTCATTAGTATTATTGCCAATTTTCTGTTTACAAGATAATCAATTCATCCGAAACATCTTTCTTCTTTCGCAAATACAGGGTTTGAAAAAAGTTGATTCGTCCAGTGGCGTAGATACAGGGGGGCATGGGGGGGTGACCGCCCCATGGCATGGCCCACCAGAGCTTCCGAGCCATTTTGTCGGAAAATTTAAGATTTTGTCGGAAAGTTTTCGAAAATGATCTTAAAGGACAGTTTGAAAACATTTGCTAGAAATAGCCTTGACTCTTCCAGTATCGTGCGGTCATGATGAACGGTCTTTCAGCTGCTTAAAGAGAGTCACGACGTATCTCTGAAGTACCATGAATAAACAGGGTCTTGTCTTTCAAACATGGCGTGGATCTCCATCAATTGCGAAACAGTGGCAAACTTGCCATTAAGAAAGATGCAAGAACCCTTTCTTGAAGCAAAAACAAGAAAACTTGTCAATTAAACTATTCATCATCTGTTTTCGATGTTTATATTTTGGTTTTTGTTCTGTTGTAATGTTTTGAAAATGATAATCACCACAACATTTCATTTCCCGATTCTTGTTTTTCTCAACTAACTGTCATCTTTCATGTTTAAACTCTGTGTATATTCAGAAACGTCTTATCGAAGAATTTCCTAAATCCGGGTGTGCCCTTGTGGACACGCCCAAAAGACACACCTTTTGGTCGGAGAATTTTGGTCTTTGCCCCCCGCTAAAAATTTCTATCTGCGCCACTGGATTCGTCATAATATTTGGTAAGAGTGAAAATATAAAATTGTTCCTGTACAAAACCTATTTTAATTAATGTGCCTATAATACCCCATAATGTATATTCATATCCCAAATCTGAAGCTTAGCTACTACTTAAAATGGTAGTAATAATCGCAACAATTTCTTATCATTAAAGCAAACAATGCACAACGAAAATAAAATCTAACCTTTACAAACACACCACATATAGGTTTATAGATTTTTCTTTACAAACATGAAATGGATGATTAACTTTTCTACTTTGTACATTATCACAACTGCTTTCCTTTTAGTTGTTAAAGAACACAATAAAAAGAGTGATGTAGGTGATAAAGTAGAGTGCTCCAATACTTTTACTTGGAAACTTTAAAATAACCAAGAATTTCATTCAACAATGAAGAGTAATTCCAAACATTCCTTACAATTATTTTTTAAATTATTCATTTTATCTTGCACTTCAGCACAAAACAACAACCCAATTCAGTTCCTCACAAAAATTACTCTTTTTTCAAATTTTAATATTTTCACTTTAATTGTGCAGCGTCGAAGCCGCAGAGCCAATACTAATCCCGTTCACAGGTTTTCGTCTGCCGCTCGCGCATGCGCTAAACAGTTGAGTGATATGATTGGATATCAAGACAAGCTGAATTCATTGTTGTTCACGTGAATTGTTCACGTGAAAATAGCTGAACCTATCACATGAACCCATGGTGCCTTGCGAGTTGGGAAATTTGGGATGGGCTCTGGAATGCAGAAAAGTCTTTTGTATTCTGCAAATGTTGTTGCGCAGGGCAATGCAGGGTTGTCAGACTTGGGATTTTATCCCAAGGTCTTGGGATTTTTTGAGGCTAATGGGATTTTCCTTGGGAATTATTTTTTCGAAAAAACCTTGGGATTTTTCTTGGGAATTTTAGAAGTAAATCGGAAATTTCCCTCTTTGTTTGAACATTTACAACACCAGTCATATTTTCATTCAAACTGATCATTCTGTCGTTGATGCTTGATGGCACGACTGGAAAATAAGAACATATTAGTGAAAAAGGCTGTAGTAGTATAGCTGCTAACGTCCTGAATTGTTCATTTTAGTGATAAAAGCATGAAACTTTGCAGGAATAATAGTAAGCATGTACTATATGATTTCTGATATGGATCCAAGCGGTACTAAGTCTTAGAGTGGAGAACTACCATGCTCAGAAACTGGTCACATGAAACCGAGGCTGTGTCTTAATTACACCATATCCCCCATGAGAGAAAAGAAATATAGACAAAACCAATAAATACGGTTATATTTAGGTGCTCTAACTTATACAAGAATGAGTGGTGAGCTGCACATGCGTTAATAATCCTGTCACGAAAACGAGGCTGTGATAAATTTGTCAAAATATAACAGCAACAATATTCTTTGGAATTGAAAAAAAAGTAAAATCAACTGACTTTCATTGTTTTTATAATATGGTCCACTCATTAAATGCAATTTCCTCCAGAGTTACACAATCCAGTGCAAGCGAGATTAGCTTTGAGGCATTTACAGCGTCCCCGACGACCAGCTTTACAGCCACATCGGATTAGTTCGTAGCAAGAGTCCTTGGCTTGAGGTAACGAAGTCCCATAGGGCACCCAATAGCTATTTTCTAAATTCCATCCCCACAGGGAAGGACTTGGTAAGGTAGGCTGCTTTAACAGGGCTTGACCCCATACATAAGCACCTTGAAAGACAGCTCTCTTGATATGTTCGAATAATGCAGCCTGCGTTGGAGGAATGTTTTCTAGTGACCTTGCATTGCTTGCAAAAAGGACTTGTCTCACTTCGTTAGCTTTATTTAAACTGCATGTTCTGTCGTATAAGAGAATTGTGAACCTTTCAATGACATCTAAGCATGCATCATCAACATTATCCGGCAGCATCATCAACTTTTCGAGGGTGGTAGTTAGCTCTGGAAATACCTTCCAAACCTCCCATGCTGTCTTCTTTCCTCTGCCGCCGAAAAATGAAACCGTGTCGCACCCAGTTAATGCATGAAACAAGGGAAGCACCCGGGCTGTTTTCTGACCTATTGATGTGGCAATGGAATGGGCTGGAAGATTTCGAATCTGCTTGGAAGGGCGGTATGATATCCATAACTCATCTATTGAAATAAATGGAGCAATGCAACAGCTAATACTACGACATCAGTGTCATTACTTCGAATCTTTGTTCTTCGGTGACCATGCAGACTGGCGTCGAATGCGTGAATAATCATGCGTGTGTCCGCTTCTTCATGAGTACACGGTGAAAGAGAACTCATATCTGGCATTTCTGCGGAAGACAAAACATTTTCTCCATGCGTTGCAAAAATAGTTTTCCCTGCCGACAGCTTTAGAGAAACCACCTAAAAGCAAAAATTACAAAGTGATTTTATACAATTTCCATGTATATTTATCCTTTAATATATCATGAAACTTTAAGAACATAGCAGTAAAGCCTGTTTTCCATATAATCGTAACTGACGGGAAAGTGTCGGCGATGCATCTGCGATGGTTCTTTTTTATGTCTGCCGATGGGTCGACACGTGAAATGAAACTACAATTGAACAGAGCCGATGCATCGCAGATAATTGTTTCCATATAAAATTTAAGCATTAGCGACGCTGAAAAAGGATCGTAACAGCCGGTATCGCATCGTCTTCGGGCTTCGCCAATGCATCACAGACGTTGTAATTTAAGTGTTTCATTAGCAAAATATTTGCCTGCGATCCATCGCAGGTGCATCGCCGATGGACTGCCGACACTTTCCCGGCAGTTACAATTATATGAAAACCAGGCATAACAAACAATACTCACTTTGGTTGCTAAGAGTTTGAAAAGTTCATCTTTGTTGTTACTGACTCTCAAGAAACCTTTCCAGTCAGACGGAATCCGGGTACACGGCGTGACTTTTCTCCTCTCACCTGATCCTCGCTTTTCTCTTGTTGTTTTCTTCAAAGAGTCCTCTTTATAAATATCCCAAACAATATCAAGTCTCTTCACGTATTGCAACTGTCCCAATATGTAAGGGGCAAATATAAGGTCAAATTTATTAGTTTACTCTCTATTTCCGAACTCTCATGTTAGGTGTAAGAAATATGGTATCAGATTGACTGTAAAACTGGTTGTCGGGGATGCTGCCTTCGTCAAAGCTGATCTTGCTTGCACTGGATTGTGCAACTGTGGAGGAATATGTATATAATGAGTGGAACATATTATGAAAAGAATCAGCTCCGTGATTTTTATTTTGGTTTCGTTTCAAAAGAATATTAATATATATATTAAATATATTTTTTATCAATTTTAGAAATCATGCAGTATTTTGTTTTATAATTTTTATAATTGTCATTATTTTAAATTTTGAATTTTACAGTTTTTCCAAAGAATATTGTTGCTTTTATACCTTACCAATTTTACCACAGCCTCGTTTTCGTGATAGAGCTATTAGCGCATGCGCAGCTAACCATTTGATCTTGCCTAACACAGAACACCCAAATATAATCAGAAATCATATAGTACATGCTTACTATTATTCCTGCAAAGTTTCATGCTTTTATCACTAAAATGAACAATTCAGCCGTTTTTTGGATGTTAGCAGCTATACTATAGATTGCGGTGAGTGGAAAAATTATAAACGGTGGTAAATTGTATACATCGATACCAGAAAGCTTAATAACAACTGACCAAATATCTCAAGGAAAGATTGAAAAACACATCTGATGTGGTTCAGGAAAAAAATGCAAAACGTAGGGCATTATATTTGTTTCAGAAGAATAATAAATAAAAGTGACCCTTCAGGGGACTCACGGCCTATACACTCAAACATCTACCATTTGATTAAAAAGATGTTTTGAAAAGTACACTCAGTTTGAAAACCAAAAACAAATCTTTGTTAATGTGACTTCATGAAAACAATACAATACCCAAAAACAGATTCAATTTCAATTTCAATTTCAATTTCATGTATTTTTGAACAATAACAATATTTAATTACAATGATACGAAAAAACGATATGATGAATATTTAAGTTAACTTTTAATCGAACAGAGAAGAATATAGGTATTACATCAATTTACAAAGTTATTGCTGAAGGACATATGGAAAGAGCTCTGAAAAGAGCTATCGAAGCCATATGACCTCAGTGACGTGTTAAAAATAGATAAAAGTGAAATATACACGAACATGTTTCAAATCTATAAGAAAGATATTGTAAGAAGAAAATCAGTCGATAATGACAAAAATGATTAAATAAAAGAAAAGAATAATCAATGAAAAATGAATTAAAATTAAAGAAAATCAATATTAATAATAATAATAGGTAATAACAACAATAACAATTTAAGGCATATTAATTAAGGCATATTAGTTAAGGCATATTAATTAAGGCATATTAATTAAGGCATATTATTTGGATCAACGGGATGAATTGTATTTTTGGATTTTTACGTATATTTTTCAAGAATAGATTGTTTTAGAAAACGTGAAAATACCTTTTTGGAATTAGTACATTTGATAGTATTTGGTATACTGTTCCCACGTTTTTCAGAAGCCATGATGATAATCGATGTTAGGTATATTCACGAAGTTATGCCATTTATAAATCCGAAAAATTATGCCATAATTTGATAACAAAAGTAAAAAAGTAACAAAAAGATAAATAACTAAGATGTAGAGAATTACATTATTCCCTATTTGATCGTGTTTGATCGTCAGATTGCGAGCTCGAAAAAACACGTCCGCATGCCAGAATGACATGTGACATATGAATAAATTTAGACAACCCCAGATTGAAAAGAAAACTAAATTAAATGCACGTAATCATCAACAATTTAAAACCTGAAGGCGGGATTTTCTGGACAAGGATTACTTTTAATATCCCCTGCTAAAAACAATAAAACATAATGATGGTGGAAATGATGATGCAATAGTTTTGGGGCCTACTATACTTCCGCACAGCTTTTCTCTTCAACTTGCAGGCATTAATTTTTATCAATTTATCCGCCCCACGACAAGAATGCAACTGTGGGAGAAACGAACCAATAATTATAACTTTGATTTGAGCAAAAACAACTCGTTTACAACGCTCATTCTCAAGAATTTTAGTCGCGTACATGCTATTGATGTGCAGCATTGTATTTTCAAGGTGTTAATAAATGTTAGAGCCAGATCTGCCTAATCATGCTGGTTTATCAGACATTTTCCAGTGAAAGTGCAGCTCTGGGGCTGCGCGACGGAGCCCTTGAAGATTTTCCATCACGCCCCCTTTGTCGAGAATTCATTTTTCACTGGGCGCATCTGCATCAAGTAACTTATTAGTGCGGCCCTTCTGTGAGATGTCAACGTACATCAACTTTATCGAGTTTTTCAGTGTGGTGCACCCTCCCCCAATAAAGGTTTGCACATGAAAAAGAAAAAGGTTGTCAACCATGAAACTGCACAAAAGGATATTTATTATGCACAATTTAATACAAAAGTAAGTGCCAACTTTTCTGAACAGCCATGGGCAATTCAGAAAATCACTAAATTCCACCAAACCCCGCAACCGAGAAGATTCATTTTAGGAGTTAGCCTAAAAAACTTCTGAAGCAACTGGTAGCTGTCAATGTTAAAGTAACCACATCTATCAGACTAACAGTTGCCGACTTTGCTGTACCATGCTCTCACCCCCAAACAAAAACGAAATTGCGCACTTTTTAACAATTCGTTACTTCTAGTAGGGTTTCCATATAAAACGTTTTTGTTTCTTTTGTATCACATCTAGCAAAATGCCAAAAAAAGTCAGAAAAAGCATCACTGGCACAAGACACAGCAATCAATTTTGGGAAGCAATTCGCCGAAGTCGTGAGAATAACCAACGGCCTCGTCCTGTTCATTTACCACCGGATAATACGGTACAGGGAGCAGTGAATGATCTTCACCAGTTGCAGCAAAAACACCCTCAGCAATCAGCCCCAGAATATCAACCACTCCCAGCTCATTATCCACAGATCCTGCAGCACTGACCCCTCAACTTCAGGTACACAACCCAATAATTTATGCTGAACTTTTGAAAATAAAATAACTATATATTATACAACTATTTAAAATCAACAATTATCAAATTGAAACCAGTTATTATATCAACCAAATTGTTAATATTTTTTCATCTCTGCAGGTACCGCCGATCATTATTCAATTGCAACCACTTCTTCTGAAGCGTAATCATGAAGGTCAAGCAGCAATACAAACAGCAGATGTTGAGATGCTTAATGTAAATCAAGCTCCAGATGACAATGAGGTAAAACAAAATTGTTAACACAAGCTAACTACAGTTAGGCAAGTCCCTTTTCCATAACCCAAGTGCCTCATGCAATTTCCCTATTTTAGACATGTATTATAAGTTTCCATGTATATTTATATCAATTTACATAATCACACAGTAATTACATTACAATTTTTAATAACTAATAACTTAACAGGCTACTTGCGGCAAAAGATTGAAGAAAGTGGAAGGCCATAACCACCCACTCCCATGATTGGCATGTTACCTATAGCGAGAGAGAATAACCTACAATAACTAATTTCATTTAATTTTCATTATCAACAGATACGGCCAATGCAGATGCAGCCCCAAACAGATATTGAAAATCAAAATAATGAAATTCAATGGCGGACACAACCTGATCAAATCGACATGCAACAACACATTCCAATTCCGCATGATAATCAGGTAAAACAGACTACCACCACAATTTGTATAAAATACACAAGTCGTTCTGCATAGAACTATGTCATTAAATTATTTTGCTCTCTAAATAAACATATCTTCACAAGTTTGAGTTTTATACATTTCAACACACATGATTGAAATATATTAACTTAGATTGCATTGCATTTCAGGATCCACAAATATTGCCTGCTGATATGCAATTGCAACCCTACCTCTGAATGTGAACCAGAAAGAGTTCTAAGTGACAATGATGAAAAAAACTGTTGCTATTGGCCTACAACAAAAGAAGCGGGAGATAAAGAAGACCATTTTGAAAGTGGAAACATGCCAGAGTTTGGTTATCCCACGGTTACTTTTGACAACGACACCAAATTTAATGATATTGTTGAAATGATCATGGATGATGAATTCATTTTGAAGTGCATAGTCGCAACAAATGAACATGGCGAAATGGATCCAAAGTTTGTCTCGAAAATCGGAGGCATGGGTTCAGATGAAAAAGGAATTTCCTTTGTTTGTGGCTATTTTGGGATAAAATGGCACTTAAAATCGCTACACTACCCTCAGATGAAGTGGGCATGGTCAGATGACCCGCTAAGATCCCAAGCTGAAATTGAAAAAATGATGTTGCTGGAAGTTTTTGAGCTCATGCTAAAACATTTCAGAGTGGTCAAACAGTCATCTTTGCCGTCTAAAGAAAGTGCTTCATACCATCAATTAAAAAACATCAATAGTGGTGCAGAATTCTTGCGTCAAAAGTCTGTGCAACTTTGGACAAGAAGCGAAAAACTTTGCATCAACGAAGGAGGCAGTACCAGTAAAAGTAAGGGAAACCCGTTTAAAATCCCCAACCCAGATAAACCCATACAAATGGGGTGGACTGTGTGCAAGTTGAGTGATAAAGGCAAGCACCGTTGCTATTTTGTACAAAACCATGTAAGTAGTATATAGAGGCTAACGATCATATGGACTTTTTTAATGTTTAAGAGCGGCGCGGTTTTTTAAATGTTTAAGGAAAAGGCGCGGAAGTTTGAATGTTTAAGCTGCGGATTAGGCGTGGAAGTTTGAATGTTTAAGCTGCGGATTAGGCGGTGGTTGAAATTATTTTGGAAAATGAACATTTTGACTCGGGTTTCTGGAGGCGATTTAAATTATTTTAAAGTATAAAAATAATTTGTTATTTTTTTGTGAATATAAAATAGGAAAAAAGGTTATAAGGATAAAAATGGAAAACTGTATGCAGGAGCAAATGAACAAAATGGAGAAAATTCAGAAAAACATAAGAGAAGTAAATGATGAATTATTACGCAAAGTTAATATAATGTCAGATTGGGGTGAGAAGTTGTTAGAAACAGTTGGTGAAATAAAGCCAACATTAGAACAAAATCAAATTGAAATTGAAACTCTAAAATTAAAATTTAAAAATCAGGGATTTGATTGGGATTTTGATGGTGAATATATGAAAATAGTTGATGGATTACAAGATTGTGCTGAAAGATTCCGAGGAGCAAATGTTGTGGACTATATCTACAACGGAGAATGAAATATCGGATTTGAAAAGTGCTTTTATATATTTGAAAACATGTCGATCTTATTCAAGTTGGATAGATGTAGAAATGATAAAAGAAGCACATTCATATTTCATGGAAAATGAAAGAGCTTCAGAGTTTTCACAAAATGTTAGATGTACAAAATATGAAGGTGAAGTGTATCAGTATTGTCATCCTGATAAAATTGAAAGTGAGTTACAAAAATTGATTACACAACAAGAAAAGATGAATGCGTGGGAGTTTATAGTAAGGTTTTTATGGATCCATCCGTTTGCAGATGGGAATGGGAGAGTTGCAAAATTGTTATATTATTTCTTATCAAAAGATTTGAAAATATGGACTAATCAAAGTGAATATATTCGTGAATGTATAAGTCTACAAAAGAAAATGGTGAAAGATGGGAAGTTGATGGCGGTTTTTTAAATGTTTAAGAAAGGTCGTTTTTTAAATGTTTAAGAAAGGGCGCACCACACTGAAAAAAGAAAAGATGAATGCGTGGGAGTTTATAGTAAGGTTTTTATGGATCCATCCGTTTGCAGATGGGAATGGGAGAATTGCAAAATTGTTATATTATTTCTTATCAAAAGATTTGAAAATATGGACTAATCAAAGTGAATATATTCGTGAATGTATAAGTCTACAAAAGAAAATGGTGAAAGATGGGAAGTTGATGGCGGTTTTTTAAATGTTTAAGAAAGGTCGTTTTTTAAATGTTTAAGAAAGGGCGCACCACACTGAAAAACTCGATAAAGTTGATGTACGTTGACATCTCACAGAAGAGCCGCACTAATAAGTTAATTGATGGAGATGCACCCAGTGAAAAATGAGTTCTCCACAAAGGGGGGAGTGATGGAAAATCTTCAAAGGTTCCGTCGCGTAGCCCCAGAGCTGCACTTTCACTGGAAAATCTCTGATAAACCAGCATGATCAGGCAGATCTGGCTCTGACATTTATTAACACCTTGAAAATACAATGCTGCACATCAATAGCATACGCGCGACTAAAATTCTTGAGAATGAGCGTTGTAAACGAGTTGTTTTTACTCAACTCAACGTTATAATAAATGGTTCGTTTCTCCCACAGTGCAATTTATGTTCTGTAGTTTTAGCCTTTTTACCTTTAGCAATTTTTTCGCACAGTTGAAACTGTTATCCTGCTTTGCTGGATTGGTTGCTGTGTTTTTTGTCACAGCCCAGGCCGTATATATTTGAACGTATTTGTGGAGTTCCGAAATTCGGTGGATGTGGCTGGTGGCAAATAATTTGATTGCTCTCAGTTTGGTTTTCATTTTTTTCATCGTTACGCGTATAAAATAAATTTTGGAAATTCTCAATGTTCAAAGATACAAAACAAGCAAGTCCAAGATAAATAAAAGTGTTCTGTTTTGTGTACGCTGTTGAGTATTGACAGTTCGATGACGTGCTGCTGATAATCAACATACCCTGAAATGTTGTCCTCAAACCGATAATTGGATCACGTTTGTAGAACATGAAAAACGACTTCTAATTAGTGTGGGAATATCTAGTTTGACAAAGTTAATCTAGATGGCAGTGCCCCCCTTATTAGTTTCAAAATTTCAAGGCTTTCAAATAAGCGACCAACCTTTTAAACACCACCTTCTTCAATATGCGTCTGCACAACTTAGCAAAATATTTTGAAGGTGCTTGTTAATGGCAATACCGTATGCTAAGGTTTTGGTATTTTTGTCATTAAAACAATGGCAGCGTTCTTGCAAGCAAAATATAATTTTTGCATTTATACTTTGAGTTTATGGTGATCATAATGATGTAGAAGATGCTGATGATGTCAATCTCTGTGCAAACCACAGATGTGTTGATCGCAATCGTATTTTATAAAGATGACTAACAAAATTTGCCTGCACGCTATTTTATCCGTTGTAATTTGAGATTGATTCTTATAAGGTACAATACTGTTTAGGCGGGCACGTAAAGTAAGCGTTTTTCATTGGAAAAGAAGTTAATTTTCACAGAGTCCATTCATTACCCCGTCATAGATTGGACTGTTTTCCCGATGCCCGATATTTTTCACTTGCCTTCAAGTTCAATGTTTTTCCCGAGCAGGACAGCGATCTTCAACAAAAAGTGGGGTGGGGTTCTGTTGTTTTGGCCTTCGATCTGAGTGGAACAGCGATCGTCAAAAAATGGGATGGACACGCAAAGTAATATACTTTCAGTTGAAATTATGCAAGTTCTATTAGTTCCACCCATTCCTCAAACACACGGTCCATGGAACCCCCGAGCCCCGGTTTCCATTCCAGGTTGTTCCAGGTCCATGTTTTCCCGTGATGCGAGAAATCCAGCACGCAGAGAAGAAGCTCAGTGAACAATAGATCAGGTTTGCGAGTAATATCAGAAAACCATTGCGAATGAATTGATCCACTGGATTCGAGATTTTGATTAAAGAATAAACAATTTAAAAAATACAGATCAAATCTCTCCCGAGCACACGGTGCATGTAATCCCGAGCCCCGATTGCCATTCCAAGTTGTTCCGGGTCCATGTTTTTCCCGATGCACAAATTTCAGCAGCTATTTTAGGCAGTGTGGCAGAAACGCCTCAACTCGAACCCCATGCAGGGAAACTTTGTGAACAAAGGTCAGATTTGTGAGTACATAATATGAGAAAGCAGATTCGGACTGAATTTATCAATTTCATTCGAGATTTTGACTAAAGAATATGCAATTTTAATACACCAGTTGACAGTCAATAACGCATGTTTACAACTACACGAATTTCAGGAAAGCAATACAGAAGCGCGTTATGAAAAATTTAGTGGGGCCCCTAAGTAAAATGCTTTTAAACACGCAGGTATAGGTCAAAATTGTTAAAGTATAAAGGTGATTTTAAGTACAGCAGATATTAAAGGTTTTAAGCAATTCACTCACGTATTTTACAGGCCAAATCCACGTTCGTGTTGTGAATAGCAGCTTACGGTCAGTTGTGGGCACTTTTAGAATTTTGAATCCCGTGAAATTCAAGCAATCTTTTCCAGCGTGAGCACACGTTTATTTTATCCAGAAAGAAAGTGATGTGCATGAAAGATAAATCCACAATGTTTGCCTGCGGATGACAAGTCGGCAATAGTAATTCTCTGGATGGCAAGAAGAAAACCATTTCAGTGGATTTGCACGCTTCTCTGGGCACACCCTGTTTTCAATCCAATATGAAGATAGCTGTTTTCGATTCTCGTGAGATAGGAGTTCACATCCAAATCTGCAGAACCCTAATTAAAAATTTAGTATAAATCGATCGGAGTTGTTTCAGAGAAATCAGAGTCAAATTATAGAGAATATGAGTGAAATGTTGAACATTTATTGCACCGCCTCTTGAAATTCGAAAAGCAAGTTGTTGATCAAGAAATTTCAGCAGCAACATAACTTAGAGGAGAAATATAGAAACAGGTTAGCCATTTACCAGTAGAGTTCTGCTCGTAACAGTTCTGAAGAGTAACATTCAAGTAAAATTCCAGTTAATGGGAAGGGAGGGCAAAATAGCTTTTAGGCAACTCCACGTGTTTAGAACGCCTTTGGCTCGGCTCAGTGAAATCCCGAAATTGCTGTTTCTAAAATTCGTGATTTAGATCGTCGTATCCAAGCCAGTTATTAAAAACACAGAATCTCACCATTCATCGGTTTAGTATTCCATTTGATATAGTGGAGATCTGTAAAGAGAAGAATTATTTAGAAATATAGAGCGCATAAAAATTTCTATAAGCCAGTTGACCTGAAAATATTGAAATCACGATAAGAAGGTACAAAGAAATTTAGTGAAGGCAAACAGAAACAACTTAGCCACTTACCAGTTAACTCCTGAAGCTTTTAGTTGGAAATCTCGAGTAAAATGGCAGCAAAAATAAAACATCCATTCAACGAAAAAATCCATTCGGTTTGCCTGCCCATCCCAACAAATTTGAGTTTCGAAAATCAATGAAAGTGACCCTTCAGGGGACTCACAGCCTATACATTCGAGCATCTAGCATTTGATTAAAACGATATGTTTTGAAAAGTACACCCGGTTTGAAAACCAAAAACAAATCTTTGTTGATGTGACTTCATGAAAACAAAACAATACCCCAAAACAGATGGATAAATTTAGAAAACCCGAGATTGAAAAGAAAACTAAATTAAATGCACGTAATCATCAACAATTTAAAATCTGAAGTCAGGATTTTCTGGACAGGGATTACTTTTAATAATCCCCTGCTAAAAACAATAAAACATAATGATGGTGCAAATGATGATACAATAGTTTTTGGGGCCTACTATACTTCCGCACAGCTTTTCTCTTCAACTTGCAGGCATTAATTTTGATCAATTTATCCCCACGACAAGAAAGCAATTCCTGTGTTCTTTATCAAAATAAAAATGGCGTTTTTGGGCCTTCTTGTGTTGTGATTCTGGCCACGCACGAATAAAAATTAATAATCAAACCAGCAGCAACTGAGAATAATGACAGCTTGCAATTGTTTTCAGCTGCATGATCTCCTAATTTGCATAAGAATAAAATTTTGCGCGCGACTTTTTATGAGAGATTTGTATGGGAAAATTTTAAAATTTCAAATTTCGCAATACCTGATGGTACAAGAATTTTTGTCCGGACAATCGAACCATTGTTATTTCGAGAAACTTGGCCATATAGACTACACGACGCATGCGCCGTGAGTCAAAAATCAATTGCACACTTTCCTCATCAATCAAAGGCCACGGCAACAAAGGACGCAAATGGATAAGTGCGAAACGTAACAGGGTTTCATTGTTTCGAAAAGGTTCAGCAGCGCAAAACAACGCACGATCGATCTTTCCAGAAACATAATATCATCCAGACGCCGTAATCGTCAGGGGGTCGCCGAGCACAACACGTTTTGTTCGATTCAAAAGCTTCAGTACGCGTCAAAGCTCTGGACACGTCAGTTCGAATCATCAGTTGTGACGAGTGGTGGAGGTTCCATAAGAATGAATTGCAGAGATCTAGGTTCGGTGTGGACATGGGCCCATATACACGAGCAAAATAAGGACATTCTTTTAGGGATTAAGGTAATTAGCACTCCGGTCTCCTTTGCAAGGTCTGCCTTATTCGTTTCACACGTAAGGATGAAAAAGACCGGCCAATAAAATAAGTTGTGCTCTCGAGGTTCCTTTATTTTAAGGCAGCATTGTTTTCTCGTTGATCCCTGTCATCGGAGATTAGCATCGTCCCAATTTCACAACAACGCGCGGTTCGGTTTATTCAAACTTTTTCTTGACTAATAACAAAGGTCATCTGGAAGTTTCTCTGTTTATCTGCTTATGAAAATATAATAATGTCGGAGGAACAATTTTTTTGCTGCTATTAATGTCTGTATATCTGGTGGAGTAAAATCTCCAGCGTATACACTGCAAAGAGTAATGCATTTTGCTGCAGCCTATATTCCGAATCTTCAGGCATTGTTGTTTGTTCATAGGCAGACAATGCTTGATTAACCATACGTCTGAAGTTTGCCATTTTAATATAAGACAATTTATAGAAAGCATTAGTAGAGCTTTTGCAAGTGTTCAGGTATTCACCATCAGAAAATATTCAAAGTATCGTTCAATTCAAATAAACGGCCCCATGATCCTTTTAATTATTAAAGCAATTCCGATGACAATATATTGATTAGTCTTGTTAGTCCCACCCTCGTGGGCTCCTGTTGACAGACATACACAAGGATCTATTTCGCAATTGCAAATTTTTATCGCAAATTAATTATCCTTAAATTTTAAGTAATCTAAAAACATGCCATGCTTGCCATTTGTTGAGACTATGGTTGAGACGACGTTTCTTGAAACCTATCAGCCAGTTGATATACGATAATAAGGAGGTAATATCAAAGCAATACGTTTAAATTCAGAACTTACACAGTTTAAGAGAAACAATGCTATACACACTTGAACACTAAATGAAATCCGAAATACTTTCAAAAATAGAAAAACTAAAGTTGGAGGGGCCCACCGGGAGAACTTGAAGGGGCCTACCGGGAAATTTCCCCAGTCCCGGTGGGCCACCACGCCCCTGCTTTCATATAAATAAAACAAAGACAACTTAAAGACAACTTAGTCAAGTCCTGAACAAATTATACTAATAATTTGCGACAAAAACTTTCCACTTGTTCACCGATGAAGAGTTGGCTTAGCACAGTTATATTTTCGCGGTAGCACTAGCAATGTAGCTGAATTTCATACTCATAACTTAGCGGAACTGAATTCATGTTCTTTTCAAAATTCCTCGCTCAATAACTTGTGTTCTTTTTGATTCGACGATTTGGTTTGACTTGGAAATGACAACAAAGTGATGAATGGTGGAAAACAACAAAGTTTTGTAATAACAATGGAAGTCAGTTTTTGTTATCATGGCGACCTAAATGTTCGACAAGAAAGTTAAAAATTAATGTTCTAACTTCAAGGAAAGTTACTGAAATGATAAGAATAGCTCTTTATAGCTTAGCTATTGATCGGAATGGCTTGTTGTTGGCTTGTTAACGATTATTTAGACCTGTTCTTGGTGTGTTCTTGGATTGTTCAGCCTGTTTTTGGCTTGTTCTGTCATGTTTTGGTGTGTTCCGTCTTTTAGTAACGTCATAGCATTATTAAGTAAAGCAGCACAATTAAAAGATATATTAAGATCGATTCAGATCTTGAAACACAAAATGTTGGAAAAGAAAAGAATGAAAAATTAATGACGAATATACAACAACAAAAAATTGATGATCTAAATCAAAAAATAAAACAAGTTAGTAGTGAAAGAAATGAAAAACGTCCAATAAAATTAAATAAAAAACTAACTGGCTTTCTTGTTTCCAGCTCAAGTGTAATCAAAATCTGCAAAAGCAACAATTATTATTCATGAGTGCTGCTTTTCACAATAATTTTAATAGACCTAATATTACCTAAAATTAAATATTGCATATACCTATGACAAGGGCATAATTGTCACTTTGTGGACAAAACTGTTTCAAAATTGTAAGTGTTGATGCTAGGCACCCTGTTCATATAGCTTCCTGTCTCCTTGCTGTCTTGGAGTATGTATGTGTATATTAGATTATACAGGTTGTGTCTAATGCAACTATGAGTTGAAATTGCACAATTTTTGACAAAATACTGTCTTCACCCATCAACTACATTTTTAGAACCAAAAGTTGTCTTAAACTTGTGTTTTGCAAAATACTTTCTCAATGACATGCTAAGCAAAAGTAGCCAATGATGCCAGTACATACCTCATATCATGACTCTCTTCTGCTCGGTCTTTATCACTTGCAGAGAAATCACATTCCACTGCACTTTCTATAAAAGAAAAGCATGCAAGGGCATTAGAATTTCATTGTAACTTCCAATTTTTTTCACTTGACAATTCAGAACAATGGCTTACTTCACAAATCAAAACAAAACCAAAATCCAAATGATATTCAATTCAGATAGGCCAGAACATTTGCATGGAAAGATAAATAAAAATCTGCTTATGTAAACATATGTTATATTTACGTGTGAATTCGTGCTTTTTTAACAGGGCCACCGCATCATTTCTTTTAATATCCCTGAGAATTTTCATTAGCTTTGTGACTGTTGCTTCGGAGCCCTGGTCTTCCGACCATTGGCGCAACACAGCTGATGTCGGGTCACTTCGCCTGTCGAAATTGAGGACTTCTCCGTATTTAAACCCCATCCTTCCTGCCATCGATTGCCAGTCCCCGACAACAGCCATCCTCGGATTCAGGAGTGTAGATAATTGCTTTTTAATACAAGAATCAAGGTCAGAAACATGTGTGTTCATCATGTTTGTTCTGTAAAAAAATCTGTCCTCTTTGACTGTGACTGGAAATGCAAATAATTCTGCAAGAAGGAATTTCCTATTACGTACTGGCATCAGCAAAGGATCACGAGTTTTTGATAATGACCTAATGGTATAAATTTAGAGTGAAAAAGTCACAGCCACCAATGCAATTGGTCTTTGGGCAGCAGCAACTGTGTGAAGGCATCATCACTCTCTGTGGCATTTCCATGTTCTTGTTGGGCTGCAGCTACGGTACCATTAGGAATCTGAATCGGTTTCATGTTACTTTCTTCTGCAAGATTTTTATCACTCTCAGAGAAATCATATTCCACTGCGCTTTCTATAAAAAAAACATGCAAGAGAATTAGAATTTCAATGAGACTTCCAATTTTTAGTCAATGCAGAGCTTTTTCTATTTCCTGAATAATGTTGCTTTAGATTAGATATTATGGGGGCTTTTATCGACATATTTTCTTCCAACTTTGCCAGACTTTTCACACAATTATCTCAATTTTGAATGATTTTCACTTGACAATTCAGAACATTGATTTTCAGAACATTTATCACAGATTTTCACTTGACAATTCAGAACATTGGCTTACTTCACAAATCAAAACAAATCAAAATCCAAATGATATTCATCTGCTTATGTAAACATATGTTACATTCAGGTGTGAATTCGTGCTTTTTTTAACAAGCCCACCGCATCGTTTCTTTGAACATTTCGGAGAATTGTCATTCGCTCTGTGGCAAGTGGGGTCACTTCGTCTGTCGAAACTTAAGATTTATTGCTATTTAAACCCCATCCTTCCTACCATCGATTGCCATTCACCGCCAATAACCATCCGCGAGTTTAGAAATATAGATAACTGCTTCCGAATACGTGGATCAACATCAGAAACATGAGTGTTCATCATTGTGTTCTGCAACTTTAGGATAAAATAGGCCAAAAGTTTTATCTTTCCTCTTTGACGACGGTCGATGCTAGATCTTAACGTAACCCTACGTCACTTAAATTTAAAACGAGGCCATATCGAAAAGTGTCAAGTATAATGACATGCGCATTAAAACGTTTTTCGGACTTGGGTTTGGGAATTTTGTTCATGGGTTTGGCATTAAATTGGACGCTTAAAAACGATTTGAAAGAAAATACAACACGAATTGTGATTAGTAACATTCCATCCCATATTGCTATTGGGATGGAAATGGTACCATTTTTTGGGATTGATGTGCTAGATGTTTCAATAGATGAACAAAAAGGTATAATCTGGAAGAGATATGAACAAGCTTGTTTTAATAAAAATGCGCTACCTAATACAGATTCATTGATTTGGTTTCCTGAAGGATGTTCATTACAAGAATCTAGGGAAAAGAGTAACGACATTTGCTCTCAGAAACAATTAAATTGTTCATTTAAAGATAATAACCAGGGTAGAGTTGTGGAGGTTATAGTCGTGAAGAAAAAGGATCAATTTTACGATGGTACATCGAAAGATCTGATTCTTTCGGAACAATCCATTGTGTTGAGAAAAGGTATTGAGTTGAGAGCGGATGAATTCAATAATGAAATTCACAAAGACCTTATTGACGATAAGGGGACTTTGAAAAGAATTTCATTTTACCAAAGGTAAGATGATGAAATTGTTTAACACTATTAATAAGGTGAGAGATGAAATACTCAGTTTTCATTTAGATTTTTAAAAATCAGTAAGCTTACCTATGGGTTACAGATTATGGAACGTAAAGGTTGGAAAGTTGGTTCACTGGTTCTCAAAGAACCATTAACTAGAGAATTTGCTCTAGCTGACGGTGGGAAATATCAAGCTTCCAAGTTAAAAGAATATTAGCATCTGTCTTTTTTCGTCTTTGGTTATACTGAAGATTTTCTTTCAAGATGGAAGAAATGGAGAGTAAAGCCAAAAGCTATACCCTCATCCTTTCCACCTCGAAAGACTCTGTGATATAGAAAACACGACTTAAACAATAAAACGTAAATCAATACAATATATCATCTCAAATAAGCAATAAAATATTAAAGAAACTGTAAATCATTAATAATATCATCAGATAATACTTCTTCCAGCTCTGTAATAGCTCGAAGAACAATAAAATCAACTTGATCGTGATCACGTCGGAATAACTTATCGAAAACTATTATAGTATTTGAAACTAAATAAAGATTTACGGGAACGTTTGTCTTGATATGGGCACAATCTTCTCCAACAGTGTTGTATAATCGTGCTATTGTACATCTATTTGTATTCTGCATGACACCAAACAACATTCTTAAACAACTCGCCAGATGTAGCGGAGGTAATACTCCGCCATTTATGTAAAAATGCGAGGATACACTCATACACCCGTGTTTCGTCTGGACCTGCAAAAGACATAGTAAAAGGAACCTTTAATCGTACATCTGGAGAAGGATCGCAGTAATTACTATCTTTTTTCAATGCCGATTCTATCAATTCTAACTTAGCAAGAAGAAGCGATTCATTCGTTGCTAGTTGTTCTTCATCCTCTTCTTGCCCATAATATATTTCCACTTCATCATCAACATCACCACCAGAAAGAGATGGCAAAGTCACAGCTGTTAATGCATTTATCGTTAACTGAGAAATGTGAAATAATGAAGTAATATATATACCAGCGTACCTGTCAATCACCTGTCATTCATATGTCCAACGGAATGGTACTAATTCCATCCTCTAGGACATTTCGTTTACAATAAAACGAAGTCAATGCCCTTTTTTCCTGTTCGTATTGACAGACAGTTGCAAATTTACGTTTGAGACCTTTATTTGTCGCCATAAAATTTTCATTGCTTCACAGAGTATGCTCATACAACCCCATCGGATTCTGCTGAAATTGTCCTTTTTGAATTCCTTTCATGGAGAATTTATACACGTGATTGTCTTTGTTTCCTACCACATAGGTTTTACTGTCTAATCCAATCATTTTCGTTCCCACAAAATAACATTATTTGAATTTGAATAATTGGAAAATGTATATGTCATTAGCAAATAGAAGTTGGTTTTATTATCCTAGCTACCTTCGAATTCAATCTTGAATTTTCCCGGAGTTCTTTTTCCAAAGGGACAGGCATTTGTGTCAGTGACAAAGAATTCTTTTTCCAATTCGCGATATGTTGTCGTTCCTTTCAATTCAGGGCGAATGTTATCTTCGAATTTTTTACCATTTGGAAAACATATATACAAACTGTCAGTGTCCATTTCACATAAAATAAATGAATCCTTTTGTAGCACGACTTGAAAGAAATCATAGTAACATTGTAACATGCGTAATTTCGCATAATTAGACACATTCCATCCAATGTATCGCGCATGATTCTTGGTGATCTTCTGCTTTGGAGTAAGAATTTCGACAACATTATCCATCAACGTTTGCGCATCTAAAATAGTCCCAATATTCACGTGTTTTAGTAAATGACCTTTATGCCCTAAATACGATACCAATCGTTGTTTGCTTTTGTAAATAATAGTGACTCCGCTCCGAAGGCACTATTACCAACCAGCTTGATGTTTCAGCTTTAACTTGGGTATCCAGGTTCGAATTTCCATTCACTCTGTCCTGTGAAATATCGTTGACAAATGTTTTAAAAATTTCCTCCCCTCGATACTGAATAAAGCGATAGATGCGAGTCACAACTAATCCATGTTGCAAATACCAACGTAATAATGCTGTATTAATGCCGATGCTATTAAGAGTTCGCGTGGTTGTTTGGAGATACCATGTTCCTTTCCTCTACAATTTGTTGCATATACTCTCCAATATCTTTAAATTCTACTTCGATGTTTTTAAAAATAGGAGTGAATTCTTTAAACTTTTCTTTTAAATGATCTGGAACATGGATATCAATTTCGATTGCTCCAAAGACTTCATCATGTAGAATATCGTGCAATAGAACTTCTTCTGTGATTTCGACATTATTTCCATATTTGATTTTTTTGGAATTTATCACTTCTTGAATTTTAGGAGAATTACGGACTTTATCTCTCCACTCGCACTCTTTCATTCGCTTTACTGTATAGCCTCGATATCGGTAAAATCGGACTTAGCTTTATCTAATGTGTGAATATCATCCGAAGTAAGAATGGTGTTATTTAACGACACATCACTTCTTTGAACATACGATGGTAATGAGCCGTTTTGTCGACATGAATCACTGGCGTGCCAGTAGCATCCGTCAAATTCGTAAACCACTTTTGCTTCTTCATCCACTCCATCTGCAACAAGTTACTCATAGTAAACTGATGTCGCAAGGAAAAACTTGTCTTCTTCGTGTGAAGTTAAAATAAATCGTTTCTCTCGGTGTACAAAATTATATTCGTCCCGGTTCTTATTAATTTTATAATCAATCCAATCGAGATATTCACTAGCCACCTTGGATTTATTGCTATTGTAAAAATTATTAATCTCTTTATTGGCAACGTGTAATAGTCTTTCTTTCTTGTTTGATGAATACAATATTTTACTTGCTAATGACAGGAGACTAACGCCATCCATTGTTAAATCAATGCCATAAGTAAAAAATTCAGCAGCATACATTTGACTTGCTTTTAAATAGGGTTGTACATCCATTGTATTATACCATTTTAGATAATCTCGAACACTTGTCCAATTACTTTCTTCCCATTGTTTTTCCAATAATTCTCTCTGCCTGCTAGAGGCGGCTTTTTCCATTTTAAATTTGTAATGCTCCTTGTTGGGTTTCATCATCTGTTTTATCGTTTTTAGCATGTGCTTTAATTCCCTTCATTACCTCTGTAAATCTTTCATATTGAACATGCAAGGTATTTTGGTAACATTTCAAACTCGATATAAATGATTCGTATGGTGGTAATTGCTTGTCATTCAATCGTTCGAATGAATCCAGGAATTCATAGGGGAAAAAGGATTTTTCCTGTTCAACTTTGGCAAAGGCTTTTATAAACGTGTCTGAATTATAGGACGGTGCAAGGAATGCACTAATGTCTCGAAAATTTAACCGCCAAATTGGAAATTCCTTTACGTTTTTCGCAGCAGTAAAGGATACAGCCACGTATTTATTCACTTGTTTTATAACATCAATATGTGCGTTTTCCTTTAACATCAATGGGAATAAATACTTTGCGATCAGAGGTATATTGTAACCGGATGAATTAAATCCGAATACAGGCAATGTTTGGCATTGACGAAACAGTTTCAAGTATAATTGTCTTGGTTCATTATAAATGGTCAGCATTTCTATTCTGTTCCTTCAAGCTTCTACATTGTCGATTGCTTTCTGTTCTTTTTGTATTTTGATAATACCTGTCTGTTCTTTCGTTAAACATCCTTGCATATCCCGTTCCAATTTTTTTGTATTTTTCATCTGCAAACCCGCTAATTTCTGAGAAATGATAAAATTTAGCTTTCTCGTAGATGAGCAATATCTGTTTCTCCCCCAAAAAATCACGTATTCTTTTAAACAATGAGCAGTATTTAGCGAAAGCTTGAACACATTTTTGCTTTGCTAAAGTGATTACATGGGAGACAAATATTTTAATTAGCGCATTTGGTTTGTCGGCACATACAAGGAGTGTTTGATCACCTATAATTTCTCCTGGAACATCTTTAAGTTCATGTTCGAAGCTGGTGGCTATTGCATACGTTACAGGAACCTGTACTCTAAAAAAATCTTCTTTTTCTCCTTCCTCATCAAGTATCTCTCGCACAAAATCTTTTTGTAAGACTCTATCTCCTTTATTATTATAGCACATGTATTGTTCAATATTGTCCTTATCGAAAAATTCTCCATCAATTAATCCATCGTCCAAAAACACATATTCTTTCCCATAAAATAAATCACTTTCTGAAACGGATTTCTTTACACTTAAACTTTCAAAGTCAAAGACAGCAATATCCTAATTAAAATAATATTTGTTCTTATCCTTTTCATTGACAAATTCATTATCCCACTGTAGATTGAATGCTGTTGCGATCTTTTGTACCAGAGGTCGGTGTCTTTCTATTAACCCGTCTTTGAATTGATGAGGAGTTATTTTCTCTAACGCACATGACTTTTGATGACGAATTAACGATGGAAGATGAACATAAACTTGAGCACATTCTTCACAAATGAATTTATTTACAAATGCTTTCAAACTTCGAATTGTACAAATATGTTCTTTATAATAGAGCAAATCAAGTTTGATATTTGTTTTGTACTTTAAACGTGAATTGTAAATTTTCTCTACTCCTTTCAATCCTTTAATTTCTGTTTTCTTTTCATCATAGTATTCAAACACAGGTCTGTAGATTGAAATTTTGATTCCGTACATATATTCCATATGAACATCATGCTGTAGGTTAAACCCAAAAAATGTTGAATACTCAGCAAAATCACAGTATCTCTTTATCATGTCCTCTACACTCATTACATCCTCTTCATCTTTATAGTCTAGTAGTCGTGTGCGTAATGCAATAAAAAAACACGCCAAATTTGCTTCAGATTTGTGTTTGTGAATAGGTAGTTACTTGGTGAATATTGATTGCTCTTGATTTAGTAATGCATTCTGGCAATTCATCTACTGAATCACTTGCTTTGCCGATAGTAAATTCATCATGCCCAATATTTATTACTGATACATGCATATTTGTTGCTCTAACCAACCCTCACGTAGAATCTTTGAAATTATTTTTAATAATGTCAATGAAAGGAACGGATGTCAAGCGATGAACAACTCTCTTCATATCTTGTTTTAAACGAACCAGAAAGTCATTATATTGAATATCAAATGCGCTAATTAAAATATTTGTCTCCCATGTAATCACTTTAGCAAAGCAAAAATGTGTTCAAGCTTTCGCTAAATACTGCTCATTGTTTAAAAGAATACGTGATTTTTTGGGGGAGAAACAGATATTGCTCATCTACGAGAAAGCTAAATTTTATCATTTCTCAGAAATTAGCGGGTTTGCAGATGAAAAATACAAAAAAATTGGAACGGGATATGCAAGGATGTTTAACGAAAGAACAGACAGGTATTATCAAAATACAAAAAGAACAGAAAGCAATCGACAATGTAGAAGCTTGAAGGAACAGAATAGAAATGCTGACCATTTATAATGAACCAAGACAATTATACTTGAAACTGTTTCGTCAATGCCAAACATTGCCTGTATTCGGATTTAATTCATCCGGTTACAATATACCTCTGATCGCAAAGTATTTATTCCCATTGATGTTAAAGGAAAACGCACATATTGATGTTATAAAACAAGTGAATAAATACGTGGCTGTATCCTTTACTGCTGCGAAAAACGTAAAGGAATTTCCAATTTGGCGGTTAAATTTTCGAGACATTAGTGCATTCCTTGCACCGTCCTATAATTCAGACACGTTTATAAAAGCCTTTGCCAAAGTTGAACAGGAAAAATCCTTTTTCCCCTATGAATTCCTGGATTCATTCGAACGATTGAATGACAAGCAATTACCACCATACGAATCATTTATATCGAGTTTGAAATGTTACCAAAATACCTTGCATGTTCAATATGAAAGATTTACAGAGGTAATGAAGGGAATTAAAGCACATGCTAAAAACGATAAAACAGATGATGAAACCCAACAAGGAGCATTACAAATTTAAAATGGAAAAAGCCGCCTCTAGCAGGCAGAGAGAATTATTGGAAAAACAATGGGAAGAAAGTAATTGGACAAGTGTTCGAGATTATCTAAAATGGTATAATACAATGGATGTACAACCCTATTTAAAAGCAAGTCAAATGTATGCTGCTGAATTTTTTACTTATGGCATTGATTTAACAATGGATGGCGTTAGTCTCCTGTCATTAGCAAGTAAAATATTGTATTCATCAAACAAGAAAGAAAGACTATTACACGTTGCCAATAAAGAGATTAATAATTTTTACAATAGCAATAAATCCAAGGTGGCTAGTGAATATCTCGATTGGATTGATTATAAAATTAATAAGAACCGGGACGAATATAATTTTGTACACCGAGAGAAACGATTTATTTTAACTTCACACGAAGAAGACAAGTTTTTCCTTGCGACATCAGTTTACTATGAGTAACTTGTTTGCAGATGGAGTGGATGAAGAAGCAAAAGTGGTTTACGAATTTGACGGATGCTACTGGCACGCCAGTGATTCATGTCGACAAAACGGCTCATTACCATCGTATGTTCAAAGAAGTGATGTGTCGTTAAATAACACCATTCTTACTTCGGATGATATTCACACATTAGATAAAGCTAAGTCCGATTTTTACCGATATCGAGGCTATACAGTAAAGCGAATGAAAGAGTGCGAGTGGAGAGATAAAGTCCGTAATTCTCCTAAAATTCAAGAAGTGATAAATTCCAAAAAAATCAAATATGGAAATAATGTCGAAATCACAGAAGAAGTTCTATTGCACGATATTCTACATGATGAAGTCTTTGGAGCAATCGAAATTGATATCCATGTTCCAGATCATTTAAAAGAAAAGTTTAAAGAATTCACTCCTATTTTTAAAAACATCGAAGTAGAATTTAAAGATATTGGAGAGTATATGCAACAAATTGTAGAGGAAAGGAACATGGTATCTCCAAACAACCACGCGAACTCTTAATAGCATCGGCATTAATACAGCATTATTACGTTGGTATTTGCAACATGGATTAGTTGTGACTCGCATCTATCGCTTTATTCAGTATCGAGGGGAGGAAATTTTTAAAACATTTGTCAACGATATTTCACAGGACAGAGTGAATGGAAATTCGAACCTGGATACCCAAGTTAAAGCTGAAACATCAAAGCTGGTTGGTAATAGTGCCTTCGGAGCGGAGTCACTATTATTTACAAAAGCAAACAACGATTGGTATCGTATTTAGGGCATAAAGGTCATTTACTAAAACACGTGAATATTGGGACTATTTTAGATGCGCAAACGTTGATGGATAATGTTGTCGAAATTCTTACTCCAAAGCAGAAGATCACCAAGAATCATGCGCGATACATTGGATGGAATGTGTCTAATTATGCGAAATTACGCATGTTACAATGTTACTATGATTTCTTTCAAGTCGTGCTACAAAAGGATTCATTTATTTTATGTGAAATGGACACTGACAGTTTGTATATATGTTTTCCAAATGGTAAAAAATTCGAAGATAACATTCGCCCTGAATTGAAAGGAACGACAACATATCGCGAATTGGAAAAAGAATTCTTTGTCACTGACACAAATGCCTGTCCCTTTGGAAAAAGAACTCCGGGAAAATTCAAGATTGAATTCGAAGGTAGCTAGGATAATAAAACCAACTTCTATTTGCTAATGACATATACATTTTCCAATTATTCAAATTCAAATAATGTTATTTTGTGGGAACGAAAATGATTGGATTAGACAGTAAAACCTATGTGGTAGGAAACAAAGACAATCACGTGTATAAATTCTCCATGAAAGGAATTCAAAAAGGACAATTTCAGCAGAATCCGATGGGGTTGTATGAGCATACTCTGTGAAGCAATGAAAATTTTATGGCGACAAATAAAGGTCTCAAACGTAAATTTGCAACTGTCTGTCAATACGAACAGGAAAAAAGGGCATTGACTTCGTTTTATTGTAAACGAAATGTCCTAGAGGATGGAATTAGTACCATTCCGTTGGACATATGAATGACAGGTGATTGACAGGTACGCTGGTATATATATTACTTCATTATTTCACATTTCTCAGTTAACGATAAATGCATTAACAGCTGTGACTTTGCCATCTCTTTCTGGTGGTGATGTTGATGATGAAGTGGAAATATATTATGGGCAAGAAGAGGATGAAGAACAACTAGCAACGAATGAATCGCTTCTTCTTGCTAAGTTAGAATTGATAGAATCGGCATTGAAAAAAGATAGTAATTACTGCGATCCTTCTCCAGATGTACGATTAAAGGTTCCTTTTACTATGTCTTTTGCAGGTCCAGACGAAACACGGGTGTATGAGTGTATCCTCGCATTTTTACATAAATGGCGGAGTATTACCTCCGCTACATCTGGCGAGTTGTTTAAGAATGTTGTTTGGTGTCATGCAGAATACAAATAGATGTACAATAGCACGATTATACAACACTGTTGGAGAAGATTGTGCCCATATCAAGACAAACGTTCCCGTAAATCTTTATTTAGTTTCAAATACTATAATAGTTTTCGATAAGTTATTCCGACGTGATCACGATCAAGTTGATTTTATTGTTCTTCGAGCTATTACAGAGCTGGAAGAAGTATTATCTGATGATATTATTAATGATTTACAGTTTCTTTAATATTTTATTGCTTATTTGAGATGATATATTGTATTGATTTACGTTTTATTGTTTAAGTCGTGTTTTCTATATCACAGAGTCTTTCGAGGTGGAAAGGATGAGGGTATAGCTTTTGGCTTTACTCTCCATTTCTTCCATCTTGAAAGAAAATCTTCAGTATAACCAAAGACGAAAAAAGACAGATGCTAATATTCTTTTAACTTGGAAGCTTGATATTTCCCACCGTCAGCTAGAGCAAATTCTCTAGTTAATGGTTCTTTGAGAACCAGTGAACCAACTTTCCAACCTTTACGTTCCATAATCTGTAACCCATAGGTAAGCTTACTGATTTTTAAAAATCTAAATGAAAACTGAGTATTTCATCTCTCACCTTATTAATAGTGTTAAACAATTTCATCATCTTACCTTTGGTAAAATGAAATTCTTTTCAAAGTCCCCTTATCGTCAATAAGGTCTTTGTGAATTTCATTATTGAATTCATCCGCTCTCAACTCAATACCTTTTCTCAACACAATGGATTGTTCCGAAAGAATCAGATCTTTCGATGTACCATCGTAAAATTGATCCTTTTTCTTCACGACTATAACCTCCACAACTCTACCCTGGTTATTATCTTTAAATGAACAATTTAATTGTTTCTGAGAGCAAATGTCGTTACTCTTTTCCCTAGATTCTTGTAATGAACATCCTTCAGGAAACCAAATCAATGAATCTGTATTAGGTAGCGCATTTTTATTAAAACAAGCTTGTTCATATCTCTTCCAGATTATACCTTTTTGTTCATCTATTGAAACATCTAGCACATCAATCCCAAAAAATGGTACCATTTCCATCCCAATAGCAATATGGGATGGAATGTTACTAATCACAATTCGTGTTGTATTTTCTTTCAAATCGTTTTTAAGCGTCCAATTTAATGCCAAACCCATGAACAAAATTCCCAAACCCAAGTCCGAAAAACGTTTTAATGCGCATGTCATTATACTTGACACTTTTCGATATGGCCTCGTTTTAAATTTAAGTGACGTAGGGTTACGTTAAGATCTAGCATCGACCGTCGTCAAAGAGGAGAGATAAAACTTTTGGCCTATTTTATCCTAAAGTTGCAGAACACAATGATGAACACTCATGTTTCTGATGTTGATCCACGTATTCGGAAGCAGTTATCTATATTTCTAAACTCGCGGATGGTTATTGGCGGTGAATGGCAATCGATGGTAGGAAGGATGGGGTTTAAATAGCAATAAATCTTAAGTTTCGACAGACGAAGTGACCCCACTTGCCACAGAGCGAATGACAATTCTCCGAAATGTTCAAAGAAACGATGCGGTGGGCTTGTTAAAAAAAGCACGAATTCACACCTGAATGTAACATATGTTTACATAAGCAGATGAATATCATTTGGATTTTGATTTGTTTTGATTTGTGAAGTAAGCCAATGTTCTGAATTGTCAAGTGAAAATCTGTGATAAATGTTCTGAAAATCAATGTTCTGAATTGTCAAGTGAAAATCATTCAAAATTGAGATAATTGTGTGAAAAGTCTGGCAAAGTTGGAAGAAAATATGTCGATAAAAGCCCCCATAATATCTAATCTAAAGCAACATTATTCAGGAAATAGAAAAAGCTCTGCATTGACTAAAAATTGGAAGTCTCATTGAAATTCTAATTCTCTTGCATGTTTTTTTTATAGAAAGCGCAGTGGAATATGATTTCTCTGAGAGTGATAAAAATCTTGCAGAAGAAAGTAACATGAAACCGATTCAGATTCCTAATGGTACCGTAGCTGTAGCCCAACAAGAACATGGAAATGCCACAGAGAGTGATGATGCCTTCACACAGTTGCTGCTGCCCAAAGACCAATTGCATTGGTGGCTGTGACTTTTTCACTCTAAATTTATACCATTAGGTCATTATCAAAAACTCGTGATCCTTTGCTGATGCCAGTACGTAATAGGAATTTCCTTCTTGCAGAATTATTTGCATTTCCAGTCACAGTCAAAGAGGACAGATTTTTTTACAGAACAAACATGATGAACACACATGTTTCTGACCTTGATTCTTGTATTAAAAAGCAATTATCTACACTCCTGAATCCGAGGATGGCTGTTGTCGGGGACTGGCAATCGATGGCAGGAAGGATGGGGTTTAAATACGGAGAAGTCCTCAATTTCAACAGGCGAAGTGACCCGACATCAGCTGTGTTGCGCCAATGGTCGGAAGACCAGGGCTCCGAAGCAACAGTCACAGAGCTAATGAAAATTCTCAGGGATATTAAAAGAAATGATGCGGTGGCCCTGTTAAAAAAGCACGAATTCACACGTAAATATAACATATGTTTACATAAGCAGATTTTTATTTATCTTTCCGTGCAAATGTTCTGGCCTATCTGTATTGAATATCATTTGGATTTTGGTTTTGTTCTGATTTGTGAAGTAAGCCATTGTTCTGAATTGTCAAGTGAAAAAAATTGGAAGTTACAATGAAATTCTAATGCCCTTGCATGCTTTTCTTTTATAGAAAGTGCAGTGGAATGTGATTTCTCTGCAAGTGATAAAGACCGAGCAGAAGAGAGTCATGATATGAGGTATGTACTGGCATCATTGGCTACTTTTGCTTAGCATGTCATTGAGAAAGTATTTTGCAAAACACAAGTTTAAGACAACTTTTGGTTCTAAAAATGTAGTTGATGGGTGAAGACAGTATTTTGTCAAAAATTGTGCAATTTCAACTCATAGTTGCATTAGACACAACCTGTATAATCTAATATACACATACATACTCCAAGACAGCAAGGAGACAGGAAGCTATATGAACAGGGTGCCTAGCATCAACACTTACAATTTTGAAACAGTTTTGTCCACAAAGTGACAATTATGCCCTTGTCATAGGTATATGCAATATTTAATTTTAGGTAATATTAGGTCTATTAAAATTATTGTGAAAAGCAGCACTCATGAATAATAATTGTTGCTTTTGCAGATTTTGATTACACTTGAGCTGGAAACAAGAAAGCCAGTTAGTTTTTTATTTAATTTTATTGGACGTTTTTCATTTCTTTCACTACTAACTTGTTTTATTTTTTGATTTAGATCATCAATTTTTTGTTGTTGTATATTCGTCATTAATTTTTCATTCTTTTCTTTTCCAACATTTTGTGTTTCAAGATCTGAATCGATCTTAATATATCTTTTAATTGTGCTGCTTTACTTAATAATGCTATGACGTTACTAAAAGACGGAACACACCGAAACATGACAGAACAAGCCAAAAACAGGCTGAACAATCCAAGAACACACCAAGAACAGGTCTAAATAATCGTTAACAAGCCAACAACAAGCCATTCCGATCAATAGCTAAGCTATAAAGAGCTATTCTTATCATTTCAGTAACTTTCCTTGAAGTTAGAACATTAATTTTTAACTTTCTTGTCGAACATTTAGGTCGCCATGATAACAAAAACTGACTTCCATTGTTATTACAAAACTTTGTTGTTTTCCACCATTCATCACTTTGTTGTCATTTCCAAGTCAAACCAAATCGTCGAATCAAAAAGAACACAAGTTATTGAGCGAGGAATTTTGAAAAGAACATGAATTCAGTTCCGCTAAGTTATGAGTATGAAATTCAGCTACATTGCTAGTGCTACCGCGAAAATATAACTGTGCTAAGCCAACTCTTCATCGGTGAACAAGTGGAAAGTTTTTGTCGCAAATTATTAGTATAATTTGTTCAGGACTTGACTAAGTTGTCTTTAAGTTGTCTTTGTTTTATTTATATGAAAGCAGGGGCGTGGTGGCCCACCGGGACTGGGGAAATTTCCCGGTAGGCCCCTTCAAGTTCTCCCGGTGGGCCCCTCCAACTTTAGTTTTTCTATTTTTGAAAGTATTTCGGATTTCATTTAGTGTTCAAGTGTGTATAGCATTGTTTCTCTTAAACTGTGTAAGTTCTGAATTTAAACGTATTGCTTTGATATTACCTCCTTATTATCGTATATCAACTGGCTGATAGGTTTCAAGAAACGTCGTCTCAACCATAGTCTCAACAAATGGCAAGCATGGCATGTTTTTAGATTACTTAAAATTTAAGGATAATTAATTTGCGATAAAAATTTGCAATTGCGAAATAGATCCTTGTGTATGTCTGTCAACAGGAGCCCACGAGGGTGGGACTAACAAGACTAATCAATATATTGTCATCGGAATTGCTTTAATAATTAAAAGGATCATGGGGCCGTTTATTTGAATTGAACGATACTTTGAATATTTTCTGATGGTGAATACCTGAACACTTGCAAAAGCTCTACTAATGCTTTCTATAAATTGTCTTATATTAAAATGGCAAACTTCAGACGTATGGTTAATCAAGCATTGTCTGCCTATGAACAAACAACAATGCCTGAAGATTCGGAATATAGGCTGCAGCAAAATGCATTACTCTTTGCAGTGTATACGCTGGAGATTTTACTCCACCAGATATACAGACATTAATAGCAGCAAAAAAATTGTTCCTCCGACATTATTATATTTTCATAAGCAGATAAACAGAGAAACTTCCAGATGACCTTTGTTATTAGTCAAGAAAAAGTTTGAATAAACCGAACCGCGCGTTGTTGTGAAATTGGGACGATGCTAATCTCCGATGACAGGGATCAACGAGAAAACAATGCTGCCTTAAAATAAAGAAACCTCGAGAGCACAACTTATTTTATTGGCCGGTCTTTTTCATCCTTACGTGTGAAACGAATAAGGCAGACCTTGCAAAGGAGACCGGAGTGCTAATTACCTTAATCCCTAAAAGAATGTCCTTATTTTGCTCGTGTATATGGGCCCATGTCCACACCGAACCTAGATCTCTGCAATTCATTCTTATGGAACCTCCACCACTCGTCACAACTGATGATTCGAACTGACGTGTCCAGAGCTTTGACGCGTACTGAAGCTTTTGAATCGAACAAAACGTGTTGTGCTCGGCGACCCCCTGACGATTACGGCGTCTGGATGATATTATGTTTCTGGAAAGATCGATCGTGCGTTGTTTTGCGCTGCTGAACCTTTTCGAAACAATGAAACCCTGTTACGTTTCGCACTTATCCGTTTGCGTCCTTTGTTGCCGTGGCCTTTGATTGATGAGGAAAGTGTGCAATTGATTTTTGACTCACGGCGCATGCGTCGTGTAGTCTATATGGCCAAGTTTCTCGAAATAACAATGGTTCGATTGTCCGGACAAAAATTCTTGTACCATCAGGTATTGCGAAATTTGAAATTTTAAAATTTTCCCATACAAATCTCTCATAAAAAGTCGCGCGCAAAATTTTATTCTTATGCAAATTAGGAGATCATGCAGCTGAAAACAATTGCAAGCTGTCATTATTCTCAGTTGCTGCTGGTTTGATTATTAATTTTTATTCGTGCGTGGCCAGAATCACAACACAAGAAGGCCCAAAAACGCCATTTTTATTTTGATAAAGAACACAGGAATTGCTTTCTTGTCGTGGGGATAAATTGATCAAAATTAATGCCTGCAAGTTGAAGAGAAAAGCTGTGCGGAAGTATAGTAGGCCCCAAAAACTATTGTATCATCATTTGCACCATCATTATGTTTTATTGTTTTTAGCAGGGGATTATTAAAAGTAATCCCTGTCCAGAAAATCCTGACTTCAGATTTTAAATTGTTGATGATTACGTGCATTTAATTTAGTTTTCTTTTCAATCTCGGGTTTTCTAAATTTATCCATCTGTTTTGGGGTATTGTTTTGTTTTCATGAAGTCACATCAACAAAGATTTGTTTTTGGTTTTCAAACCGGGTGTACTTTTCAAAACATATCGTTTTAATCAAATGCTAGATGCTCGAATGTATAGGCTGTGAGTCCCCTGAAGGGTCACTTTCATTGATTTTCGAAACTCGAATTTGTTGGGATGGGCAGGCAAACCGAATGGATTTTTTCGTTGAATGGATGTTTTATTTTTGCTGCCATTTTACTCGAGATTTCCAACTAAAAGCTTCAGGAGTTAACTGGTAAGTGGCTAAGTTGTTTCTGTTTGCCTTCACTAAATTTCTTTGTACCTTCTTATCGTGATTTCAATATTTTCAGGTCAACTGGCTTATAGAAATTTTTATGCGCTCTATATTTCTAAATAATTCTTCTCTTTACAGATCTCCACTATATCAAATGGAATACTAAACCGATGAATGGTGAGATTCGGTGTTTTTAATAACTGGCTTGGATACGACGATCTAAATCACGAATTTTAGAAACAGCAATTTCGGGATTTCACTGAGCCGAGCCAAAGGCGTTCTAAACACGTGGAGTTGCCTAAAAGCTATTTTGCCCTCCCTTCCCATTAACTGGAATTTTACTTGAATGTTACTCTTCAGAACTGTTACGAGCAGAACTCTACTGGTAAATGGCTAACCTGTTTCTATATTTCTCCTCTAAGTTATGTTGCTGCTGAAATTTCTTGATCAACAACTTGCTTTTCGAATTTCAAGAGGCGGTGCAATAAATGTTCAACATTTCACTCATATTCTCTATAATTTGACTCTGATTTCTCTGAAACAACTCCGATCGATTTATACTAAATTTTTAATTAGGGTTCTGCAGATTTGGATGTGAACTCCTATCTCACGAGAATCGAAAACAGCTATCTTCATATTGGATTGAAAACAGGGTGTGCCCAGAGAAGCGTGCAAATCCACTGAAATGGTTTTCTTCTTGCCATCCAGAGAATTACTATTGCCGACTTGTCATCCGCAGGCAAACATTGTGGATTTATCTTTCATGCACATCACTTTCTTTCTGGATAAAATAAACGTGTGCTCACGCTGGAAAAGATTGCTTGAATTTCACGGGATTCAAAATTCTAAAAGTGCCCACAACTGACCGTAAGCTGCTATTCACAACACGAACGTGGATTTGGCCTGTAAAATACGTGAGTGAATTGCTTAAAACCTTTAATATCTGCTGTACTTAAAATCACCTTTATACTTTAACAATTTTGACCTATACCTGCGTGTTTAAAAGCATTTTACTTAGGGGCCCCACTAAATTTTTCATAACGCGCTTCTGTATTGCTTTCCTGAAATTCGTGTAGTTGTAAACATGCGTTATTGACTGTCAACTGGTGTATTAAAATTGCATATTCTTTAGTCAAAATCTCGAATGAAATTGATAAATTCAGTCCGAATCTGCTTTCTCATATTATGTACTCACAAATCTGACCTTTGTTCACAAAGTTTCCCTGCATGGGGTTCGAGTTGAGGCGTTTCTGCCACACTGCCTAAAATAGCTGCTGAAATTTGTGCATCGGGAAAAACATGGACCCGGAACAACTTGGAATGGCAATCGGGGCTCGGGATTACATGCACCGTGTGCTCGGGAGAGATTTGATCTGTATTTTTTAAATTGTTTATTCTTTAATCAAAATCTCGAATCCAGTGGATCAATTCATTCGCAATGGTTTTCTGATATTACTCGCAAACCTGATCTATTGTTCACTGAGCTTCTTCTCTGCGTGCTGGATTTCTCGCATCACGGGAAAACATGGACCTGGAACAACCTGGAATGGAAACCGGGGCTCGGGGGTTCCATGGACCGTGTGTTTGAGGAATGGGTGGAACTAATAGAACTTGCATAATTTCAACTGAAAGTATATTACTTTGCGTGTCCATCCCATTTTTTGACGATCGCTTTTCCACTCAGATCGAAGGCCAAAACAACAGAACCCCACCCCACTTTTTGTTGAAGATCGCTGTCCTGCTCGGGAAAAACATTGAACTTGAAGGCAAGTGAAAAATATCGGGCATCGGGAAAACAGTCCAATCTATGACGGGGTAATGAATGGACTTTGTGAAAATTAACTTCTTTTCCAATGAAAAACGCTTACTTTACGTGCCCGCCTAAACAGTATTGTACCTTATAAGAATCAATCTCAAATTACAACGGATAAAATAGCGTGCAGGCAAATTTTGTTAGTCATCTTTATAAAATACGATTGCGATCAACACATCTGTGGTTTGCACAGAGATTGACATCATCAGCATCTTCTACATCATTATGATCACCATAAACTCAAAGTATAAATGCAAAAATTATATTTTGCTTGCAAGAACGCTGCCATTGTTTTAATGACAAAAATACCAAAACCTTAGCATACGGTATTGCCATTAACAAGCACCTTCAAAATATTTTGCTAAGTTGTGCAGACGCATATTGAAGAAGGTGGTGTTTAAAAGGTTGGTCGCTTATTTGAAAGCCTTGAAATTTTGAAACTAATAAGGGGGGCACTGCCATCTAGATTAACTTTGTCAAACTAGATATTCCCACACTAATTAGAAGTCGTTTTTCATGTTCTACAAACGTGATCCAATTATCGGTTTGAGGACAACATTTCAGGGTATGTTGATTATCAGCAGCACGTCATCGAACTGTCAATACTCAACAGCGTACACAAAACAGAACACTTTTATTTATCTTGGACTTGCTTGTTTTGTATCTTTGAACATTGAGAATTTCCAAAATTTATTTTATACGCGTAACGATGAAAAAAATGAAAACCAAACTGAGAGCAATCAAATTATTTGCCACCAGCCACATCCACCGAATTTCGGAACTCCACAAATACGTTCAAATATATACGGCCTGGGCTGTGACAAAAAACACAGCAACCAATCCAGCAAAGCAGGATAACAGTTTCAACTGTGCGAAAAAATTGCTAAAGGTAAAAAGGCTAAAACTACAGAACATAAATTGCACTGTGGGAGAAACGAACCATTTATTATAACGTTGAGTTGAGTAAAAACAACTCGTTTACAACGCTCAGTCTCAAGAATTTTAGTCGTGCGTATGCTATTGATGTGCAGCATTGTATTTTCAAGGTGTTAATAAATGTCAGAGCCAGATCTGCCTGATCATGCTGGTTTATCAGAGATTTTCCAGTGAAAGTGCAGCTCTGGGGCTACGCGACGGAACCTTTGAAGATTTTCCATCACTCCCCCCTTTGTGGAGAACTCATTTTTCACTGGGTGCATCTCCATCAATTAACTTATTAGTGCGGCTCTTCTGTGAGATGTCAACGTACATCAACTTTATCGAGTTTTTCAGTGTGGTGCGCCCTTTCTTAAACATTTAAAAAACGACCTTTCTTAAACATTTAAAAAACCGCCATCAACTTCCCATCTTTCACCATTTTCTTTTGTAGACTTATACATTCACGAATATATTCACTTTGATTAGTCCATATTTTCAAATCTTTTGATAAGAAATAATATAACAATTTTGCAATTCTCCCATTCCCATCTGCAAACGGATGGATCCATAAAAACCTTACTATAAACTCCCACGCATTCATCTTTTCTTTTTTCAGTGTGGTGCGCCCTTTCTTAAACATTTAAAAAACGACCTTTCTTAAACATTTAAAAAACCGCCATCAACTTCCCATCTTTCACCATTTTCTTTTGTAGACTTATACATTCACGAATATATTCACTTTGATTAGTCCATATTTTCAAATCTTTTGATAAGAAATAATATAACAATTTTGCAACTCTCCCATTCCCATCTGCAAACGGATGGATCCATAAAAACCTTACTATAAACTCCCACGCATTCATCTTTTCTTGTTGTGTAATCAATTTTTGTAACTCACTTTCAATTTTATCAGGATGACAATACTGATACACTTCACCTTCATATTTTGTACATCTAACATTTTGTGAAAACTCTGAAGCTCTTTCATTTTCCATGAAATATGAATGTGCTTCTTTTATCATTTCTACATCTATCCAACTTGAATAAGATCGACATGTTTTCAAATATATAAAAGCACTTTTCAAATCCGATATTTCATTCTCCGTTGTAGATATAGTCCACAACATTTGCTCCTCGGAATCTTTCAGCACAATCTTGTAATCCATCAACTATTTTCATATATTCACCATCAAAATCCCAATCAAATCCCTGATTTTTAAATTTTAATTTTAGAGTTTCAATTTCAATTTGATTTTGTTCTAATGTTGGCTTTATTTCACCAACTGTTTCTAACAACTTCTCACCCCAATCTGACATTATATTAACTTTGCGTAATAATTCATCATTTACTTCTCTTATGTTTTTCTGAATTTTCTCCATTTTGTTCATTTGCTCCTGCATACAGTTTTCCATTTTTATCCTTATAACCTTTTTTCCTATTTTATATTCACAAAAAAATAACAAATTATTTTTATACTTTAAAATAATTTAAATCGCCTCCAGAAACCCGAGTCAACATGTTCATTTTCCAAAGTAATTTCAACCCCCGCCTAATCCGCAGCTTAAACATTCAAACTTCCACGCCTAATCCGCAGCTTAAACATTCAAACTTCCGCGCCTTTTCCTTAAACATTTAAAAAACCGCGCCGCTCTTAAACATTAAAAAAGTCCATATGATCGTTAGCCTCCATATACTACTCATGTAACCAAAGTAGGGAAAAAGTCATTTGTTCATCCAGAAAATGGCAAAATTTATGACATCGTCCACCAGTTACTCCAGGGAGTTAAAGGTTCTCTTAGATTAGTTGTGATGGATAGTGGATTTCCCACAATCAAGCTACCGACAGATGCTAAAGAGCTTTTGAAATCCAGATCGTTGCAACACAGCGAGGAAACACAGCTCATCTTCCAAAAAGCAATAAGATGAATGTAAAAAATGCAAAAAATTTCGCTCGCAGGTTTTCAAAGTCATTACATTGTGGCAGTGTCAGCATCACATACTGGAATGACAGCAACATTGTGACATTTATAGATAAAGGTGTTGATTCAGGAAGAGAGCATTGGGAGCCTATATCAGTAAACCAGGGAGCGAAAAAAGTGATCATTGATGTGCCAAAGGTAGCAAAGCTGTATAGAGAGATTTATGGATGGGTTGATAGATCTAACCAGCAATTGGCTTACTACAATTCGGAAATGTGCAGCATTCGTAAGCAGAGTAAGGTTTTGGACTGTTTTTGTGAGATGTATGTCCTCGACATGCACATACTATCTGGAGAAATAGTTCAAACCTTGAACACCAGCTAAGCAGAGATGGCTCATCACAAAGCAAATTCAGATTTCAGGTAAATCACGTATGGCATGCATTGTACAAGAAAACAAATGGGTCTAAAGACGTCTTGCAATATAGAAACCTTAGACAGCCCAATCACCGCTGTAAGCTTGCTTACAGAATCACATCTCAACGCAAAGGTTGTCACAGCATGGAAAGGATCGATTCAAGTGAAATAGCATCCAAATCGCACAAACTGAGATGTCGCATATGCAAAATGAAAACTTCATTCAAGTGCAGCAAATGCTCTCGTCAGGGAGAGCCATTAGTTCTCTGCTCACCAAACACCAATCGCCAATGCTGGAATGAGTATCATGTCGCCAGAGAATACGACATTCCAAGTAGCCAATCCAGTCAATCTCAACTTTTCCAGTAGAGATTGACAAATTTTTAGATGGTCACTTTACCATGTCTGGTATTAAAAATACCGAACATTATAGGCCTCACATTCAATGTAGCAATAGTATAGTTCTTATATCTAGGATTTAATCAAAGAGCTGAATTGTTATAAAGAACTACAGAACACTTCTGCATGGCGTTTGATATTTTCACCAATTTCTGACAACTTTAGATTTTTTTGATAACATGCCGCCATTTTTAAAGTTTACCTCCAATTTTGACTCCCTAAACAGCAGCATTTTCAAAAATGACTTCAATATTTGAAATCAGCGCCCTGAAGTTGTACTTTTTGGTGATTTTCATCAATTTCTGACAACTTTAGTTTTTTTCGATAACATGTTGCCATGTTTCAAGTTTACCCCCAGTTTTGACCCCTAAATAACAAAATTTTCAAAAATGGCTTCGATATTTGAAGTCAGCGCCCTGAAATTGTACGTTTTGCTGATTTTCATCAATTTCTGACAGCTTTAGATTTTTTCGATAACATGCCCCCATTTTTCAAGTTTACCCCCAGTTTTGACCCCCTAAAGAATAAAATTTTCAAAAAATGACTTCGATATTTGAAATCAGCACTATGAAATTGCACTTTTTGCTGACTCTCATCAATTTCTGACAACTTTAAACTTTTTCGTAGTTGGTATGCTCTGGACATCCAAGTGGACTACAAAGGCGGAAAGGGTTAAGGATAGTTGATTTTTGCAAAACATTGCCTTATCAATAACAACCCCCCTCTCCTTTTAATACATGAAAACATAAACTATAAGCTATAGAGGCTGCTTTAGTGCTTACTGTTATATACTTTCAAATTTGAACTGCAGTTTTCACCAACAAGGAGACCTCGAACAAAGGTTACTCCTTGATGCTGGTGTTCGAGCTTTTAACTAATGTAGCCCGCAATCTTATTCTTTTTTTGCTATGTACAAACGTAATCCAAACAACAAGCGACCACCATTATTGAAAGAATACATTGACGTCGTGAGATACATGTATGCTTACTGAGTGTGAAGTGCTATTTAAGAGTCCAATTGAAGTGCTGTCATTTTGGCTGAAAACATCGCTTAACCAATCAATTTGTCAACCTGAACTACGGATTGTATGGATCAATTTTTATGGATATTGACAATTCATCAATTTGAATAGTAGACTTCATCATGACTCAACCTTTCGCATTCATACTTTGCATAAAATACAAAATTTCTATCCACGTCCTTTCAAAACATGTTTTTGTACTGTATTGTATATCTTTCAGATCTCCGCATTAATAATAAGGTTTTTAAATTAGCGATTTACGTTTTCAATACAAGATAGCCAGGAGTATAATTTTATCTACCGTTACAGTTTCAATATTCATGTATTTGTGTATTTGCCCCATGTAAATGTCATACATTTCAATAATATAATACAAAAATTTATTGACTTCGTTTTTAATTAGATGCATTTCTGCTAATATCATTGAAACGAGCCGAGACTTCTGTCTCCCATTTCAAACGCCTTTGTCGGTTTGCTGTCTATCGTATGATTTTCATCTATGTTATGTCTTATCATTGCACTATTGTTGCCTGTCGTGTCTAAGTTTTTGTCTGGCAACAACGGCACCAAATTGGATTTTGTTGCTGAACTCAATGAAATTATAGCTCATAAAGCCTTCCTGGCTCAAAGGAAACAACTACCTTGCTCTTGACCAAAGGTTAATAAGGCTCATTTTCATTTTCATTTTGGACAATCAAACAATGGATAGATATAAGCGAATTTGATACTGAAATGAGAGAAAATAAAGCTCATGTACCCAGACTTAAAGGAGACAACTAGGCTGCTATGAATCAGAGGTGAACAAAGTATATTTTCATTTTCATCCCTTTGAATCTGATATGTTAAGTGGAAATTGCTTAGCTTAGGTCATTTCTACTTTACTCATGGTTTACGTATAGTTTGTCAGGCCAGAATTCTGGAAATTCTCCTTTTTTCAGTACGTTGCTTTCAGAAGAAGTGTGCATTGCTTTACCAACATCTTCCTAGGATTTTACATCCGTGAATTTGTTCCTAACGAATTTATTGACTTTGTGGCTGCCTTCTTTGTTTTACAAGGAACGCCCACTGATATCCCCATGAACCCGCTTTTACCTTTGTGTTTATCCAAGATGTTTAATGTTTAATTGTTGTGATGTAAAGGAAGGAAACCAGTGAAAGTCAAGTTCAAGCCCTGGGAAATATCCACACTTTATTTAGTTACCACCTCCCTCATTGCACATGCATTGCATATCTGTTTGTCTGCCACACTCATTAATGCTCATTTCCTATTTTTTGTAAAGATTCATTTAGTCAAAGGCAAATACAATACAATCAATGGTTCAAGATGTTCTCTTCAAATTTTTTCCTAAGTCACATATAATATTCTTATTAAGGTATGATGCTCTCTGTTCCATATGAACGGATAAATCAATTAATGTACCCTGCTTGAAAAGCAGATTGAATAAATAAATGCTGAATACTATTTCTATATTGACTACCACTAAATGTTTTCTTAAGAATCAGTTAAGCCTGGTACTCACTTGAGGTTTATCACGATAGGGATAACGATAAAGAATAAATTCCTGGCCAGTGGGATATTAAATCTTAGTCATGTTTTCACTGTCATTTGCATTTATCGTTGTCGTGAAGTAAAAATGACTGTCGAGAGAGGGAAACTTCTCAAAATGATGAGGGTGGTTTTCATTTTGGAAAAACGTCGAGAGTGAAGTTTTTCCTATCTCTTTCTACGCTGAAGAGAAACATTTTTAAAAACAAAGCTTCCAGCGAATATCACAGGCTAGTCCAAGAACTAAGAGAGAATGATGTTGAATTTCATTACAGGTATTTGCGAATGTCAAAGGAAGGATTCGATCATTTATTTAGTCTTGTTGAGGCAAGGATAACAAAAAAGGATACAGTGTTCAGACAGTTGATTCCTGCTCGTCAAAGGTTGGTTATTGCTTTAAGGTACTTAGCAACAGGTTGCTCCCAGCTAACTCTAAGTTATTCTTTTTGAGTTTGTAGAATCACAGTGAGCAACATTATTAAAGATGTCTGTGAAGCCATATACGATGTTCTTTCTCCAATCTATCTTAAGCCACCCAAGTCTGTCGATGATTGGATGCGCATAAGCGGTGAATTTGACACACTCTGGGACATGCCACGTGTTATTGGAGCAATTGACGGAAAGCACATGACAATGGACTGTCCAAAATGCTCCGGTTCGCTTTTATATAATTACAAACGATTTTTCAGTTTAGTACTACTTGCAGTCTGTGATGCTGGATATACTTTCACTGTGGTAGATGTTGGCCAGTATGGTAGCAACAATGATAGTGGAGTGTTGTTGAATTCCGAAATTGGACAACGATTTGAAGATGATAGTTTTGAGATCCCCTGTGCTGAAAAGCTACAAGGCTGCACTTTGGAAAAATTGCCATACTACCTCGTAGGAGATAATATCTTCCCCCTGAAGAATTGGCTAATGCATCCCTACCCTGGAAAGCTGAGTGAAGAGCAAAGAATTTATAACTACAGATTGTCTAGAGCATGTAGGGTGATAGAAAATACGTTTGGCATATTAGTTGCACGTTGGAGATTATTTCGTGGACCCATTCGTGCAGCAAAAGAAAATGGTATTCGGTATAGTCTGGCTGCAATATGTTTGGATAATTATTTGTGACAAACAGAAAATGCTGTGTATTGCCTAACGGGATTCATTGACTCAGAAGACAGCAGTGGACGCATAAAACCTGGAGAGTGGAGAAGGATTGTAGAATCTGACAACGGATGTTTGCAAAGAATCCCAAAAAGTCGTGGTTCACCTTACACAGTATCTGCAACTGAGATGAGAGAGGCCTTAAAAAATTATGTTAACAGCACAACTGTCTCTGTACCCTGGCAATTGAATTACAACAGAAGCACTGGACATAAAGAATAACTGAAAGTGTAACATTTGAAAAATTTTTATTCTATCTTTATAATATATCAACATACATAATATGAATACACATTTTTGCTTTAAAATGTCAATATTGCTGTTGGTCTGTACCTTGCTTTGAGCACCTGGGCTTAGAACCAATTGAGAGTGCAGGATCAATTTGAGAAATCACCTCTCCTTCAGAAACGGTACCCCGTGCAAACTGATTGCTAGAAACAGATTGGTTAAAGGAAGATGCAGAATTATTAAAAGGAGAGGCAGAGCGACTAGCGGGAGATGCAGATTGAAATAGAGCAGGTTGAGGGAATAAAGAAGAAGGTTGATGGAGGAAATATGCAGGAGTTGCATCTTGCTGCATCTGTAGGTTGAAGAGAACATTCTGAATTTGGTGGCTTGCTATGCGCTGTTCTCGGGGATTCAGTTTTCTTAATTCAGCCGAAACCAGCAACCCAAAGAGATCAATGTCATCTTTCTTAGAATCATTTTTTGTTCCTTCTTCAAATGCTTTTTGAATTGCCTTCAGGATGCGCAATTCTTCTTTATCCAAGTCTGGTTTATTCTTCACCCACTTCTGTTTCTTTGTCACCTCAGATATATCCCAGTCTTGAAATCTTGTTGTTGGATTTGTTGGCGTCTCCAAAACATTTGGTTCTTGTTCTTGAAAAACCTCTTAGACCAGCATATACTGGCGGAAGGTACCACCTTCGGGCGGAGAAATTCAAACCACTATTTTCAAGTAGTCCTGTACCCCAGCATTTAGAAATGTGATGGTAAACGGGCCGCTGCTGGGGTTTAAGGGGTAAACACGGGGGTTAAACATGACTTTTACCTCTGCGGAGGAGTAATATCTGTATTTATCTTCTAACATGCAACAAAAGGAAATTACGTAGTAAATAAAATTGTTTAATGGCTATATGTGGAAGCATGATGCATTAAAAGGGGTTTGAATGGGTCACGTGACTTATTAGCACCCTTTTAACCATATATGGTAAACACGTGTACAGCCGTAAAAACTGACTGAAAAATTATTTTTTGTACTTAGAAACTGTGCAGCATCTCATTTCACATATTCCTTTAGGAAAGTATCATAGTAAAGGGGTTTTAAACTGTCACATGATCAATAAAACTCTTTTATAATGTATTGTAATCGGGTTAAATCTGTATATGTAGTATTGGATACCTTAAATAAAACAGATTGATTTTAGCACACTAAAGGCCTCTGATGTGTATCTCTGATGATAAAATTTAGTTAGAAGGGCGCTAGTGTGCTAAAATCAATTTGACGCCCTTTTTCTCGCATCCGCCTTCTTTACAGTATTAGTCAAAATCAAAAATATCTTTTAGCATTGAATTTGCGTGGGATAGCGATAGCAGTTCCATGAAGCAAGAAGTTGCCTGCATCTAGAGTCATAGAGTCAATAATTAAATTTATTATACGTATAGTTTGGTAAATACCTCATTCACATCATTCACTGATAGTATTTTCGTCATCGCTTTCGTTCTCGTATTGAAGGATCAGTTCTTCATTGCCATGCAACAACAAATCCGCTAACTCATCAGGAAAAGCTTCTTCGATCCAGATACCCAAACTTTTCCTTTTCAATTCGCGGTATTCGGGCCGGTTTTATCACGAAAATCGGACATATCACGATTACAAATTATGTACTCACTTGGTTTTATCAAGAATACAACCTAATTGTTATCGTTACCGCTATCATTATAAACCTCAAGTGAGTACCAGGCTTTACAGTATTCTCAATCTGTAGATACTTAACTCTTCCACATTTTCATTGTCGGCAGATGTCTTGTTGGAAACTCAGTGTGCCAGTCACAGAGGGCAATGATTTCACAACCATTACACCACAAGATTTTCAGATTTAGTGGGAAGCATACAGTGTATCAATGACAGATAGAATCGTCCATTACACTGGACAAAACAAGCTAAGATGGCTCTTACCACTTGCCACACAAGCAAACATTATTAATGCATTTTAATAATCTATATGTGCATAAATTTGTTTTTGTTATCTTACTTGAATATTGAAAGTCTTGCATGATAAATTGTGATAGTTTCCCGTTGTAGATATCTTTTTAACCAGAACCTCATAGTGTCTCCTCGTTCATACACTGTGGAAAAGTGCTTGACAAAGTATTTCTGTTTTTTTTTAGTCAACAACATTCTAATTGTATATATCATTGACACTTGCTTCCGTTTCTAGTATATAGACACTGTATTATATGAACTGTAGTACCATCTTACAATTTGTCTTTTATCATAAAGAGCTTTGCCATACAATTAACATGGAAGCACATAAACGTATTGAATCCTTAGAACAATGAAAACATCATGGCAACTTGAAGTTACACGCTCTTTTTATAAGGAACCGTTTATAAGGAACCTACTTGTAGAAGGTACAAAAACTTAAGGAACGTTTACTACTAAAAGCCAAATCACTAAGAAACTTTTTGAATTTGAATATCAGAAACCAGCACAACGAATTTCCAAACCAACTCCAACAAGACATCAAAAAATAAACAGTTCCACTAAAGCTTTCATCCCTGCTGACAAAACAACTAATTTCTACGAGCCTACCCACGATAAACTACTGACGGACAATCTAACATCCACCTACAAAAAGGCCAACACAAATACAATCCGCAGCATTAAAGTGCATCTACACCTTATTATTTTATTCTTTACACCGATAAAACTTTCTTTGCTGATTTTAGATCCGAAAATGTTTTCTAAATCTGACGTATAGTTAACGAGTTATAACGTCGTGAAGTGTCGATGTTTCGCCATTTTCACCATTTTTTTTGGTTAACTGTTAGGACTGGGTGGAGTCAACTATAACATCATAGTTGAGCCTAGCTGTGCCCCGTTCATTTTCCCCTACTGAAGCAACAAATCTGACATCGATTGTCTCTCACACGATGGGCTCGATATTTGTTTCTTTTACTTTGATGATAAGAAACAGGTTGGCGCATAATGGCATTTGAGTTTGAAAGGCTTGCGATGAGTTTGTAGCTGTGGGGAGGAATTACAAAATTCTCATGTAGTGCCTGCTTGTTGTGCTCAGTGGCGGCGGCCGTAGGCCGTGCAATGTTAAAACTGTACGGAAACGGGACGGGGATGCCAAAACATGATTAAACATTGGCTGATAGGGCGCACTTCGTGTGATGCATTCGTTTACGCTCATGCCTCTTAGAGCCCCACATAAAATAGGTTAGCTCGCTGCCCTCGCCTGTCTATCTATTATCAAGAAACATTGACTCATAAGGCGCACTTCATGCGCTGCATTCGCTTAAGCTCATGCCTCTTAGAACCCCACGTACAATAGGTTAGGTTGCTGCGCTCGCCTGCCTATCTGTCTGTCTATTTTTGCATTGACATGCAACATTGGATCATAAGATGGCAATAGACCTTTGAAAGCACAAACCTTTTGTGAAGGGATAGTAAAAATTTGAATGAATGTAAATTGTAAATTTGGATAGGTTAGCAGAACAATGAACTTACATTTTACTCTACCATTTGAGCAAGGATAGTTGTCTCCCAAGGATGAAAGTAATACATTGTTATTGTGTCCCAGATGAGTCTTGAACCTTCAAACCATGAACCTTCAAATTGTTGTCAATATCTTGCAGACATTGATACATGTGTCTGTCTTGTAAAGTTATGTCTGGATTGTTAAGTTGATCACGTCTGACAAAGTCTTCACTCATTGCTTCTTTGAAGGCGTTGAAGAGTGTTCTGATGTCTGATGACTTTTGAAAGTGTAGCAATGTTGCAAACAAATGTCTTAGTTGTGAAGGCATATGGAAGATGGCAGCTTCATCAAGGCAACGAGTGACTTCGGCATCATCATGCCCTAGAGCTAATGCTGCATCTTTGAAGGAGTCACATAGATTACCCTCTACCGTTCGAAGGTCTTCAAATGAAGTAGCACCTCGTTGATGCAATAGCAAAAGTCTGAGTGCAAATTTTTGCTCGCAAGGTCTAGGCTGCACTTGATTTACTCTACCAATGATTGGCATTGTTCTTCGTTGTCTGGCTGTCCATGTTTTTGAATGCTCCTGAAAGACATAATGCTCTGGTATCTCATGATAGAGGTACTGATGTGCAGCTGGATCTTGCTGCTGAGTTCAAACCATGATGTAAGTGTTGTTCTATCACCAATGTTGTTGAGCCTTTGTTCGTCATCATTGTCATGAAAGATGACTTGTTGCTCAAATGGTAGATGAACAGAAAGCTGTTTGACTATGTGGCTTTTGTCGTGCATGGGGAACTGCAGAAGCCGATAGACATCTTCATGTGGTCCAATATATCTTGCATTGATGTATTGGCGTATCTTGTTGTGTTCAATGTCTTGAGGTACTTGTTGATTTTCTTCAAGAATTTCAACATGTGCCATATCATGTCCTTTGTGGATATATTTGAAAATGTACTTGACGCTTTTCACTGTACTGCATAATTCCACATTAATATGACACTGATATTTGATGAGTAGGTGTCTGTTGTGTGGCACTACCCAAGTATCATCCAAAAGGCGATCATTAAATTAACTGGATGAAGACAGCGTCGTCTGTAAAGAGGATAGCCGTTGACATTGATTTGAGTGTCAACAACTTGTTCTTTTGGAAAGCGCGTTTTGCATTTGTTGTTTTCCATGCACACGCACTGAGGATTTAAATTTCCACAGGGTCCCTGTGTGATGTTGTTTAGGGCCAACTTGTTGTTTTTTGCATCCTCAGGGTCTGGAATCTCTGCTGATATGAGTTGATCCACCTGATAATGAATACAATAATTAACAATTTTGTAATAGAAATGAGGTACAGAACAGTTGTATTGTGCATTGGATATACATTTAAAAATGAGAGAAAGAATTATTAGTATTTGATAATATTACCTGTTGTGGTGTTTGTGGTTTATCAGCTTGCGAAAGAAACAACATCATGTGTGCGTGTGGTAGTCCTCTCTTCTGAAGTTCTATGATATACACATGTGCAGTGACATGTCCAAGAATGTGGTTGTGTAGTATGTTTTCGAGTAGTTCTTTGAGTTTGAGTTGAAATACTCAAGTGACAATGTCTGGTCAATAATTGGCCGTCTGATACGGATGCATGTTTTCTTCTATTTCCTTCCATTTAGGATTGGCAGTCATTGTGAGGAAGATATCTGGCTTGCCATACTTCCTTACGATTGTCATTGCATCTTGAAAATGTTGATACATACTTCTTTGGCTGCCTGGAAAGGATGACGGTAGAATGATAACACGGCCATCATCAATATGTATGGGCTGATTCGGATTGTTAGCCCTGGCCATCTGGTTTTCGATTTCAGCTCTTCTTTGGAGATGATCCATCAGGCCTCCATACGTGTCAACACGAAGTTGACGTTTATGGTTCATAATCCAGCTCAGGTTATTGCCTTCTACTTTTGTATATTCGTCCACCAAAAATTGTTGAGAGAAGTGACGCAATGTGGATGGCTTACAATGCATCCCTGACTTGGATTCTTTGTAAATAGTATTCGGCGAGGGTTAGTCTGGTACGACGGTAACGATTGTTGTTGTGTTCACCCGCTATGTGTTCACTCGTTGAAGGTCCAAACTGTAACCTCCGTCACCATGAAAGAAAATCAATGGATACGTGAGAGGATCGGCAATGGGATTTGTTGCGTAAATCTTCATGAGATCTCCGCATCTTGTTTGTATATGCAATTCTCTATCATCAGGGTTCGGTGCACCTCCATTCTCTACTCTGTATATAGCTGCAATTTCTCTGGCAGTAGGATTATCGTATCTGCGATCTTGTTGTGGGCGACCTGTGATGATCATTTTGAATGATGGAACAGGCTGATTGTTTGCAATAGCTTGCTGCCGCTATACTTCCAATATTTCACCCATGCTTCGATAATGTTGTGCAAATCGATTGACTGCCATTAATTCATTCTGGAGAAGTGCAACAATGTCCAAATCTAGACGTTGTTCTCTTGCAGTGTTTTGCCGTTCCTGCAATGCTTGTTGTGTATCCATGATTTAAAATTCTGCGTATTTTCTGGATCTGTCTGTCTCTGTTACACCTTTTAATGATGGAAAGCAGAAGTTAGGTAAAGAGAAATTCAACTGTAGCCAGCATAAATGAATAATAAGTTATATTGATAATGATTGGAATCATATTGTATCAATTACCTGTCATGTGATATGCCTTTTCATGAATTGTGATAAGTGGTGGTCCAGCTCTAGCATTACGTACAATATTAGCCTTCCATGATGCCATGGCCATTAATGAGTTTAAGAGATATTTTATAGAAATATTGGCGGAAGTGCTTTAAGAAATATTTTGATTCAGCAGTGTCACCAGTGTATAAATGCATGATTGGAGGTTGTTCAATTTGATCCAGAGCGATTAAACCTCCCATGCAACATTTGTTGTATTGTTTTTTTTGTGTTTTGTTTTTCTTTGAAGTATTTTGCACCACAATGAATACATGTTCTGTTCATTTTGTTCAGGTGGTGTGGTAATGGGGAGAAGGGGATGAGGTTTTCAGCTTCTTTGTTCTCTGGGACAGGGTTGTCCACTTGCATTGGCCGATCTTCAACGGGTTCCGGTATCTGATTTTCATTGGGTACTGCAACTGCGTCTTGCATCTCCATGTCTGCAGGCTCTTCTGCTGCTGGAAGCCCTTGGTTCTGAATGGCAATCTCTGGTTCTACGTCCATCTCCATTTGCTCTATCTGTGGAAGGGGATACTGTGCCGGAAATGGCTGATATTCAGGGGCTTCTAGCTGACGGTTTTCGAGCTGCATTTCTTGAAAATCGTTGACTGCTGCAAGTGGGTTATCCGCATTTCCCGTCTTTTGAGGATGAAGCTTTTGGCTGATTTGTCTTCCATGCTGCACATTCTCCCGCACTTGATTTCTACGTCTGTCACCGGTTATATTTCTCCTGGACTTGCACAGCATGGTGCAAGTTGTGATATGAAAAAGAATTATGTAATATAAGAAATAAATTAGGCAATTTTATTGTAAATGCTATTGCTTGTTGACAATGGCCTCAATAGGAACGACAATGAAAATAATTATAGCCCTGTGTGAAGCTGAAACAGAAAAAAGTAAATATAAATATTTCTACTGTACAATCATGATAAGTTGAACTTGGTAAGGAATTCAATTTATAAAAGTAATGGAATAATTATTGTAAGTATAACTGATGCATATTTTATTAATACACTTACGTTAAACTGTGGTTTTTTCTGCCTTTAAACAGTCACTAAAATAGAATAGAGTAAATTTGTATCGAAAATGTTATCTAATTGTAAAAAGTTGTGAAAATAAATTCAGAATACATTATCGCATTTTAAATTAACATGTTGAATCCAGTTATTTAAGGAGTCAATAAATTTGATTAATAGTACGCAGTATGTATATTTGTTGAAAATCTATGAAAAGCAAAGTTGAAAAGAAGAGTGAAAAAGAAAAACTGTGGTAAATAATTAATTTCTTACGGAGCCTTTTGTCTTTCAAATCTATGATTGGAAACAAAAAGAAATTAGAATTGTTTGAAACTTGAAATATTTAATAAAATAAAATCATGTCTGAAAAACACGTAACCTGTTCTTGTCATTAAAAGGATACAAAGAAAAACAAAAATTATTGAAATGATTATGCAACCAATTAATGAAATGCTTGTTATTATACTATAATTACAAGAAAAAGCGCTCATAATACTTACTGTGCTATAAATAAATCTATAACTATGGCCTATTGAAAAATCGGCAGGTAAAATTAGACAAAATCTAAAAGTGGCAATAAATACACTGGGGTTCCAAAAGTATTGCAACGCCGGATAAAAATGGCGTCTAAAAGTGGCCCGAGGCCTAAGCAAGAAAATTTACATAAAAATATATAAATACCAAACGGGTTTCAATAGCGAGTTTCTTTAGCAGAAATATACTCAGAATTTCATAAATTTTCAAGTGAAAACATAATTTAAACTATATCATATTGTTTTATAATAATATTTAAAGAAAACTGCGAAGAAGTCCGTTAAAAAATATTTACGAAAATTTATCGATGTGGAGTAATTAAAACGCCAATAATTATAATTTCTTTCAATCAAAGCCACGCAAATTCTCTCTCATTTAAAAGAGAATGCTTTAAAACTTTGAAAAATATAAGAATTATTTGTGTAACTGTCTTGACCTTATATGTTCATATGAGCCCGCTTGCCGGGCCAGCTCACTAAGCGAGACAGATATAAATTCTGTTCATATGAGAAAATTCCGTCCCGCCTGCCGGGATAGAAACTGTAACATGATATTTGTCGCTTGACAAATTGACAATGAAAATAATGGTTGTGCATGCGCAGTTGACACGTTTCTGACCCGGTAGGCGGGATGGAGTGTTCATATGGGAAACTTTCCAGCCCACTTGCCGAGATCTCGATAGTGCCGCAGTGAGATCTCGCCCAGCGGGCCAGCCTGCTTTCTCATATGAACAGAAAACTAATTTTGTATAGGAATTGGGGAGTAGGTGATATCTCGTTTAGTCAGCTGGCCTGGTAAGCGGGCTTGCGGGCTCACATGAACAGGCCCTAAGCATCTGGATGTATCACCACCACAGGGGAAGAAGTCGGGATGAACTCCCCCTACCAGTCACGCAACAAAAGCGCATATTTTGAGAGCTTTCTTTGCGACAAATATCATAACAACTCTGTTAGATCACCAGCTCTCATTTCTCGACCCTAGCGTTTATGCATTTGTAGTAGAGGATGATCTACTGGTCCCTGATCTAGGATTACACCCAATTCCAGAGAAGTATTCTCTATTTGGCACGTGTGGAAAGTGCTCAACGTAAGATGTACCTGTCGAAAGAATGGCCTACCTTGTTGTTCGTTTTGCAACTGTCAAAGCACTTCTGCAGATGAGGGCTCAAGCTGCAAGAACCCACCTGGTTGCATCCATTGAGCTAACCCTTTGCAACACCGTTTCAGTTTGACTTTTTATTCAAGTTTGGAAGATAGAGAGTTTAGTTTAAATTTACGTTTTAATTAAAGTTGTGAATGAACTTTTCCACTAGGGAATTATTATGCCTATAGTTGAGTGTACTTCTAATGGAAATCCATTATATAATAGCAATATTTCAGGACTTAACGATCAATTTTTGTCGAAAAGTGTGCGCACATGCGCAGTAATTTTTGTGGAAATTTTCGTTTTTACGCAGGTTTTAGCTCGATTAATAGGTAAATAATAATAGCAAGACCTTTATTTAGCGCAGGAGCGCTGTTAAAGCTAACTCAAACACCCAAAAACGTCCAGTAAGACTATGACCAAATACGGTCAAAGGGGTCAACTTTGAAGGTCATTTGTGAAAGACCTACCACGCCCCCAGATGTCCACCCTCGATTTTTTGGATCGTCAAATGGGGTAGTTGACGATGGTGCAAAGTGATTTCGGGGGCAAAAAATTCCTACGGATTCGACCTCAGTGTATGGACTATCTGTCAATTGATGTCCATTATAAATTCCAATAATCATACATATAATTTAACTGAATTCAAAATTCACATGTAATGAAATTTTACAAATGCACATAACTCACCAGAATTCAAGCTTGTTCCTGCCTGATAATAATCCAAGAAAAAATAGAGCTATTCCTAGAGGTGTCACCAGCATAGGCACAGGGGCTACAGTACCTCGGAGATTGCCAGCTCAGGATGCACTTCATGTGGCAACTACCAAAGATCTTTGGGGTGGAGACACATTCCTTGGAATATTGTTAACTCAAGCTTATGTACATATTTCTATTGTTTATTTGACTTGCCACAAGTCTCAGTTTGCATCTCAGTAACAGAATCAGGTGCTCTGCAGGTGACTGCAAAGTGAGCAACCATTGTGGAGGAGTGAAGGAAATTGAGGAAATTGAAACCTATATAACTTGGCAACCTACAAATAACCCTTTAATAGTTTCCAATACAATCGGACGGAATCTTGTCTGCGGCATATCTCCTTTGATCTTACCTAGTAACGCGAATCAGAAAAGCAAAAAAAAAATCCGTGTGCGGCAGATCTGGGGGGTAAACTTGAGATGATAACCTCAAAATGCAAAACAATAATGGTGACCTCAATTGAAGGCTGTGGTAATGAAGTGCAAGTTTCAGAAGCGATTTCATGTGCTTGTAAACTTCTCAGTTACTAAAAACTGCGTGAATATCAGTTGAAAGGGATCAAGGCAGTATTAGATGGTGAAGACATATTTGTTGCAAAACCTACATTTTCACGGAAGTCATTATTATTTCAGATGATCCCAATATGTAAGGACTTTATGGATGGGAAAGAAACTGGCTGCAATATTGCCCTTGTCATATTGCCTCTAATCTCCCTGATGAAGGACCAAACGCTTCGCCTTGAGGATAAAGGATTGAGTTGTAAAACTTTAGAAGCTGAACAATCGTCGCTGCACAAATTATCGAAAGGAGAGGTCTCTTTCGTGTATACTTCCCTGGAATCAATTCTGAGAACCCACCGAAATGAATTCAAAACACTTGCGTTTCAAAACAGACTATGCTGCATTGCCGTTGATGAAAGCCACTGTATAGTTAAATGGTAAGTTCTTACACTTTTGTTAAATGGTAAGTTCTTACAACGCTTCCCCTCCGAGGTAAGATGATGACCGACCAAGAAAATTGTTTCCCCGCCAGATTTGACTTTGCACTATCTTAATTTTCCCTCCCGAAATTTTTCCTTCCCCGCCATGATTTCTGTGATCCCCGCTGACAAGTTTTAATTGGGGAACTTCCCTGCCGCATTTTCAATGCCCAGCGGGGTGGTTACCGGGGGGTTTGCAAATGGTACATTATATATTTTGTAGGTTCCTTTTGATGAGGACTCCTGTGATATTTTACCGGTCTCTTTATCTGAATAATATTATTCCAAGCTATATACTCTTTCAAAATTTTGAGCGTCCCCTGTTTTTTGGATTAGACCCCTGCCCTCAAAAATTTCTGGTTGTTATGAGTGTTTATATCTTATAATTTTCAGGGGTGCAAAAAGTCGGAAAGCTGAAACTTTCAGGAAGGGTTACAGCGAACTATCATAGCTGAGGTCACTGTTTCTGAAACCTGTGCCTGTTATTGCTTTTGCTGCTACAGCAACTGCAAGAATTAGCAGGGAAATCAGAACAAGCCTGGAGCTGCTAAATATTGTAGAGATATCTGATATTCCAGAGAGACCGAATGTGAAATACTCAGTTTTAGAGACCAAAAGTGGTGATACTGAGGCAGCTTTTGCTTTTATGGTTGGTCATTGGTAGCAAAATTCAACCATGAAAATTAATGCAAATTCAACGGAAATCATTCATATTCAAGGGGAATATTCATTCACATTCAACATCAATAGTCAACGAAACAATTCACATGCAAGGTTTTTATTTATATTCAGCGAAAATATTGATGGACATTCAAGGGTATCAATCACATTTAAAACTATAATTCATGTTCAAGGTTTCCATTCACATTCAACAACACCATTCATATTCAAGGACATAATTCACATTCAACAAATAGTTCCCAGATCCTCGTAGAGGAAAAAGTTCCCGGATGAAAAGAATCCCCTTAGCAGTTGGTTTTTGGCGCCTTTCTCCGCCAAGATGGCTGACGAAGATGCATCCAAAACAAGCTCAGGTTAGAAAACGCAGGATTTACGATGTCTGCACAAGCTGATGCTAGAGTTGGCTGGCAAGAATATTTTGAGCAGTTGTGCATTCTTACTTATTGCTATTTATACTGTATATAACACAAAAATAATGTTGATGCCAAAACATACATACCAATTTCATGTAGGCTTTCAGTGTAGGATTTGTAGCATCTTCCACACTCAAAAACGTGATGGTTTCTGTCAGGTCACCAGTGACAAAATATTTGAAAACACCAGGTGATAAACATGCCGGTCCAACACCAACTTGCACTATGCTATGGGCAAAGATCTTGCCAACAAGTTCGAAAACACCAGATATAACTGTTCCCACATTGTGCACAGGCAATTTCCTTGTGTCAGCACCTTCAAATAGGGGTGGTAAGTCACCATCTCCATTCATCATTTGGAAAAAAACATCAGAATAAAACTGGCGCAAAACTCCACCTGTGTCGATGGCTGCCTGGCCTTTGTACTGAATTGCAAGCTGGGTGTTAGATTGAAACTCACTTGACTTATAGTAAGTCAATGCCTCTTCAAGTGCATAGTCAGGAGAAACTCTGTGGCGCTCTTTCGTGTCACCAAGCTTGCTTTTCAGGTACACCAATGCAGATTCTAGGGAATTAAATCTTTTCCCATCCTTCTCTTTCTGTTCCAACAGCTCGTGAACCAGATTGGTTAAATTTGTCACATGTTCTTCTGAATTTGGGGCACCAGCAGTACTACTTCCTGGGATTGCCAATGTGGAAGAAGTTGATGAACAGGTTGCTTCAGCATCGATGACAATAGTGGTGATATCTTCAGCAGCATCTTCACTTGATGTCAAGATAGTAGCACTTGCATTTTCAATTGTTGGAGAGGGTTGCATTGAAACAGCATCATTGTCATCATCGTCACTGTCATCTTTGACAAAGGACAGTGGAACATTGAGGCGACAATAAAGCTTCCCCTGGCCCCATAGCCCTCTCAAAGCTGCAAAGTTCCAATCAAAATTGGTGTCAGTAACAGGAATTGAAATTCTGCTCCTTTCTCGCTTCACATAGTCATAGTTTCCACTGTTTATGAGAGGGAATTTTGTCCTGAACAATGATGTGATTTTTGCCTTAACCTCTACAGTATGAAGCGGCGTTCGTGACAAAAATCGTAACATTACACCGCGGTTATCTTGAACGTCTGTGATGACCGTGATGACCAATACGTGCGTAATGAAACTACGTGTCTGTTATAACACGTGACATCCGTAATGGAAATTGCAGTTACCCCATTGTGCATCCTTCACTACATTTGACGTCCGTGGTAATACTTAATGTCCGTAGTAACACCAGACGTTCGTCGTTAAACTTGACTTCTGCGTTCACACCAAACATCCGTGGCTACACTTGATATAACTGAAGCCCTCCCAAAACTGAAACTATTCTCTTCACTTCAGTGTTGCACTGCACCATTAGAGACTATCAACAATCGCATCAGGGGAATCTTATCAACCTTGATTAGGAGACTAGAACAGTCCTCTCTGGACAAAGATCAGTTAGACTCATTTTCAATTGGACAATCTCTATGAGATTGTTCTCAAGGCTAATGACCTGTATGGCCTAAATCCAACAGTCATAGATCACATCAGTAAAGCTAAACATTTCATTCAAATTGTAAATGAAGACATAAACCAAAGCTACACTTCTCCATTGATATTGACTGGTATTCGAGGACGTCCTGCATTTAACATCCCTAAAAAGCAACTTGAACTATATTTGTCTCATGGATTTTCAACAGGGAAAATAAGTGAAATGATAGGTGTAAGTAGTCGCACAATAAAAAGAAGGATGAAAGAGTACAGCCTTGAAATAGGAGATCTATACAGTGATGTTAGTGATGAAAGACTGGATAACCTGATTCTTCAGAAAATGAAAGATTTCCCAAATTGTGGATACAGACGCAAGAATGGTTTGCTTCTAGCTGATGGTTTAAGGGTTCAGGAAAGAAAATTGAGAAAGGCTATGCAAAGAGTCGATCCAGAAGGTGTTCTATTGAGGATGATTCAATTACAGTTGATACATCGAAGAAAATATCAAGTACATGGTCCACTATCTCTTTGGCACATAGATGGCCACCACAAACTTATAAGGTAAAGAACATTTTGTTTAATTATACCATATTGATTCTGTATCTTGATATCTGAGAAATGCAAAGTATTTACGTTATAAGAGGGTCTTTCCAGGTTTCACGATCTTTTTATCTTTATTTTTATCTTTATGCAGATGGCGATTTATAATTCATGGATGCATTGATGGCTACTCAAGGAAAATTGTATTCCTTGAATGCAATACGAATAACAAAGCATCAACAGTTTTACAAGCATTCATAGCAGCCATTGACTAACATGGTCTTCCTTCGAGAGTGAGAGGAGATTGTGGTGTCGAAAATGTTGATGTTGCCAAGTTCATGGTAATGAAACGTGGCACTGACAGGGGGAGTTTCATTGCTGGCAAAAGCACCCACAACCAACGGATCAAAAGGTTGTGGGTTGTTGTCTATCTGGGTGTTGTTTACATCTATTATTGCGTGTCCAGTTTTCTTGAAGCAGAAGAGCTGCTAGATGTGGACAATGAAATGCATATGTTTTGTCTTCAGTATGTGTATTTAAAAAGAATAAAAAAGCACCTTGCAATGTTCATTGAAGGCTGGGACAGATATCAGCAGCTGCAATAGTATGACACCTAATCAACTTTGGATTTACGGTCTGCACAGCATTGCGAGCTCTGGTTCAACAATTGCACAGGAAATTTGGGAGCCCTTGTCAGATGTAAGTAAATCATTTACCTCATTCTTATGCACTGAACTGAAATGTCTGGAGATAATTCTGAACTGTATATTTATATACCATCCATGCCCGGAAAAAGTGCATGAGCTGTATTCGACACATGTCTTAGATTTTGCATGTGCTTTGGCATCCAAATTTTAGTTTTTGCACATGTGATTCATGCGGTCGTGAGAAAGCAACTCTAAAGATGGCAGAGATAGTTATTGTAAAGTAGTTGTTATTTGTTTACTTAAATATTTTGTTTCTATTTCTCTTTTGGTGTTTTCATTCTGGCTGTTTTTAAATATTCTTCCATTTTTAGGCTGAAATGTTTCTTTAATTATTCTTACTATAAAAAAATAATTCTTTGGAAGCCTGGTTTTACTCTCATTTGTGTTAAATTGTAGCAAATTTTCACTTTACTGCCCAGTCTGCCACCAGTATACCACCAATTCGTTTGTTCTGAATATTTCCTAGTTTCATGGTTATTTCCTTAAGTTATATTCTTGAGCTCAAAAAGGCCAGCTTCGGCTTGTGCTTAAGTTTTGGCAAAATTTCAGGCTCCTGTTATTATAAATAAAAGAGTGTAAATGGCAGTTATTGACAAAATCTACATCCTACATAAACGTTTATGCTGCAATCTTATTATCATTCATCCAATTGATTTTCTTTTAAAACTTTATCAATTGAATACTTAGACAAACTATATATATTTTTCTTAAATATCAAAATATCAAATATCAAAAAAGTAACAAAAGTAAGTAAATGCCTGAATCTGTCAAGGCATTGGGCCTTTCTAATCTTGATTCTTTAGTACTATGCAATGAAGTTACAATTATTCTTCCTTTGTGAGTAACACAGTGGAGCGATAACCAACAACAAAATTGAATAGGCTCAGCAAAAACAAAGCCCAAAAACTCAGAGTGAAAAATTCATTTGTTCATTTGCGCAGAACAGAATGCATTACATGACGTATCGGATTACTCTTAATATCACTAAAACTGTATAGCAGCAGAGTGATGTCACTCTGTCAAAATGGTTTGGTACTTATCAGATTCAAGTGGCACCATGTAAATGCAACACCTATCTGATGAAAAAACACTGGTCTGGTCCTCTGAATATATCTTCGGTAAGTTGCTGGATGAATTGTTTGTAAGAGCCTGTGTAGATTGCATTTATAGGTATGGTGAGCTGCATTGCACAAGTGTTGGCAAATACATGCCTCCTTGAGCTCATATCTGCATTATCATGTTCAAATGTTATCCATCCAAATGGAATAGAAATTGGCTTCTGAGGACAAGCAGTGATAAATTGCATCACACCTTCAAGGCTCAAGGTTGAAATGGAAGGGTCATTTCCTGGGGAACTTGTGTTTGATCCTAAATCCTCTAGTTTAGTGGCACGGCACGTAACTCTTCCTCATGAACATTCCTTCAAAAACTTCACCCAGTAATAATACACCTCATCTTCCTTCACACGCTTGCTTGAGCCCTCTGGAGACCACTCTGGCTTGAAGAAGTCCAACATTTCTTGTAACTGCAGTGTCGGGGTATTAAATAATTGATATGCTTCTTCTGGATGTTCTGGCAACAATGACAGCACATCATGTCTTGAAAGGCCCTTTAGAAAAGCCTGCACTTCTTCCAAGCATGAACTGACTATGCTGCTTTCAGCATCATCTGCATCTTTTCTTTGGAGAATAACATTCACAAATGATTTACTGAAAAATTGAGGTACGTGAACACCACCTAGGAGTGCCAGGCTTAAAACTGAACCTAGGGCTTCATATTTTCCACTCTCTAGCAATGCTTGGTTGTGAGATAGTGCGAGCATAGATGAGTTTCCACACATAAGACCTGACTTAGCCAAGATGATCTCCACTCATTGGACCTTGCAGAGATGATCTCCACTCATCGGGCTCCATATCAAGCAGTCATCTTCTAACACATGACCTCTCCTCACATGGATGATCATGAACAACTCTTCCCCACTCTCTGTGTAATTTACTTCCCTCTTCTGCTGTTGTTTCAAGATGTCATGAATGCTTGAGCTCTTTTGTACAGATTCATTACTTTCTTGATTTTTTACATGGTTTGCCGTCTCCTGATCTCCAAACACATCTCTGTCTTCATCTAAAGCTACCACCTCCAGTAGATCCAGCAATTCCTCAGGCTGACTGCTCCTTTCTAAGTCACAGAGGTCACACAACACCACTATTGTGAAGGGCTTCTTGCACATTGGACAATTGATTGATTTTTCTGGAGGAACAGTGTCTTTCCACTGCCCAAGACATATGTTGTGGAAGAAACAGGCACAAGAATCTGGTTTTGCTAGCTGTGTCCAATCATGAAAAAGTTGCTTGCAAATCTCACATTCAGGGTCTTGTATTTCATTTCTGCCACCTAAAAACAAATGCATAAATCAGGTAAAATTTCAACACTATGACTGGCATACAATAACATTCAGTTATGCAAATAAGAATCAGCATACTATCTTTGGTATTGATTCTTTATGGAGGAGCCTTGTCAAATTTGTTTTCAGGTCCCTAATTTCCAAAAAATTAAATTATCTACAAAATCAAGAATACTTCAGAAAATCCAAGTCAAAATTTATAGCATAATAAATATAAATCCAAGACCTCTAAATCTAAGATGGTCTTTCCACCATATGACTTTGAAACTAGAATGAACCGAAACTCAGCCATTGCCCAACGCAGCCCTACAAAGACCCCTCACCTAGTGAATTTTTATCAATTATAAAATATATATGCATTAAATATCAATTTGATTACCTGATAAAGGTAGCAAAGCGGTATGACTAAAATCTGGTGAGGTCTCTGACCATGTTCTCCTACGATTGGATACCTGATAAGAAACAAAGTGAAATGAAGAGAATATCATCAAGATATTTCGTGGGGCGATTACCCTCCAAAACATATCGAAAAGGGTGATTTACTGCCCTGCTGGTAAATTCATCATAAAAAGCCTGCTCCCTGGAAGCTATTCTTAGATACATTCTTGTATATTTTTAAGTAAAAAGTGATGAAAAAACTTACCTTTATGCTTGTTGATGGTGTGTTCTTACGGTTAACCCTGAAACACAAACAAGAAACAATTTTTAGTAAAAAATTCACATTGCTATGTAATACTAGGGGCATTGTGCATTCCCTGCCGCTCATGTCCATACATACATACATACATACATACATACATACATACATACATACATACATACATACATACATACATACTATACCAACATACTATACCTACTATAAAAACATACTATACCTACATACTATACCAACATACTATACCTACTATAAAATCATACTATACCTACATACTATACTACATACCATACCAACATACTATACCAACATATTATACCATCCATACAAACATACTATACCTACTATACCTATATACTATGCCAACATACTATACCTACATACTATACCAACATACTATACATACTATAAAATCATACTATACCTACATACTACATTACATACCATACTAACATACTATACCTACTATACCTACATACTATACCAACATATTATACCAACCATACAAACATACTATACCTACTATACCTACATACTATACCAACATACTATACCAATATACTATACCTACATACTATACCTACTATAAAATCATACTATACCTACATACTATATCAACATACTTTTCCTACATACTATATTACATACCATACCAACATACTATACCTACATACTATACAAACATACTATACCAATATACTATACCTACATACTATACCTACTATAAAATCGTACTATGCCTACATACTATACCAACATACTATACCTACATACTATACCTACTATAAAATCATACTATACCTACATAATATACCAACATACTATACCTACTACAACATCATACTAAACCTACATACTATACCAACATACTATACCTACTATAACATCATACTACACCTGCATACATACCTACATACCTATATACATACCTACATACATACCCTACATACATACCCTACAATACATACCCTACAATACATACCCTACAATACATACCCTACAATACATACCCTATAATACATACTATGACGTAACATTTGTAAAGAAAGTAAAGGTGGGAGGTCATATCTCCCCCTTGCAAGCGACCGCCCCGTACCCACCCTGCGGCCCTGAAAGCCCTTTCTGAATATTGATAATTTCAGTGTAAAATTGGCAGAAAAAAGTTGGCACAGGAAAATAAATCCAATTCCAACTCCATCCCCATTAAAAATCTCCAAATTAAACAAGCGGCAGTGCCGTTTCATTTAAATTATTTCCAGCTCGTTCCCCCCTGACCAGGACTCATGTGAGATAGACCCAGGCCCCACGAAAATCCTCCTTTAAAGCAACATACCACGGTCCATTTCAAGCGTCATGGGATGGGCTGGGAGGGCACATGAGTCCTGGTCAGGGGGGAACGAGCTGGAAATAATTTCAATCAAACGGCACTGCTGCTTGTTTAATTTGGAAATTATTTTCCACTCGTTCCAGACCCCTGACCAGGACCCATATGAGATTTTATAGCCAGCCCTGAAATCGGCCGTGTATCTTAATACAGAGAAACACACCAAAAAGAAAGAAAGCAAGGGGTTTATCAAACTTTGCTTTCAATAAAACATAACTGTGAAATAAATACATCAATGTGTGATTATACTGCTAAAATCTTTGTCTATTATAGGTTTGTCATAATGTTTAGCAAAAGTGCTACAGTTCGACCATCCTGCTACTTTAGCGATTTCTGTAACTGAAAGTCCTTTTGACTTTGCAAGAGAAGTAGATGCTAACCGAGTAGAATGTGCAGTAAATGTGGTGGTATCTATACCTGAATTGCTCAGTATCTCTTTAATCCAACGGGCAATGGTGCCTGTGGTGACAGAATGATGAGGTTTTGATGTAGATATAAATAGCCTGGTGCAGTCTCCTCTTAGGGGTTTTGTCTGTTTCAAGTATTCTTTCAATGTTTGTAGAACACACAATTTTTCATCTTGTGGATATGCTGTTAAGTTCAATGGCTGCTAATGGAAAGAGGGCCTTGACGTCTTCAGAAGTTCTGATATGTAAAAAATAACTCTGTCTGGAGCAATATCCATATAAGTAATATGCAAAACAAACAGTGTTTGGGCTCGTTGTCCACTTAGGAGTGCCATTAGTGTTGCTAATTTCTTAGTTACTTCAGGTATAATTAGCTGTGCCAATGGAGACATTCTTGCAATGTGCTGTAGAACTATCTCAGCGTCATATGTTACAGTACATTTTGGGAGTGAAGGTCGTAACTTGAATATTCCTTTCATAAATCTCTTAACCAGTGGGTGATTACCCACAGTGATTCCATCTCTTGGTTCTACCATTGAAGATAACATGGAGCGAACAGTATTGAGTGTTGAGTACTGAAAATTTGCATTCTTAAACATATCAGTAAGGAATTCAATTATTTCAGTTATACTGGCCCTACAATAATCAATATGATTTTCAGAACAGTACTTTAACCATTTTCTTGCATAAGTTCCGTATTGCTTTTTTGTTCCAGTGCTCCATGATGCCAAAATAATGTTTTCAGCAGTCGTAGATAGCCTCATTGTATGTAAAGTGTTCCACTGACATAGAGTGCTAGTAGCTCCAGCTTTTTGTGTAGAGGATGTAGTTCCTGTAGTTTGGATGGCAGATACAATTGGTGTTTGCTAGGAAAAATGAAGAAAGGTTCTTCAATTTTTATTTTTTGTAGCATGGAGAACCAGGATTGGCTTGGCCAGTTTGGGACAATAATGATGCCCCTAGCCTTGTCCTGTATTATCTTCGTGACCATTTTCCCCACACAGGAGAAAGGGGGGAAAGCATAAAGTGCCAAATTACTCCAGTCTAAGGTAAATGCATTGACTGCGAAAGCATTAGGGTCAGGGGTGTAAGACACAAAACTGTCCAACTGACAGTTTATTCTGGAGGCAAACAAATCAATGTCTGGTACAAATTTGAATTTTTCAATTATAGTTTGGAAAATGGAAGGTTTGAGTTTCCATTCAGTGCAAGATGCATTCTTGCGTGATTGCTTATCTGCCTCTGTGTTTTGTTTACCTGGAATGTAGCTAGATGTTAGCCAACTTCCATGGGAAATAGCCCAGTCCCATATCTCACATGCTAATCTATTGCAAGACTCTGAGTGTGTAGTACCCATTTTATTTATACAGGCTACAGTCGTTGTATTATCTGACAATACTTTTATATGCACTCCTTTGACATTGTTCAACAATGATTTCAACCCAAAAAGGACTGCAGTGAGTTCTAAACAGTTGATGTGCTGTGTGCTTTCCTCAGTTGTCCACTGCCCTGATGCAGATGAGTTAGATGTTACAGCCCCCCAACCAGTTTTGGATGCATCAGTAGTTAAAACAAGTGATGCATTCCCTAACGACAGAACATTCACCGAAGATTCAATATTATTTATCCACCACTGAATGTCCTGTGTTGCTAGTTGGCTGAGAAGCATGTTTGAATCAAAATTCCCTTTAGCTTTTTTAAGGGCTGCAATTTTACAGCTTTCTAAAGATCTATAATGCAGAGGCCCGAATTTGACACCCGGGAATGCACTTGTTAATGTTCCCAATAATTTGGCAACCTGTCTAATTGAGAGCGTTTTGGCCGACAAGACATGCTGACAAAGGTCCTTTGTTTTGTTTTTCTTAGAATCCGTCAACTGTATGGTTTGATTTGTTGCATCTATGCTAAAACCCAAATATTCAATTACTGTTGCTGGTGTAAAATTTGATTTTTCGGGGTGTATTACATACCCCAGAGAATCAAGCAGTGAAACACAAATCTGTGTTGCATTGACACATTTTTGGTAACTGTCATCAATGATAATCAGGTCATCAATGTACGCAATAATGTTAATACCAAGCTTTCTCAATGAAGTGAGAGCAGGCTTTAGAAGTTTGGTGAACTTCCTGGGGCCACACGAAAGACCATTAGGAAGACATGTAAAATGGAACAGTTTATCCTTGTGCATAAATTTTAGATATTTTTTGTCATTGTTGTTGATGGGTACAGAGTAGTACGCATCCTTCAGATCTATTTTTGTCATGTAACTGTTTTCATGTATGAGCTCTGTGACTGTGTTTATTGTGTCCATTTTAAAGTGTAGTTTAGGCATAAACTTGTTAAGTTTTTTCAAGTTTAATATGAGTCTAAAAGATCCATCACTTTTTGGCCGCAGAAATATAGGTGAGATGAATTCTCCAGGCTCATGGAGTGATTCTTTTATGACATTTTTCTGGAGTAAATTAGTTATTTCAGTACCTATAAACTTTGATTCTTCGGAGGTAAAATTTTGTTTACTTGCATAAAGTTGCTGATCTGGTTTACTCTCAAATGCCAGTGGTAGTCCTGATACAGTCGATAATATTTCAGTATCAGTAGTCAGTGATGACCAGACCATAATTTTGTCTGCTATGCAACCTGCTTTGAAACTCTTTACCTTGTCAGTTAAATACAAAATATAGGTAGGAGTATTCACCTGTAATTGGCTCACGTTTACTTCCTGTATGGGGGGTTCCGTTTGCTCCGGTTGGTCCCTCGGCCTCGGCCTAAAAAAGGCCCTTGTCCATTCTTTGGGGCATTGTGTTGTTTGGCCTTGTCGCAGTGTGACTGCCTCTAGTGGATGGATGTTTAGATTGAGGTTTCTTGTTTCCAATGTTGTTTGACATCCTGTAGAGATCACGTGCCTCTTTGATCAATTTTGGAAGGTCGTCTCCAAATAGATATTGTGATGCCTTCCTCTTGGGGTTGCAGATGTCCTTGACATCATCTGAAAGAATTTGCTTAATGTTGTTCTTTCTAGAATTGGTAAGGCTTGCTTGCGCTTGCCCCAAGACAGTTACACCGTCTAAAGCTGCTCTAAGAAGTGCCTTAGAATCAATCATTTTGCTATTTTGGTCCGCCTCCAGTACCATATTTGCTATCTTAGCAATAGCTGCAGTGGCTCTTTGTACATTCAATTGTGTATTGTACAATTTGCGCTCCACAGGCCGTATAGATTCAAAGTCTTTCATGTCTAAAATTGTTTGGTTCATCATTGGGACCACAATTCCAGAGCAGTTTTTAGGCAATTTTAAGCGGCCTAGGAGGTCACTTGAGACTTTAGTTGGATCAACCACAAAATGTTTACAAATCCTATCAGCTAGGTTATCAAGAATTTCGTCACCAAGCGTTGTATCAGAAATTTCATCATCCACTTGGCAAAGGAGATCTTCTGCAACATCTAAAACCTTAGTCTGGTTTTTGCTACTTGCTGAAGTTGCAGATTTTGCAGGGAATAAATCTGACATATTTTCAGTTTTGCTGGTACACTGTTTTGTGCCCCTGGCCACAGAGGAATTTTCCTCTGGTAAATTGCCAGTTAGTGAATCAACATCTGATTCAGAGTGAGCTCTATGGCCTAATGGCCAATGTGCATGTACAGACAGTGTGTCGTCTACATTATCAACTGCCTCATCCACAACTGGGAGAGGTCTCTTACGACCAGCTAGGCTGGTTCTTGCAGGTAGTTGTGCACTTATAGCTGCAAGCACTTGTTCTGCAATAGATTTTTTCAAGTCCTCAAAGTCAAGAGCCACACTTGTAGGCGCCTTTTCTTGCGTGCTCGTGAGCAACGCGTCTAGGCCTGCAGCATTGTTTTCGATGCGAGCGTCAAGTCCGGCTTCCGAACTCTGGTTTTTCGCCACATTAATGGAGGAAAATCTCTTATAGGTTGTAATCGTAGAATTTTGGTGTTCTCTGAGAGAAATTGAAAAGATAATACTTATCTTCGTGGATTTCGTTGCTTTTCGTCTTGACGATCCTCGTGGAAGCAAGGTCAGAGGATTTTCGTGGGGCCTGGGTCTATCTCATATGGGTCCTGGTCAGGGGTCTGGAACGAGTGGAAAATAATTATATCAACACGTAGCTCAGGATACAGCGAATACGTTGCAAATAATTTCATTTCTTAAACAAGTAACACTGAATTCTTAGAGACAATTTAGTGGAAGTTGTTTTAAGAAATTTCTGACCCGTGCAATAAGCAAAACCTTTGAACACACTTTAGCAAGTAAAAGTAGTATTTAGCGTGGCAAATAGTGATCCAGTTGAACTCAACATGAAGACCCCTCTTTCATGTGCTTCTCCACCGGAGTTCTCGACAAAGAAAGAGCAAGATGCCTTTTGGGATTTTGGGCAATCTCAGATAGAGTTCTGCTTGTAAAATTAAAGGGACACCCTTTTGATATGTCTATCATTATAGTATATGCACCAACATCGGAAAGTAGTGAAGAGGCAATCATAGAATTTTAAAACATGTTAGAAGAAGCAAAATCACAATGCCAGTCGCAAGATATCATTATGGTAATGGGAGATCTTACTGCTAAGGTTGGTCAAGAAGGGGATGGTGTAGTAATTGGAAAACATGGCCTAGGTGAGCAAAATAAACGAGGGGAAAGATAGGCTCAGTGGTGCAGTGCAAATGAACAAGTAGTTACCAACACGTGGTTTGAACAGCATCCAAGGAGGTTATGGACATGGAAAACCCCGGTGGTCATTATAAGAACCAAATAGATTTCATAACCATAAATAAATGTTTCAGAAATGCTGTTCAGCAAACCAAAACCTACCCTGGAGCGGACTGTGGGAGTGACCATCAACTATTGTTCTGCAAGTTAAAAGTAAAGCTAAAAAAAGTGAAGAAAGAAAAAACAACACTAAAATTAAGTTACGAGCTTCTAAAAAATGACCTGATAGTTAGACATATGTATGCAGTGACAGTTAAAAACAGATTTGAATCACTAGCAGGTGAAGAAGACTATAAATGGAATGTTCTGAAAAAAGCATTAGTAACATCAGCAGAAGAAGTTATACCAAAGAGAGAAACATTAAGTAAGCAAAAATGGATGACAGATGAGATATTAAGCCTCTTAAAAAAAAAAGACAAAGTATCGTTAATAGAGAAAGCTAAGAATACAAAGATGCAGATAGATTCATAAAATATAAATGTAGAGTGGAAAAAGATGCATGGTTTAACAAGAAATGCGAAGAAATTGAAATGTATGAAAAGTCTAACCCAACGAAATCTATAATACAGGTGAAATTCAAGAGGATTTGAGCAAAGCGATCTTCATAGCACTCCCAAAGAAACCGAGAGCAATAGAATGTGAGCTGCACAGAACAATCAGTTTAATGAGCCACATCATTAAGGTTATTCTCAGAATAATCATGTTACGAGCAAGAAGCCAAATCAAGCCAGAGATTGGGAAAGAACAATGTGGTTTTGTACAAGATGCAGGTAGAAGAAATGCAATATATATGTTACAAACAATGTCAGAAAGAGCAATAGAGATGCAAAAAGACCTGTATATACGTTTTATAGACTACACAAAAGCTTTTGACAAGGTTAAGCACAAAGAGCTACTCAAAATACTAGAAGGTTTCAATCTATTTGGGAAAGACATTCGACTTCTTAGAAATTTATACTGGGAACAGACAGCATGCATTAGAATAGGGAATGATAAGAGTGATTTTGCCACAATTGAGAGAGGTTTTCGACAGGGATGTGTCTTTTCCTCAGATCTATTTAATATATACAGCGAAATGATCCTGAGAGAGTTATAAGGTATTGAAGGATTTATTGTAGGTGGGCATAATTTTAATAACCTTCATTATGCTGATGACACTGTGCTAATAGTCCAATCTAAGGAAAAACTACAGAGTCTTCTAGACAGAGTTGTGGAAGAAAGTGCGAAAAAGGGTCTTACAATTAATTGTAAAAAGACTGAGTGTATGATAATAAGCAAACAACCTGGTCAATCATGTGATCTAAAAATTGAAAACACTACCATCAAACAAGTCAAATCATTCAATTACCTTGGAAGTATAGTAACTGAAGATAGAAAATGCGATTCCGAGATTAAGAAAAGGATTGGTATGTCTGAGCAGGCTTTTGAAAAGCTAGGAAAAATATTGAGAGATAGAAAAATGTCAATTGAAACAAAGAAGAGAATCCTTCGCTGCTACGTCTATTCCATCTTGACATATGGCAGTGAATGGCGGACAGTATCAGCTCAGATGGAAAGTCGGTTGGAAGCTGCTGAAATGTGGTTTCTCAGGAGGATGATGAGAATTTCTTGGGTAGATCACGTTTCAAATGGGAAGTTTTAAGAAGAGCTGGAGAAGAAAGGAGGCTTATCAAACTCATTAGGAAAAGACAGGCGGAATTCTTAGGGCATATAATGAGGAAAGAACAACTGGAAGAAATAATAACCACAGGCAAAATTGAAGGCAAAAGAGGACGTGGAGGACCACGTCTGAACTATCTGACAAGTCTCAGTAAATGGATGCAAGCTCAAGTTCCTGAGCTAGAGAGAGAAAATTACTCGGTCCAAAAAATGTTAAGAGCCTGCAAGGACAGAAAGTTGTGGAAATCTATGGTCACCTAGGTCCTGAGAGGACATGGTACCTAGAGAGAGAGAGAGTAGCTTGATTCTGCTGTAAAGATCTTGGCATTGATGATATTTCACGTCCTTGCTGGGCGGTGCGGCCAGTGTCTGCAGGTTGATGCTGTTGACTAGGACTAGGCCTGTTGTTACTATTCTGCGGAGGTCACGTGATGACGCACTTTCTTGCCAAAAACAATAGATTGGACCCGAAACAATAGGTCAAACGCCCAACAACAATGAGCCACAATGGCAAACCGTGTAATCACAAAGGCTTTTTTGTATGTGGATATATGGCAATGAAATTCACACTGAATGCTTAGTTTATTAATTTAACCAGGATAATGGATTTTGTTTTCCAATTTTCTCCCAAATTATTGAATTATTCCACTAATTATTCTGCTAATTGTGCTATCACGAAAAAACTACGGTTTACGGTGGCAAAACTTCCAAATTGGGGTTGCAAACTCCATTTTCGAGCACAGTATTCACTGTTCATGTGACATGTTTCGCATTTTGCTGTAATTTGATTGGCTCTTTCGCGCCCTATCAGCCTATGTTTCTTGATAATAGATAGACAGGCGAGCGCAGTGAGCTAACCCATTGTACGTGGGGTTGAAAGGGGAATGAGCATAAGCGAATGCAGTGCACTAAGTGCGCCCTATCAGTCTATGTTTCTTGATAATAGATAGACAGGAGAGTGCAGCGAGCTAACCAATTGTACGTGGGGTTGAAAGGAGCATGAGCGTAAGTGAATGCAGCGCAGGAAGTGCCCCTATCAGTCTATGTTTCTTGATAATAGATAGACAGGCGAGCGCAGCGAGCTAACCCATTGTACGTGGGGTTAAAAGGAGCATGAGCATAAGCGAATTCAGCGCACCAAGTGCGCCCTATCAGTCTATGTTTCTTGATAATAGATAGACAGGTGAGCGCTGCGAGCTAACCCATCGTACGTGGGGTTGAAAGGAGCATGAGCGTAAGTGAGTGCAGCGCACGAAGTGCGCCCTATTAGTCTATGTTTCTTGATAATAGATAGACAGGCGAGAGCAGCGAGCTAACCCATTGTACATGGGGTTGAAAGGAGCTTGAGCGTAAGCGAGTGCAGCGCACGAAGTGCGCCCTATCAGTCTATGTTTCTTGATAATAGATAGACAGGCGAGTGCAGCGAGCTAACCCATTGTACGTGGGGTTAAAAGGAGCATGAGCATAAGCGAATTCAGCACACCAAGTGCGCCCTATCAGTCTATGTTTCTTGATAATAGATAGACAGGTGAGCGCTGCGAGCTAACCCATTGTACATGGGGTTGAAAGGAGCATGAGCGTAAGTGAGTGCAGCACACGAAGTGCGCCCTATTAGTCTATGTTTCTTGATAATAGATAGACAGGCGAGTGCAGCGAGCTAACCCATTGTACGTGGGGTTAAAAGGAGCATGAGCATAAGCGAATTCAGCGCACCAAGTGCGCCCTATCAGTCTATGTTTCTTGATAATAGATAGACAGGTGAGCGCTGCGAGCTAACCCATTGTACATGGGGTTGAAAGGAGCATGAGCGTAAGTGAGTGCAGCACACGAAGTGCGCCCTATTAGTCTATGTTTCTTGATAATAGATAGACAGGCGAGAGCAGCGAGCTAACCCATTGTACGTGGGGTTGAGAGGGGCATGAGCGTAAGCGAGTGCGGCGCACGAAGTGCGCCCTATAAGTCTATGTTTCTTGATAATAGATAGACAGGCGAGCGCAGCGAGCTAACCCATTGTACGTGGGGTTGAAAGGGGCATGAGCGTAAGGGAGTGCAGCGCACGAAGTGCGCCCCATCAGTCTATGTTTCTTGATAATAGATAGACAGGCGAGCACAGCGAGCTAACCCATTGTAAGTGGGGTTGAAAGGAGCATGAACGTAAGTCAATGCAGGGCACGAAGTGCGCCCTATCAGTCAATGTTTCTTGATAATAGATAGACAGTCGAGCGCAGCAAGCTAACCCATTGTACGTGGGGTTGAAAGGGGCATGAGCATAAGCGAATGCAGTGCACGAAGTGTGCCCTATCAGTCAATGTTTCTTGATAATAGATAGACAGGCGAGCACAGCGAGCTAACCCATTGTAAGTGGGGTTGAAAGGAGCATGAACGTAAGTCAATGCAGGGCACGAAGTGCGCCCTATCAGTCAATGTTTCTTGATAATAGATAGACAGTCGAGCGCAGCAAGCTAACCCATGGTAAGTGGGTTTGAAAGGGGCATGAGCGTAAGCAAATGCAGCGCGCGAAGCGCGCCAACCAGATTAAGCTTTTTTTACTTGACGGGCTGGGGCGAATGAGCGAAGCGAGTGATGATCCCTAGTGATGTTAACTCTGCCGAGCTGCCAGCAATACTGAGCTCTTCACTCGCATTTCTAGCAGCTCCTCTAGTTAAACTATGCGTTCTTCCAAACACGGATTGCGGAGTCAGCCCTGGCAGCAAGTTCTTCCTGACAATTTGTCGGACTCGTACGTCTTCGTCAGCCATCTTGCTTGGTTTAATGTGTGTGGTGGAAATGGTGCCAAGCCGAAACTTACTTGTAAGGGGGATTCCTTTTATCCGGGAGCTTTTTCTTTGAATACTTTTTGCGAGGGTCCGGGAACTTTTTCTTCAATGCTTCCAAAGAAGATCCGGGAACTTTTTTGAAGTAACACACGCTTGTTGAATGTGCACGAAAAGAAAATAATACGAATAATACAACTTGAATAGAATGAATTTCGTTGAATGTGAATGAAAATGATCCTTGAATGTTAATGATTTTGTTGAATGTGCATCAATAAGCCATGGTTGAATTTTGCTACATGTGACCAACCATATGCTTTGTTACTTGAAATGTAAAAAATGATCCAGCTCATTGTCCAAGGCATATCGTGTCAGGGTATTATATTCATACTACCCGGGGGCGCTCCCGTTCGCTCGCTTCCCGGAGGGGGGCAAGTGCAAAAGACTTAATGTGGTTGGCGTTAATGTTAATGAAGTCGCGAAAGAGCCAATCAAATTACAGCAAAAGACGAAAAGGGTCACATGAACAGCGAATAGCTTGTTCGCAAATGGAGTCCATGACGCGAATTTGGAAGTTTCGACACTTTAAACCGTAGTTTTCTCGTGATAGCACAATTAGCAGAATAATTATTGGAATAATTCAAAAATTTGGGAGAAAATCGAAAAACAAAATCTATTACCCTGGTTAAAATAATAAACTAAACATTCAGTGTGAATTTCATTGCCATATACCCACATACAAAAAAGCCTTTGTGATCACACCGTTCGCCTTTTCGGCCCATTGTTTTTGGGCGTTCAACCCATTGTTTCGGGTTGAATCTATTGTTTTTGGTAAGAAAGTGCGTCATCAAGTGATCTCCGCAAAATAGTAATATTAGATTTTGAAAGCAGTTTAGGTCATTTATATAGTAGTGAAAAGCCATATGAAATGTTCCATGGAGCAACAGAAGAGTCAGTGAGGACATTTATTACACAGTCATTAGTTCATCCAAAAGGGATTGTTAAAGTGATTTTTGCTACAGTAGCCTTTGGTATGGGAGTCAATTGTGCAAATCTTTAAAACCTTATTCACTATGGCCCACCATCAGGTATTGATGATTTATATCAAGAAACTGGCAGGGCAGATAGAGATGGGAGACAAAGTCATACAGTACTAATAACTAGCCGGGGGTGCTCGCGTACGCTTGCTTCCCGGAGGGGGGCAAGTGAAGAAACTTAATGTGGTTTGTGCACTTCGTGCCCTGCATTCGCTCAAGCTCATGCCCCTTTCAACCCCACATACAATGGGTTAGCTCGCTGCGCTCGCCTGTGGTTGACGCACTTCGTGCGCTGCATTTGCTTGCGCTCATGCTCCTTTCAACCCCACGTACCATGGGTTAGCTCGCTGCGCTCACCTGTGTTTGTCCCACTTTGTGCGCTGCATTCGCTTCCGCTCATGCCTCTTTCAACCCCACGTACCATGGGTTAGCTCGCTACGCTCGCCTGTGGTTGGCGAGCGTAGCGTATTCGCTCCTGCTCATTCGCTTACGCTCATGCCCATACATACATACATACATACATACATACATACATACCTACATACATACATACATACATACATACATACATACATACATGAGCCTGTCAGCCTGTCAAGTAAAAATACGGTTAATCTGGTTGACGCGCTTTGCGCGCTGCATTCGCTCCCGCTCATGCCCATACATACATACATACATACATACATACATACCTACATATATACATACCCACATATAAACCTATTATATACCTACTATACAAACATATTATACCTACTATACCTATTATACGAAAATACTATACCTACTATACAAACATACTATACCTACTATACCTACTATAAAAACATACTATACCTAATATACAAACATAGTATACCTACTATGCTTACTATAAAAACATACTATACCTATTATACCTACTATAAAAACATACTATACCTACTATACCTGCTATAAAAACATACAAACACTTGTCAAAAGTTTAAATGAGGAAAATCGTGCAAATAGTGCCTGAAAAATTCATAACTTTGACTTTGTTTTGATTGGGCCTAAGTATTGCAAGCATGCCGAAGCAATGCCTACTACCAAAAACAACAACTATTTCAACTTAAAATACAAAAAAAGCTATCACCTGTGTTTTCTATTGTTTCCTGCAACTCTCCAGGGTCTTTGAAACAAATAGCAGCTTTTCGCAAAGATAATTCAGGTGGTAAAACACTTTGAAAGGATCGATCGACAACCCACGTGGGTAGCGCAAAAAGAGCCAATCAAATTGCAGGAAAACGCGAAACGGGTCACGTGAGGAGTGAACACTTTGTAGTACCGTAGTTTTTTCGTGATAGCACAATTAGCAGAATAATTAGTGGAATAATTCAATAATTTGGGAGAAAATCGAAAAACAAAATCCATTACCCTGGTTAAAACAATAAACTAAACATTCAGTGTGAATTTCATTGCCATATACCCACATACAAAAAAGCCTTTTTGATCACACGGTTCGCCGTTTCGGCCCATTGTTTTTGGGTGCTCGACCTATTGTTTCGGGTCAAATCTATTGTTTTTGGCAAGAAAGTGTGTCATCATGTGACCTCCGCAGAATAGTAATATTAGATTTATCCAAAATGTTTTGCTTCCCATCATATTTCAAAAGAAATGAAAGATTACATCAGCAATACAACAATTTGCAGACAAGAATTGATGTTGAACCTTTTTCCAGAAAGGTATAAGCCTACTGCCATAAAGCATAATTGCTGTGATAGATGTGCTAAATTATGCAAATGTGATTCTGTCTCAGGCACATGCAGGTATGAACTCACGACTAACCAACTGATTTCATATGCTGAGCAATATCTGTCTGTCAAAGAACACAATGAAACTGACAAGGTAGATAAAATAGTTGCTATATCATATCAGTCCTGTGTAACAGTAATACCTATAGCAGGCAAAGAGGAATTAAAAAGGCAGCTTCAGATATTTAGATTAAGTCTTTGCAAGTGAAGAAGTTATGTATATACAGGACTGGATATGACAACTGTCCTTCCTGCTGTCACAATTTCAAAGATTGTAGACTCGGTTGATAAAATTACATCTGCAGAATATCTCAGAGAGAACGTTTTCTTACTAGACAAGAATCTTTCCACAAACATCATGCATATCATTAATGACATTCGACAGCAACATAAGATGATCTCAGATTGTAACTTGATAGATATTAGCCATGATTATTGAATTATTCCATTAATTATTCTGCTAATTGTGCTATCACGAAAAAACTATGATTTACGCTGGCGAAACTTCTAAATTCGCGTCCCGAACTCCATTTTCGAACAGAGTATTCGCTCTTCATGTGACCCGTTTCGCCATTTCCTGCAATTTGATTGGCTCTTTCGCGACTTCACGTGAACAGTCACACGTTTTTCGTTATCATGAAAATTTGCCCTCGGGTTGAACAGCAGGTACTTTTGGAGAAGATGCGTGTTTTTGTTTTGTATACAAAGGATCACTAGGCGCCTACGACCTGAATTATCTTTGTAAAGACTTGCTAATTGTTTCAGAGACCTCTGGAAAATAACAGGAGACAATTGAGAACACAGGTGATAGCTTTTTTTTTCCGAGTGAGATAGTTGTAGTTTAGGTGGTAGGCGATCGCCATTGTTACTTTGTCATGCTTGCGACGCTTGGGCCTAATGTAAACAAGCCCAAAGTTTTAATCAACAAATTATGATAGGGGGTTATCAGGCGAGCGCAGCGAGCCAAACTGTTGTAAGGAGGAGTAGGCAGAGGCATGAGCGTAAGCGAATGCAGCGCCACAAAGTGCGCCAATCACAGAGGCGAGCGTAGCGAGCTAACCCATTGTATGTGGGGTTGAAAGGGGCATGAGCGTAAGCGAATGCAGCGCACGAAGTGCGTCAACCACGTTAAGTTTTTCCACTTGCCCCCCTCCGGGAAGCGAGCGAACGCGAGCGCCCCCGGCTAGTTCTTTCTACTGCTGTGATAATTCAATGATATCTGCTGATGCATCTTGTTGGTGATGATACCCTGAGGGTTTCCCTGACTGAGCTTCTTTGTCATGTTGTTCTAATAGGGAGTTTAGGAAACAAAAACGTGAACCTGGACGTGGACGTAACGATGTCATAAACGTAAGGTCTACGTTGTCAGGAGTAACATCTTTACGAAAATTGCGGACAGCGTCAACTTCAAAAATGTCGCAATCGCACTATTATATTTGGCGGGAAATTAGGCCCATCCATCACTGAATGGAGAAGAAATTGTTGTTTGTGATCTTCAGCCCGAAATTTTCCGAAATGCCAAAATTTAGGGAAAACAGAATTGCTCTGCTTTGTGCTTGCCAACAAAGGCTAATAAATGACGCAGAATTTTTACTTTTATAAGATCTCAAGAGGTCAGCCAGTCCTGATCTTCCCTACTGGACATACAATAATATTGACTTGGGTTCTTTATCAGATGAGGAGTGTAAAATTGAATTTCGCATTTATTAGAATCACATACACAAGTTACTGGATGTGCTTCAATTACCAGATGAAATTACGTGTTACAATGGATTCCATGTTGATGGCACTGAAGCTTTATGCATTATGCTTAAATGATTTGCATATCCATGCAGATATCTTGACCATATCCCAAGGCTTGCCAAACCTGTTCCACAGTTATGCATGATATCAAATCATATGATGAGTCTGATATATGCACAGTGGAATCATTTACTGATGGATCCAGATCAACCGTGGCTTTCCCCTGCTAATTTACAGGAGTTTGCAGAAGTGATTCATCGTAAGGGAGGTGTGCTTCAAAATGGCTGGGGCTTTGTTGACGGCACTGTCCGACCAGTCATTGGCCCTGGTAGAAATCAGAGAGTTTTTTACAATGGACATAAAAAAGTTCATTCAATAAAATTGCAATCCGTTGTGGTACCAAATTGCCTTGTTGCAAATCTGTATGGCCCAGTTGAAGGAAAGCGTCATGACAGTGGCATGTTGGCTCAGTCAAAGCTTCTTGATAATTTACAGCAATATTCCATGGACCCACTGGGGAACATTCTTTGCATCTATGGAGATCCAGCTTACCCCTTGAGACCTCATCTGCAAGCTCCTTTTAAAGGTGCAAATGTAACACCTCTTCAGCAAGAATGGAACAAATCTATGAGCCAAGTACGGGTCTCAGTTGAATGGATATTTGGGGATATCATCAACTTTTTCAAATTGCTAGATTTCAAGAAAAACTTGAAAGTACAGCTAAGCGCTGTTGGGAAGATGTATACTGTGTGTAATCTTCTCCAGAATGCAAGGTGTTGTTTGTATGGTTCTACAACAACAGAGTATTTTGGTATCGATCCACCCGAAATTCAAGACTACTTCCTTTAATTATTTGATTGGATTTAGCCAAAAATTTGATGATATCTGATTTTTCAAAATCTTCTTAGTTCAATAAACAAGCAATATGCGGCCCTCCCAATCTATCGAGCCTGATAGGATTATGACAAAGAAATGACAAGAACCATCCACTAACTCTTTCTCATGTGCAAAGCAACATAGATAATATATTTTAATTTATAAAGTCAATGACAGTCAGAGGTTATTTCAGAATAGTATAGGAATCTTCAATTGCAGTGAATTAGTGCTTTGGCTCATTGTTGGGTAAAAGTTGTTGAGTCAGGCTTAAAACCAACAAATTCTGCTGCTGCTGTTGTTGTATTATTTGTTGTGTTTGATCAAATTGTTTGTTCAGCTGACTCTCCAGCACTTTATGTCGTTGTTTTTGTAGTTCCAAATCTTTTTCCTTAATGGCCATTTCATCCTTTTTAATCAGATCTTCTTGAGCTGCCCTTTCTCAAAGATAATTCATTGTTTCTGTGCTTTTTAACTTTTTGGATGTTTTTTCATTGGACTTCGCTTCCTTGCTTTTTGTCCTTTTATGGGTTTCTCCAAAGGTTTCCAAAGAGGCTTGCCTCATCTCCTCTGCCTGAAGGACTTCTTCCTCTTTTTTTTTCTTTTTTTCTTCAGTAGCCTCGTCATACATTTTTGCAGCCTCTTCAAACTGTTCAATGATATCACACATTGCATCATTGATTTCATCTTGTTCTGGGATTGTCCCTGACGCTCTCCTGTCTTCATTTTCCAGTTTTTTGAAATGCTTTTCAAGCACCTTGTAGCGCTCCCTCACTGATCTTGAATCAAGTGTTTTAAACTTTGGCTGCGTCAATCCTGTTAAACTTTCAGCAATTTGACTCCAAATCATGCCTCTTTCAGGAGAACCATGTCTATGCTGCCATAACATAAACAGCAAAATTTCTCTAACTAGTGCAGAATCGTGCTCTTTAAGCCACTGCATTGGTTTCCTGAAAAGAAGAGTTTTATGTTAATATTGTAAAATATAATTTTAAAAGTAAAAGCACTTTGATTCAAGCAAGAAATACGCAGTCAAAACCCATAATAATTAAATAAATATTTTAAGGCTAGTCTATTCTTGTTTGCTGGATTCTAGGGGGGGGGGGTGAAATAAACAAGCCTAATATGGGGATATGCGTATGTATCTGACCTTGATACAAATATGATTTACAAAATAATTTGCTAGGTCTGAGCTACGTACGGCTAGCCAGGCTCATAGGTAGGCCTTAAGGTAGGTCTAGGCCTAGATCTCATCCCATCTCTCTTGTCTTGGTTCAGGGCTGGCCATCATCATGATACTGGGCGCAATGCAAAGAGCAAATAAACTAGAAAGACCCAGAAACAACGCAAAAAGAAACTCATGCTTTAGACTTTCCACTAGGTGTTGTTGCCCTAGACTTGGGTGCTGTTTCAGCACTTCTCCGATCATCCATTTTTCACAGAAAGCTTTCACAAAATTCGAAAGACAACTATCTTGGGACGACTTGAGAAGTGAAAGAATGAAGTCGATCGCCTTGCTGTGAAACGTTGTCTCATGCGGGCGATTTCACTCGAGCTTGCGCTGTTAAAAAAATTCTCCATATCAGGTCGACATCGACGTCGACGTTTTGAATATCATTTCGTAAACTCCCTAATAGCTTATTCAGAACTTCGTATGATTTACTTGCAAGGTCAATGCTTTTTGGAGTCAGCTTGCCAAGAAGGTCTCTGCAGTCTTGCTTGAAAATCTTGTTCCAATGTTCATTGAACCTCTCAATTTCAAAATTGCTATTGACTTTTCCTCTTAAACTTACAAATCTTTGCCATACTTATGCACTTGGCAACATCAACAGGTAAAAGAAAACGAGTCTGGGCTAAGGTAGACTTGCGTCAAGTCTATTTCGTTTCTACATCAGTAATTATTCAACAGAAAATGCTTCGGGAACGGGAAATGCGATAGAGCAAGATTGAAAGAGAGGTAGTCCGGGGGGATTGAGGATTGAGAAAGAGATGGAAGAAATAGACTTGTAACCTTCGTGACTTCATGAATATTAATGAGCTTGATAGCAATACAAGTGTACAGGATCGTTTACGCCACGGCATCTTTTGTCAAGGTCAAATGAGCCAATCATATTCCATGAGATCTTTGAAACCGGGGCACTCTGTTGCCATCGATGCCATCATGTTGCTGTGTGTTGTTGTTTGCAAAGTGAAATGTGAAAAGATGGCAGCATGAGTAGTGAATCTTTCACTAATGGAAAAAGCAGTGGATTTTGCCCAGAGTTTCTTGGGGCTTAGAAATTTAAAGCCATTTCAAAGGAGTGCTTTGATCGGGATACTGCAGGGAAGAGACATCTTTGTTTCACAGCCCACTGGAAGTGGGAAGTCAGCCATTTATCAGTTGGCTCCAGTTGTATTCGACTCGTATGACACACTGCTTTTTTGTGGAACTGAACAATTATCAGCCATAGTAGCATCCGTTCTCCAGACTGAGGAGTTTGTCAGCACAGTTTCAGATAGGGCAGAAGCACATTTCCTTGTTATTCAGCCTCTCATTTCATTGATTGAGGATCAAATCAACAAATTTAGTGGTGGAAAAATTAAAGTCAGTCGCCTGTGATGCCAGCTTTCTTCTTCTGCTCAACATAACATCATCGGTAGCAAGTCAGATGACTCAGATGTCACCTCCCAGATTATATTTGCCTCTCCAGAAGCTGTGTTGGATACACATAGATCTTATCTTAGATCATCAAATGGTATACGAATGGTTGCAATTGATCCACACAAGCTCATTGTGTTGTAAAATGGTGGGTATGGTCTATTATTGGGGTAGTATACACTTTCTTTCAACAAGCAACAAGTCAATATGCAACAAGGGATTGAATGGCCAGGACGATAAGCAACTCCAGTGTTCAATAAAATAAATTAAGCAACAAGTAGTTAAGCAACTATGCTAAAAATTCCAGAGCTTGTTTGATTATGCAAGATTTCATGGTTGAAAGAGATATATTTGGCATTTTCACGGTTTTTCCTATATTTAGACCATAAATTAAAGCAGTGTGTGATGCAAAGCCACCACTGTAAAATTCTAATAACAAAGGACACATAGAGCTTTTGAAAAGGTTTCATTCTTAAGGAGCTCTTCTGCTCTGCAATCTTTTTCAGTCTTTATTAGCAATTTAGTGCTATACTAGGAAGGCTGGCGCGCTTCGCGCGCCACCTCCCTAGTGTGTTGGCCTTCGATGTGAGTGGAACAGCGATCTTCAAAAAAAGTGGGGTGGGTTTCTGTTGTTTTGGCCTTCGGCCTGAGTGGGACAGCGATCTTAAACAGAAGTGGGGTGGGTTTTTGTTGTTTTGGCTTTCGATCTGAGTGGGAAAGCAATCTTCAACAAAAGTGGGGTGGGTTTCTGTTGTTTGGGCCTTCGATCTGAGTGGGACAGCGATCTTAAACAGAAGTGTGGTGGGTTTCAGTTGTTTTGGCCTTCGATCTGATTGGAACAGCGATCTTCAACAAAAGTGGTGCGGGCTTCTGTTGTTTTGGCCTTCGATCTGAGTGGGAAAGCAATCTTAAACAAAAGTGGGGTGGGTTTCTGTTGTTTTGGCTTTCGATCTGAGTGGGAAAGCAATCTTCAACAAAAGTGGGGTCGGTCTCTGTTGTTTTGGCCTTCGGTCTGAGTGGGACAGCGATTTTGAACAGAAGTGGGGTGGGTTTCTGTTGTTTTTGCCTCTGATCTGACTGGAACAGCGATCTTGAACAAATGTGGGATGGACACGCAAAGTAATATACTTTCAGTTGAAATTATGCGAGTTTTAAAAGTTTTATCCATTCCCGGAACACACGGTGCATGTAATTCCGAACCCCAATTGCCATTCGAAGTGGTTCCAGGTCCATGTTTTCTCCGATGCACAATTTTCAGCAGCTTTTTAGCCAGCGTGGCAGAAACGCCTCTACTAGAACCCCATGCAGAGATGCTTTGTGAACGAAGGATCAGATTTGTGAGTACATAATATAAGAAAGCAGATTCGGACTGAATTTATCAATGTCATTCGAGATTTCCATTAAAGAATACACAGTTTTAATACAACAGATGACACTCAATAACACATGTGTACAACTACAAGAATTTCAAGACAGCAATACAGAAGCGCGTTATGAATAGTTTAGTGGGGCCCCTTAGTAAAATGCTTTTAAACACGCAGGTATATATCAAAATTGTTAAAGTATAAAGGTGATTTTAAGTACAGCAGATAATTAAAGTTTTTAAGCAATTCACTCACGTATTTTACTGACCAAATCCACGTTCGTGTTGTGAATAGCAGCTTACGGTCAGTTGTGGGCACTTGTAGAATTTTTAATCCACGTGGAATTTAAGCAATCTTTTCCAGCGTGAGCACACATTTATTTTATCCAGAAAGAAAGTGATGTGCATGAAAGATGAGTCCACAATGTTAGCCAGCGGATGGCGAATCGGCAATAGTAAATCACCAAAATAGCTTTTAGGCAACTCCATGTGTTTAGAACGCCTTCGGTTCAGTGAAATCCCGAAATTGCTGTTTCTGAAATTCGTGATTTAGGTCGTCGTATCGAGACCTGTTATTATAAAAGCAGAATTTGATCATTCATCGTTTTAGTATTAAAAATCTCTATAAACCAGTTGACCTAAATATATTGAATGCACGATAAGAAGAGGTATAGAAAGAAGTTTAGTAAAGGCAAATAGAAAGAACTTAGCCACTTACCAGTTAAATCTTGAAGCTTTGGGTTGGAAAGAAAAAAGTAAAACGGCAGCAAAAATATAACAGTTCAGTTATCCAACGAAAAAAATCCATTGGGTTTTGGGTTTGCCATTGCCTGCTCATCCCAAATTCGAAAATGAAAGATCTATTGAACACTTTCCTCGTCAATCAAAGACCACGGTAACAAAGGATGCGAGCGGATGAATGCGAAACGTAACAGGGTTTCATTGTTTCGAAAAGGCTCAGGGAGGCAAGACATCGCAGGAACGGTCATTTCGAGAAGGCTAACATTATCCAGACGCCGTGGTGAAGCTCTGGACATCTCCCTCGCACGCAAAACGAAAGGCCAGCAAGACAGCAGGCACCCCATCCTCTCACACCAAAGAGAAAGGCCTCGTTACAGGAAAACGGAGGGGGAAGAATTTTGAAAGTAGAAAAGTGGAAATATCTTTAAAATTAAGAGGAATTTTTTGCCAAAAAGAGCCTTGAGACTGAAGGAGATGAAGGGGAATAAATGAGAACGTTTTTGGAAAAGAATAAGAGGGGCACGAAAGGGCCACGGGGGCTAGAACACGTCGACTGGGTTGCCTTTGATGCGGACACCTTTGCCGCTACGATTTTAGTATTTATTGATTGAAATTATGTTGAAATACAGTCTACTGTATTTCAACATAATTTCAGCATTTAAAATTTCTTTTCAAATAGGGGATCCTCAGGAGGGAAAACTCAAGCCTTCAGAGAGTCATATTACAGGCTCCGTGAGCTTCGCTCCCTATTACAAAGAAAAGTACAATTTGTAGTACTGACTGCAACTGCTTTACCAGAAATCAAGAAACAAATTATTGTGAATCTGCAATTGAGCTCAATCCTTCATATAACCGCCAGCCCTGACCGTTCTAACATCAAGTACACAATTTTAAATGCAAAGACTGATGACCCAGATAATTTGTTTGCATGGTTCTTGTCACTTTTTAAGGAAAAGGGTAACAGAGCAGACAGAGTTATAGTATTTTGTCAAACTCACCAACACTGTAGATCTTTATACCGATATTTGGATACAAATACTGAAAATTTATATGTAAGTTATCTTTCAAGACTGTATGCAATGTTCCACGCAGGCACTGAAAATATAGGAAAATAATATGTCATAGAATCGATGACAAAAGATGATGGCACAGTAAGGGTTTTGATTGGTACAACAGCATTTGGAATAGGGGTGGACTGCAAAAATTTGCATTTGATTGTGCATTTCGGTCCACCCATAGATATCGATGACTATTTACAAGAAAGTGGAAGGGCAGGTCGTGATGGGCAGCGAAGCAATGCCATGCTTATATGTTATCCAAGGTGTACATCAGGAAGAAACTTGAAAAATAAAATGAAATTTTATCTGAATAACACGAATATTTGCAGACGCAAATTGACTTCGAAATGTTTTGGCTGTGATATGGATACCAATGGTGTTAAACATAACTGTTGTGACATTTGTAACACTACCTGTTTGTGTGGTGATGAAAGATGTTTGTTGGAAAAAGAAAATATGATTTCCCAAATTGAAATATCATTCCAACAGAAGAAGGCAAGCCCTGATTTAGACAGAATTTTGCAAAGAAAAGAAATGTTCTCTGATGCATACAGAAGTGACTTAAGATTTCAGTACAAAAACGATGGTTTTGTTCATTTTGTGATAGAAGCATGAGATTTGGTCAACATATGAAGTTTAACACGCTGAAAAAAATTGGATATAGAGCCACTTCAAAAAATGCCCCCAAATGCTATTTTTAGACATGAGTACTAGAGCCCAACCCAGTGGGCAAACAACGTTGCTACAACGTTGAAAAAACGTTGATGTCCAACGTTGTATCTATGTTGAAATTATGTTGGAAATGAAAGTTTTTGTCAACGTTGAAGTTCAACGTTGAGACAACGTTTGTGTTGCAACTATTTTTCAACGTTGATATTATGTTGAATCAACGTTTAATTAACGTTTTTTCCACGTACGTCCACCTAAAAGCATTCATTATTTATTTCACAATTTTTAGTTCAACATAATCTTCTCACAAGCTCATAATAGAGCTAAACTTATTTCGCGTATTTGGAACAGGGCAAGTTTCGTATAGATAAATAAAGACAAACTATACATTTGCAACAATTCATTATAAATTCATCCTTCTATGTTTACACAAAAACTTAAAAAGTTCGTATACTTTTTTGAAACCAAATTATATCTTTGCTTTTTTTATTTCTTTCCACCATCTTTTCTAAGTCTTTCAACTTTTAGTAGTTGGCAAGAATGCTGTTAATTTCAGCTTCCATCACTTTTCTCCTGGATATTGGAGAACAACATCTAGAAGAAAAGAGAATGCAAAATTTAATTCCTGACAAAGCTCCACAACATGTTTCTCGCAAATTTAACAGTTTGAAATAACTTCTGGTTCTGAAACTATCAAGAAATGGCAATTGGAGAGTTGATGTTAATTAACACTTGAAAACATGATAGGCCTACCGAATAAAGTGCTTTTTGTTCTTTCTCTTTATCAACTTCAACTGTGTAATGGCACTTTTCAATTTCCGGCATAAATCAACCAAACTATTGGTATAAAATACCCTTACAAATGTAAACCCTTTAAATAATTATTTGCTTTACGATTCTCAAATCATGAAAATTTGAATCATTGATGTTCATAAAGCTTGAAAATGCAAGACTTACCAAATGAGTTCATTGACGTATATTTTCTGTTACAACTTTTGCTTTGCATTTTCTCCAATTATCGAAGGAACCAAATGGTTAAGACTTTTGCAGAACACAGCTTTTAAATTACAACGTTAGTGTAACTTCACTCAAATATATTTTTCTCAGATATTAGTAAATTTTTCTGTCAAGGAATACTTGTAATTTAAAGTTCAAACATTGAACTAACCGCCAAAAATCCCTCACTTTGAAACTCTGTCAAAAAGTGTAAAAGTTTTGTTGCTTGGAAACAAAAGAACAGTGCCTTCCATTTTTGAAGGCAAAACAAATAGTATAGCTGCTAACGTCCAAAAAACGGCTGAATTGTTCATTTTAGTGATAAAAGCATGAAACTTTGCAGGAATAATAGTAAGCATGTACTATATGATTTCTGATATGGATCCAAGCGATATTTGGTCATAGAGTGGAGAACTACGCATGCTCAGATACTGGTCACATGAAACCGAGGCTGCGTTTTAATTAACTCATATCCCACGCAAAAGAACAAAAATATAAACAAAACCAATAAATACGGCTATATTTAGGTGCTCTGTGTTAGGCAAGATCAAATGGTTAGCTGCGCATGCGCTAATAGCTCTATCACGAAAACGAGGCTGTTGTAAAATTGGTAAGGTATAAAAGCAACAATATTCTTTGGAAAAACTGTAAAATTCAAAATTTAAAATAATGACAATTATAAAAAACGAGGCTATGACAAGATGTTTTACTAAAACGTTCAACACGTGTTTTTGGTTGAAGCAATGGGTTAAAGCCACTGAAGCACCGCAGGTAAGAATTATTTTCAGTTATTTTTAGCTATTTATTATTGCTTTGTGGAGGTACTTTATTAATTTTTTATTACTTCTTTCTTAAATAATTTATAAAAACAAAAATATTAATTCGCGCCTCCTGTGGGCCTCGAACCTCTACTTGTCTCGCTGACTGCGGCACGAGGCAGACAAGCTAACCTCATCGCCACAGAACCATAGTGAATAATTCGCAGTGTATTTCTTTGTTATTGGTTCATCATTCTAGTCCCGAGTTTTGGCTGTTTTATAGCTCAAGGAGCGAGTTGAGTGGAAGTGGAGCGACCAAGCCAACGCAATCTGATGTAGACTATTTCAAGATTTTCATTTTGTCAAACAAGATTCGATGTTTGATAATTCTTTTTTTCAGCTGTAAATCTTATCGCTTGGTCCTATGGATTGGAAACTGTGCATCATTTGTCAAGCCAATAAAACTGGAGAGCCTCTGCAGTGTCCTGCAATTTCTAAAAGGAAGGATGTTGGCGCAAGCTACTCATCGTTTGCTAATAACCTCCAAGAATTTCGAATCATTGGATCAGTTCCTGGAAATCTGAACTTAGAGAATCTAGATGATGGACAGGGTGTGGAGAAAACTCTCATGGAGCGAAAGGCCTCATGGCATAAAACATGTAGAAATGCTTTTAGCAATGCAAAGCTGGAACGTGCAAAGAAAAGAAAGCATGAATGTGACCAGGACGATGAAAGCGACACCTCTTTTGGAACTGAATTTACGACTAGCCCAATTAAAGCCAGGCGATCCAGTATTCCTACAAATACATCCACCAACTACTGTATCTTTTGTGATTCAAGTGACAGTCCTGAGCACCTTCATGCTGCTTCTACACTCGAGATTGACAGGAAAGTAAGGGAATGTGCATCTCTTGTTCATGACAATAAACTGATTGGCAAACTGGCATCTGGGGACATGATAGCCATTGAGGCGAAGTACCACACTAAATGTTTAGTTGGTTTGTACAACAAGGCAAGGAAAGTAAAATGCAGCTGTACAAATGGAGACTCAATTACTGTTTCTTCTATAGATACAGAGGAACTGGCATTCACAGAACTTCTTGCTTTGATTGATGAAAGTATTCAGATTGAAAATCTTGCTGTGTTGAAATTGTCAGATCTTGCAAAATTCTATTCTTCAAGACTGAGTGAAGTGCAGGGAAGGGCACCGAAAGTTAATACAACAAGGCTGAAAGCACGCATACTGGCTTCATTCCCAGACCTAACCGCACACACTCAAGGACGAGAGGTTCTTTTTGTGCTTGGTAATGAAATAGGTGGTGTTTTAATAGATGCCAAGAATAGAGATTCTGAGGCGTTCTACTTGGCCAAAGCTGCAATGATTGTAAGAAGGGAAATTCTTCAAATAAAAAACTGCTTTAATGGAACATTCTTAGATGATTGCCAGGCGAATTCAGTTCCTGCTTCACTTGTAACCTTATTAAATATGATAATGAGAGGCCCAACAACCAAAAGGGATACAACAGGGAGTCAAGCATGTCTTACTGTCGCTCAGTTGATAGTATACAATAGCATATCTCGATTTAGAAACATATCCAGCGATCAGAGAAATAGCTACACACATCATGTGAGAAACAGAGAGTGCCCATTACCTATATACACGGCTGTTAAGATACATGGGACAACAAGAGAAAAATCACTAATTGACACCTTTTACAAGCTTGGGCTGTGTATATCATACGACAGGCTATTGTCTATTTCCACAGATATAACAAACACTGTCATTGATAGGTATGAAAAGGATGGAATAGTATGCCCTTCCAAATTACGCAATGGGGTGTTTACAACTGCAGCGGTAGATAACATCGATCACAACCCAAGCGCAACCAGTTCGCAGGGTTCTTTTCATGGTACAGCCATCTCCTTGGTTCAGCACCTAACAACAGAAAATTCAGGGACAGAGAGACCTATTGATGTCTTTGACCCGAACAGATGCTCGTCTTCAAAAAAAATTACCACATTGCCACCCTATTACACTGATGTCCCACCGTTCACTCTTCCCTCTACAAATATTGCTATTTCTGATAGTAGCAATCAGTTGGGGTTCGAAGCGGATCAAATTTCCCCTCAAGTGAATTACGAAGATGACTGGCTTGAAAGTGCCAGACAAACCCTGACAAAAGAAGAGATAGGGAACGAAGAAGCAGTGTCATGGGCTGCATACCATGCTTCAAGATCATCAATATCATTTCACCAACCAGCTATCATATCATTGCTTCCAATGTTCACTGAAAATGCACACTCGCTTGCTATGGTTGCGCACTCAATCAATGTCACCAGCAAGGCCATAATGCACTTGAATCCATCGCAAATACCTGTCATCACAGCTGATCAACCTTTGTTTGCTCTGGCGAAACAAATTCAATGGATTACTGGCGGTGCATATGACGAGGATCATCTTCTTGTAATGATGGGTGGACTGCACATCGAAATTGCTGCTTTTAAGGCTCTCGGAAAGTGGTTGAACGGCAGTGGCTGGGTAGAAGCACTTATAAATGCATCAGTGGCATCATCAGGAGTGGCAGATTCATTTCTTTCAGCAAGTCATATCACAAGAACAAGAAGAGCCCATCAAATAACAGCAGCAGCTCTCCATATTCTAATGAAGAAAGCATACGATGAATGTAGCAAATCAAATGAAAACAACAGCACTGTTGAACCGTTTGGTGACTGGAAAGACGAGAGAATGAAGAAGTGTCCCCAATTTCTCTACTGGGCCACGGTACTGGAGTTTGAACTTCTTTGCCTCAAGCTTGTAAAAGCATTCCGAGAGGGAAACTTTTCTTTATAACTCCAAGCTATTCATGATTTACTTCCTTGGATGTTTGCTCTTGATTGCTTCAACTATTCGAGATGGCTTTCTGTGCATTACCGAGACATGAGTGAGTTGCTTTTGAAGCACCCAGATTTGTTTAAAGAGTTTGAAAATGGCTCTTTTGTTGCTCACAAGACAAAGAGACTATTTTCCGCTATTGCGTTAGACCAGGCCCACGAGCAGGTCAATGCCATCGTAAAAGGAGAAGGAGGTGCAATTGGGTTGACAGAAAATCCTGCAGCCCTCAGAAGATGGATGGTAGGTGGTCCGGAGCTGGCACGGATGGTAAAAGAGTTTGAAAATGTCACATTCGAACAAGAGAGCCAAAAGCACCACGAGCAAAAGCCGGCCATTCAAGCAGCCTTTGCGAAAGACGTGTCAAAATTAGTTGCTACAATTGATGAACTTAGCAATCCATTCAGGGAAGATGGGGAAAACCTTACAGCTCTTCATACAAAAGACATCATGAATGAAGATGTTGTGTTCACAGTGAGAAACGCAAGGAACCTCGGAGAGATGCAATGCAAGAAATTTTTTAAGGAGCGGCTCAAGGAAAAAACAAAGCCTCTAACAGATGCCATTACAAAAAATAATTTTTCAACGTTCAATATCAAAGAGAAGAAGGTTATTTCAAAAGACAAAACAAAAGTAACAGTGTTAAAGGAAGACTGCGCTCTCTTTTCAAGGCTTTACATTGCATGTCAAAATCGTGATGGAAACCTTGAAGATTTCTTCAGGTTCGAAAACCAACCATGGCCTCCTTCGCTATCTAAAATGGGGCAGCTTCGAGGAGGCTCAAAGGCGGATCTTGTAGGCTGCTTGACGGGTTCTCTAGAAACCGAAGACCATCCAGTTGTAGATGCTGCTATATTAGATGGAGCAGTGATAGTGCAGATGTTGCAACCCAAAACTGTAACAACATTTGAAGAGTACTTTGACCTTATATTTGCCCCTTACATACTGAGACAGTTGCAATACGTGAAGAGGCTCGATATTGTTTGGGATATTTATAAAGAGGACTCTTTGAAGAAAACAACAAGAGAAAAGCGAGGATCAGGTCAGAGGAGAAAAGTCACGCCGTCTACCCGGATTCCGTCTGACTGGAAAGGTTTCTTGAGAGTCAGTAACAACAAAGATGAACTTTTCAAACTCTTAGCAACCAAAGTGAGTATTGTTTGTTATGCCTGGTTTTCATATAATTGTAACTGCCGGGAAAGTGTCGGCAGTCCATCGGCTTTACTGCTATGTTCTTAAAGTTCCATGATATATTAAAGGATAAATATACATGGAAATTGTATAAAGTCACTTTGTAATTTTTGCTTTTAGGTGGTTTCTCTAAAGCTGTCGGCAGGTAAAACTATTTTTGCAACACATGGAGAAAATGTTTTGTCGTCCGAAGAAATGCCAGATATGAGTGCTCTTTCACCGTGTACTCATGAAGAAGCGGACACACGCATGATTATTCACACATTCGACGCCAGTCTGCATGGTCACCGAAGAATAAAGATTCGAAGTAACGACACTGATGTCGTAGTATTAGCTGTTGCATTCGCTCCACTTATTTCAATAGATGAGTTATGGATATCATACGGCCCTTCCAAGCAGATTCGAAATCTTCCAGCCCATTCCATTGCCACATCAATAGGTCAGAAAACAGCCCGGGTGCTTCCCCTGTTTCATGCATTAACTGGGTGCGACACGGTTTCATTTTTCGGCGGCAGAGGAAAGAAGACAGCATGGGAGGTTTGGAAGGTATTTCCAGAGCCAACTACCACCCTCGAAAAGTTGATGATGCTGCCGGATAATGTTGATGATGCATGCTTAGATGTCATTGAGAGGTTCACGATTCTCTTATACGACAGAACATGCAGTTTAAATAAAGCTAACGAAGTGAGACAAGTCCTTTTTGCAAGTAAAGCAAGGTCACTAGAAAACATTCCTCCAACGCAGGCAGCATTATTCGAACATATCAAGAGAGCTGTCTTTCAAGGTGCTTATGTATGGGGTCAAGCCCTGTTAAAGCAGCCTACTTTACCAAGTCCTTCCCTGTGGGGATGGAATTTAGAAAATAGCTACTGGGTGCCCTATTGGACTTCGCTACCTCAAGCCAAGGACTCTTGCTACGAACTAATCCGATTTGGCTGTAAAGCTGGTTGTCGGGGACGCTGTAAATGCCTCAAAGCTAATCTCGCTTGCACTGGATTGTATAACTGTGGAGGGAATTGCATTTAATGAGTGGACCATATTATAAAAACAATAACAGTCAGTTGATTTTACTTTTTTTTCAATTCCAAAGAATATTGTTGCTGTTATATTTTGACAAATTTATCACAGCCTCGTTTTCGTGACAGGATTATTAACGCATGTGCAGCTCACCACTCATTCTTGTATAAGTTAGAGCACCTAAATATAGCCGTATTTATTGGTTTTGTTTATATTTTTGTTCTTTTGCGTGGGATATGAGTTAATTAAAGCGCAGCCTCGGTTTCATGTGACCAGTATCTGAGCATGCGTAGTTCTCCACTCTATGACCAAATATCGCTTGGATCCATATCAGAAATCATATAGTACATGCTTACTATTATTCCTGCAAAGTTTCATGCTTTTATCACTAAAATGAACAATTCAGGACGTTAGCAGCTATACTAAAAAGGAAACGCGGGAATAATTTGCGACATCGCAGAGATTGTGTAAACATAGAAGAATGAATTTACAATTAATTATTGCAAATATAAAGTATTTTTATTTATCTACATAAAACTTGCGCTGTTCCAAATTCACTGGAAAAGTTTAGCTCTCTTATGAGCCTGTAAGAGGATTATACTGAATTAAAAATTGTGAAATAAATAATGAATGCTTTTAGGTGGACGTACGTGGAAATAACATTGATTAAACGTTGATTCAAGAACATAATGCGAACATTGAAAAATAGTTGCAAGAAAAACGTTGTCTCGACGTTGATCTTCAACCATGAGAAAAACTTGTCTTTAACTTTGCTTTCATAGCAATAGTTAACTTCTTTATCATATTAGAGTTATTTATTCACATCAAACTTCACAATTCGATCAGTGTTAAAAAAATACTAAAATCTATTCAACGTTGATTCAACGTAGTATCAACGAAACATCTCAACGTTGTTTTCGGGTTGAGATATCGACGTTGATAAAATGTTGAACAGACGTTGATCAACGTGCTAACCAAATTTCAACGTCATATCCACGTTGAATCAACGTCGTAGTGCCCACTGGGAACCCCCAAAACCAACAAACTACTGTAACTATCAAAATAAACGACGGTTGGATACATTAATTGGTATACTTAGCAAGTTCGACACGCTGAGAAACATGGAATATAGAGCCACTTGAAATGGCTGACTGAATTGGCTTTGATTATCAGCCCATTGCCATTGCCACCTAAGCATTCGAGGATGGGATGTGTCTCGAAGGCATACAAATGACCATCAGGGGCACCTGCAATTGCAAATATAAAAGTAGCTGCCTGGAAAATTGCAAACGTAGCCACACCAGATGTCATTGCTGCATTTTTCATTGCAGCAATTTCGCTGTTCATTCGAACTTGAAAATGGTAACTGTACAGCTTCTTGTTTTCAACTATTCTCTCCGTAAACTGTAATTGGTGTGCCAATAATCTATTTTCTTGGAGAACTTTCACAGCCTCGAATACATCATACATTTTTCCGCTATTGCGAAAGCTATTGAATGCTCTGGGATATTCGCGAATCGTGTTTTGTATCATTTCACATACTTCCAATTCACATTGAAGTGCTTTGTCATCGGATGACATTAGTCTATCTACAATTCCAATAGACAAGAAAGCACAAGCATTGGTACCATCATTTGCAGGCTGTACAGTCGTTGTTAGTTCATGTACGTTATCCAGGTAGGCGTGAATTAATTCCTCGTCATTTTGTGCCATTGCTGTTGCCTGCGAGACATCTAGTTGTAGAAAGTCTGTAATGGAAACATCTTCAATCATCTTTACCAATGCAGCTATGTTGCATCGTTCTGAAATATCATATGCCAGATTGTCGTAAAATAACTGGCGTAGTTTCTGATAATAGCTTGCTTGGTAACTTGTATATTCACCCGAGCAAGAGGGATATGCTCGTCCTTTCAATAGTTCCAAGAAGAATGAATCATAATCGGCAGACGATTTTGGCTGCATCTTCGTGATGTTATCTTCAAAAGGAAACCTCTGGTCTGGGTTTATTACTATGAAAATAGTCATGAGCAATGCCCATATGTCAATAGCCTTAAGCTCCTCAACGCTGGCTGATTGTATTTTTAGTGATTCCACCTGAATCTCTGGTGCCATGAATGCAGGGCTGCCTCTGTTCAAGAAGCTTGTTCGTGTGTTCTCTACCATAGTTTTTGTTGCACACGCCTTAGATCTAGCCTCACCTAGCTTGCATGATATGGGCATTTCCTTGAACACGTGTGCGAAATCAGACTTTAAACTCGAGTAATGGAGATTGCTCACAAGAATGTTGGCTGGTTTTATATCTCTATGGACAATATCATGGTCATGCATGTACGATACCCCTTTCATTATATCCTTTGCAATTATGTTACCTATTCCCTGAAAATGTGGAAACAAATTCTCTGCATGCATATAGACGAGGAAGTCTTTCAGTGAATTTACGCAATGTTCTCTTTCAAAAGGAGAAAACGAAAATTCGCAATATTCTAACATAATTGCCAGTGGTCTCTCACATACGCCCATGAACTTCACTACTTGCCTGCAATCTATTTCGGAAAGTAATTTCGCCTCTTTCGCATAAGTGCTACATTCTAGCTTTGACATAGCAGGGTTAAATTTCTTCATCACCACAACAGCATCCTTGTACCTGCCTTTTACGGCTGTAGCAAAGGACCCCTGACCTAAGAAAAGTATACACATGTCATACCGTATTTCATGCTGGTTAATCCAAAATTAAGCAGGGTTAATGGTCAAGAAATTGTTGCTTTGATATGCACAGTTGCCAAACTGATTATCCTTATGACTAGACGGATATGAGTCCTTATACACAGTTCATCAACATTCTTCACAACTGGGCATAGAAGAATATCGAATCAATATTTAGATTTCGGCGGCACCTTTATCGAGAAACCCTTGGGGTATATAGGTGTACAGAATTTAGCATCTTCAATCACTCTTTGTTAGACTGCGTGGAGCGAGCACAATTTCCCCCACCCTCCCTCTCTTTTTATTGTTTATTGATTTAAATTATGATTTCAGTCATTATTCTGCAGTTTGACCATTCGGTTAGTACTGCCTGGTGCACCGGCCGGAGTTTGTCGGAATCACCGACCGTAAATGCCTTTCTCTGCTCAAGCAATCCGGGCCAGTAGGCTAACCGCCCAATTTCTTGAGATAACATTAACTCGATTAAACGATTAAACGTTTATTAATCTCGCCACTTTTGGGAAGGGCGCCTAATCGAGGGGGTGTTTATTACAAAGTACAAGATCACAGTCTCATTGGGTCCAGAAGAACAGAAAATGGTTTAGTCGTGCGTGCCTTGCCTTATTATCGAGCAACAACACACTACACCAACTTAAAAAAATCGTTCTGCGTGTGGGGGGCGATTAATCGAAAGGGGGCATTTATTTCACAAATTGGCAGCCTAAGGGGGCGTTTATTCGAGGGGGCTTTTAATCAAGGGGAGGCGTTTAATCAGGAAAATGAGGTATGCCATGTAAGCAGTATTCCTCTTGCATTAATTCAATTTAATTCCCCCAATAGCAGTAAAGACAATAAAAGCCATTCTTTGTTTTGGTTCCTATAACATGTGTGAAAAAGATAAGCATTTCAAATAAACTTACCAATAACTTGCAGTTCTTGACATGCGGAGATTTCGAATTTCGGAAGGCTGTCATGAAAAATTGTTGCTCTTTTTCCTGTGGACTTCGGAATACTTGGAAATCTAAACATCGTTTAATTGAACACTTTGCTTGTGCTTGTGTAACGGTTACGGTGGCACAGTAGTATGACACAGATGGAGACGTTCTTCAGCGAGATCTTACTCATTCAGAATCACACATATATTTAACTATTTTACACACATATACAAAGACTATACATTGACAGAGTTCTGGCTAGTGTCTGTCGTTACCGGAACACTGAGGCAATACACAAACTAAGATATTAGAACATTAACTGTACATGACGAGAGCTACAAACGGATTATTGACAGGGAAACAGAGTATAATTAATAGAAGAAAATCACGCAACATATAAAGAAAATGAATGAACAGTCACGTGACTGTAAAGGAGAGCGTGCTATTATGAGAACAAACTATTGACCCAAAGGTCAACCTAATGTTTTTACCAGGCATGATTGTTTATTGCTATAAAGGACCATTGTTATTTGCTGGGTAACCCAGGTCTCGCTAATTAGTGGTTTCTACTGCTTCTTAGTAGAAACTTTGTAATAGTTGCACTTGTTCTAATTAACAAATAAAAGCTAATTAAAATTAATTTGAGTGGGTCTAGATATAGACAGAGTACAAATTGTACACAATTTGAGTTAATTAACCTTCTTACAATTATTGTAATGACTCTTATATTGTTTATACATTATAAGAGGCTTTAAATTTATTTGTATCAGTTCTGCTCGGCCCAAACAACAAAACACTTATAATACAGCTTTCTCTAAAACCAGGAATGAGTAATGATCATTCTTCGCATTCCTACCTTTTCCTCCCCTTTCCTCCCCTTTCCTCTGTTTCCCTCTGTTTTCCTCCCCTTTCCTCTTCTTTCCTCTGTTTTCCTCCCCTTTCCTCCCCTTTCCTCTGTTTTCCTCCCTTTTCCTCTCCTTTCCTCTCCTTTCCCCTTTTTAGTAATAGCCTTCCTGCAGATTAAGCATTTAAATTTGTCATTACACCCAGAAATAGAAAACGCAGGAGACAAGCTAGCGGAGACATTATCTTTACACAAAGCAAGTTGGCACAAGACTTGCAGCAATGGATTCAACAAGATTAAACTGGACAGGGCGAAAAAAAGAAGCATTGTATTAGAAGAAAATGCCAGTTCTCCGGAAAAGTATACAAGGTCAACTTGACAGGGAGTATCAAATCTAGTAGATGTTTGTTTCTTTTGCGAGAAAGGACCATTGGATGCATTGCACGAATTCTCCACATTTGAAGCTAATTCACGGGTCCATAATGCTGCCCTGGTTACTGAAGACTAAGTCTTGCTTGGCAAGTTGAGCTCTGGCGATCTGACTGATCAAGAGGCAAAGTATCATGCTAAATGTCTCACATCCTTGTACAATAAAGCATGATCTGCTGCAAGAGAACAGAATGATGACTCACAGGAAAACCAAATCTGTAGAGGTATTGCTTTTGCTGAGTTGATTTCCTATTTAGAAGATAGCAGATCTGTAAACAATGTGACATTAAATCATTTCAAAATGACAGACTTAGTTTAAACAGCTTGGTATCTCAATAAATTGCCGCACCAACACAACAAGACTAAAAGAGAAAATTCTTGCTGCAATACCAGATTTGGATGCGTAAACTGAAGGGGCTCGAGATGTTGATCTTGCCTTCAAACGTGATGTTGGCCTAGCATTTAAAAAAATGTGTGAGACGGACAGAGACAATGATGCAATGATACTTGCCCGTGCAGCCACACTGATATGTCGGGATATGTTGTCAAATAGGTTCTCTTTTGATGGCTGTTTTCAGACTAACTGTGAAGAAGATTCCATACCAAAGTCACTTCTTGCCCTTGTAAAGATGATTTTGGTTGGGCCGAATGCCCAGCTGTGATGAAGAACAAGAGTCTCCCTATTCCGGAGTCTGTGCAAATCAACTGTGTTTCAAGTGAGAAACGTAATTTTGAAGAAGCATACAATTTAGAATTCCAATGGCTTGAGCATGTTATGAACAGTCTCCATACAACTGATCCAGAACAGGCAGATATATCATGGGCGCCATATCATGCAACAAAACAACCAGATAGCACAATCACTGCAAGTATCACTTCATTGCTACCATTGTTCCGCGAAGAGGCACACTCTGTTGCAATGATATGTCATGGGATGAATGTCATTAAACAAGCTGTGAATCTCCTCAATCTCAATCAAGTACCTGTTATTGCAATGGATCAGCCGCTTTTTGCCCTCGCAAAGTTCATTCAGTGGACCTGGCCAGATATCTATGGTGAAAGTAAATTCTTGATCATGTTTGGGGGTCTTCATATCAAGAAGGCATCGCTGAATTTGCTTGGAGATTGGCTAGCTGGCAGTGGCTGGACGGATGCATTGGTACAAGCCAAAATAACTTCATCAGGCAAAGCAGATGCAATTCTAAAATCAAGCCACATAACACGGGCAAGACATGCTCACCAAGTAATCGCGAGTGCGCTCCACATTCTCCTACCAAATTCTTACGAAGAGTATACAAAGTTGGTGCCACATCAGGGGATCAAGCTTACATACGAAGAATGATGCACAATGAAGAGTTTCGAAAATGTAATATTCAAATTTTGGCTGCTGACTTTGGAGCTCCAGCTGACAGTTTTCATCCTTGTACGGTCATTTCGTGAAGCTAATTTCAATTTATACATTGATGCTCTGATCAAGATAACCCCATGGTTTTTTGCCTTGGATCACCAAAAATATGCCAGCTGGCTTCCTGTTCATATACGAGATATGACATGCTTACCAAATTACAACCCAGAAGCTGCATCAGAGTTTTGTAAGGGTAACTTTGTGATTTACAAGTCCGAAAAAGCTTTCTCTTCAATTGCCATTGATCACGCACACGAGCAAAGTAATAAAGTTTACCAAAGATGTTGCTGATGCAACTGTTTGCAAGACAATTCGAGGGATTGAAACGATAGGCTCTGAGCAGTATAAAAATGTTGTTGAAACCCGGCTGCAGAAGAAGGAAATACACTTGTCAGAACCAATAAAACGAAACAAATTGCTCACATTCAATCGCGCTGCACGAAGGGATATCTCAAGATCAAAGCTTCAAGTGAGTTCATTAAAGAAGGACTGCAATTTGTTCTCTCGCCTTGATGTTTGTTGTCAAATACGGGATGGAAATCAATCTTGTCCACCTTCACTCTCAAACTTTGGTAGTATCAGAAGTGGCGCAAAGTCTTATCTCATGGAATGCCTTCAAAATGAAGTCGTCAAGCAACCTGTAGAATCTTCTGGAGATCTGGACGCCCCACAAGTCGACAGCATTATCATTGATGGTGCAGCACTCATAAACATGCTAAGGCCTGGTAGAGCTAAGACATTTGAGGAATATGCACAAAATGTCTTTCGACCACATCGACAGGCACAGCTTAGAAATCGAAAATGACTAGATTTGGTATGGGATGTGTACGTTGAAGACAGCTTAAAGAATCAAACAAGGCTAAAAGAGGGAAAGGAGCACAAAGGAAAGTTTCATCTAATGTCTTACTCCCTGGTAATTGGCAAGCGTTTCCAAGATTCATTTTTGGAGAGGAAGGAGAAGCCATGTTGATTGTACTTGGTGTGAATTTGAAGCTGTAGAAAAGGTCAGGTCTGTCCAAGTAGAAGTTGTTGTGAGAATAAGCAAGGAACAAGGTGCGCAATTTGTATTTGAAAACTTCGAGCAAGCAAGAAAACGTGTCAGAAGGTGCATCAGTAACCTTGATGAGCTGTCAACTGTGTCATTGTGAATAGTGTAAATCTGTAAAACTTGTATGTGTGTGGTGGTGATAACGTATAGCACAGTAGGTATGTGGACTTGTGGCAAGGCTAAAATAGCTATGGAATTAAGAAGCGATTTCGGGGAGTGTTTAGCCCTAGATGTATTGAAATAAATGCCAATTAGGTATACTCAGCTTCGAATAGAGATGTGAGATGTAGGTAGGCGCCAATGACGTATTGTACCCAAAGTCAAACAAAGCGATCAGAAAAGGATCTTGCTTTCCCCTAGTGTGTTTTTAAATGATATAAGGTAAATAAAAGGTAAGAATGATAACATTTGTAAATAAGAAAAAATGTACAGGGTAGTCGCAGCAATGCAGAACAATGGCAACAATACACATCAGCGATATAGAGGTGGTGGCGATGTCTAGTAAATGTCATTATCATCATAATCATCATCAGTCCTGTGATGGAGATAGTAAATGTAAGGGACGCAAGTAGTGGTAGAATATGGCAAAGATAAATATTTCAGTTAAGATAACCATCAGAAATGATTGAATATGAATGGGGTGTAGAAGAAAATCGAGTAAGGTCCAAGAGAGATTGGATTGATTTGAAGATCAGTATGGTAAAGATAAGGGTTGCGTGCGCAAATCGTCAGCTATCAATCTGGATCAGCGTTTCGGGGGTTTGATGACAGTACGCTTTTATGATCACAGGCCCCCAGCACCCCGAAGGGCACCATCGCACAAGATAATGAATGCAGAAGTTAGAGACAATGGGAAAAACAAGGCGCGTACAACTGATCAGCTAAAGAAGACGAGTATCAGAATTCAGAAGCGCTATGAATATGTGGGGAATAGCGATCAATGTAAAGTAGAACTGCAAAAATAATATGAATTCATAGTAAAAAGATTTCGAAGTGAAGAATATTTAGTGTTTTTGGATACATGTTCAAGTTTTAATTGGAAAAAAAATAATTATGATTATGATGTATGCTGCATAACAGCAACAACAATAACAATAGAAAACGTAATTACAACAGCAACAACAATGATGGCTGTTTGGCCAAATAGAAAGTATGAAATAGTAAATGTGAAATTATTACACGAAGATGCCAACGATTTTGACTGTTTATAGTTTGAGGTTAGTCGTGACCAAAATGTCTCTTATGTTTTTGCTTCGTTTGAATGCTAGGTTGGGTGTTGTATCCGAAATGTTATGTAGATCGGTATCCTCTTGAATATGGTGCCAGTGTTGTCGTTATTAATGTTAAAGCTTACCCTACTAGGCCTAAACAAAACAAGTTAAAATGTTTGATCGGGCCTTGGTTTCGTGTTCAGTGGAATTGCAATGACATTGGTTGTAAGAAAAAATTGGTTGGTCACTGGCTTAGTTTAAGAAGGGTTTATTCCTGGAACACAAGTACCCTCAGCATGGATCATGTTACAGAGGTGCATGGCATAATAAAGCATTTGAATGATAAGTATCATGTCAGTGAAATCGAAGTTTCGCAGACAAATTATGTACAGAAAGATAAATATGACAATTCACCCATTGAAAGAGACGAGGAAAGTTCAGATAGTACAAACAGTAGTGAGGAGGATTTAGAAAGAGACCAGCATCAAAGAGCACATTTCTATTTATCATCATCAGATTCCTCTTGTTATCAAAGTGATGATTGGAAACTCGTTTAAATAGCTGCCATCATGATTTTGGAAAGAATTAATGTAAGTAAAACATTCTCGCATGTTGTACATGAATTATACAAATTAACACACAATGAAGGGCTATCATCCCCTTATCTGAATAGTGTGAAATAAGAGATAACTAACAAACAAAATGGGAACCATTGTCCTCTTTTATCATAGAAATCTAGAAAGTTATAAAAAACTCAAGTGTTCAGTCATCTAGTTTCTTAAAATGGCCATAATTGGTAAGATTGTCATTTCATTTTGAGTTTTGTAGCTTGCACAATCCACGCATACTGAAAGTTGATTTTCACAATTTGGCATATACATTCAGTTCTTTGAAATGTTTTAATTTTTTCGACTTCCATTCCCTTCCATTCCCTTTCACTTCACTGCCAGGCCTTTCCCTAAAGATTTCTGCTCTTACCAACTGTTGACTTAGAGCAATGATATCACTATTTGTGTCACATTTCCTGTTTTTCCCCGATGGCTTCTTTGCATTGTTAACAATGTCAAAATTTGTCATGACAGCTTCCCTCTCTTGGTAAGAAGTGCTTGCTCTTTTTATACTGTCATCTGTAATTTTCCCTTGAAACTCTCTACAGTCTAACTTAAATAATTTGTTCCAATGTTCTACAGCTCTATCTATTTCCTCTCCTTTCCTCTCCTTTCCCCTTTTTAGTAATAGCCTTCCTGCAGATTAAGCATTTAAATTTGTCATTACACCCAGAAATAGAAAACGCAGGAGACAAGCTAGCGGAGACATTATCTTTACACAAAGCAAGTTGGCACAAGACTTGCAGCAATGGATTCAACAAGACTAAACTGGACAGGGCGAAAAAAAGGAGCATTGTATTAGAAGAAAATGCCAGTTCTCCGGAAAAGTATACAAGGTCAACTTGACAGGGAGTATCAAATCCAGTAGATGTTTGTTTCTTTTGCGAGAAAGGACCATTGGATGCATTGCACGAATTCTCCACATTTGAAGCTAATTCACGGGTCCATAATGCTGCCCTGGTTACTGAAGACTAAGTCTTGCTTGGCAAGTTGAGCTCTGGCGATCTGACTGATCAAGAGGCAAAGTATCATGCTAAATGTCTCACATCCTTGTACAATAAAGCATGATCTGCTGCAAGAGAACAGAATGATGACTCACAGGAAAACCAAATCTGTAGAGGTATTGCTTTTGCTGAGTTGATTTCCTATTTAGAAGATAGCAGATCTGTAAACAATGTGACATTAAATCATTTCAAAATGACAGACTTAGTTTAAACAGCTTGGTATCTCAATAAATTGCCGCACCAACACAACAAGACTAAAAGAGAAAATTCTTGCTGCAATACCAGATTTGGATGCGTAAACTGAAGGGGCTCGAGATGTTGATCTTGCCTTCAAACGTGATGTTGGCCTAGCATTTAAAAAAATGTGTGAGACGGACAGAGACAATGATGCAATGATACTTGCCCGTGCAGCCACACTGATATGTCGGGATATGTTGTCAAATAGGTTCTCTTTTGATGGCTGTTTTCAGACTAACTGTGAAGAAGATTCCATACCAAAGTCACTTCTTGCCCTTGTAAAGATGATTTTGGTTGGGCCGAATGCCCAGCTGTGATGAAGAACAAGAGTCTCCCTATTCCGGAGTCTGTGCAAATCAACTGTGTTTCAAGTGAGAAACGTAATTTTGAAGAAGCATACAATTTAGAATTCCAATGGCTTGAGCATGTTATGAACAGTCTCCATACAACTGATCCAGAACAGGCAGATATATCATGGGCGCCATATCATGCAACAAAACAACCAGATAGCACAATCACTGCAAGTATCACTTCATTGCTACCATTGTTCCGCGAAGAGGCACACTCTGTTGCAATGATATGTCATGGGATGAATGTCATTAAACAAGCTGTGAATCTCCTCAATCTCAATCAAGTACCTGTTATTGCAATGGATCAGCCGCTTTTTGCCCTCGCAAAGTTCATTCAGTGGACCTGGCCAGATATCTATGGTGAAAGTAAATTCTTGATCATGTTTGGGGGTCTTCATATCAAGAAGGCATCGCTGAATTTGCTTGGAGATTGGCTAGCTGGCAGTGGCTGGACGGATGCATTGGTACAAGCCAAAATAACTTCATCAGGCAAAGCAGATGCAATTCTAAAATCAAGCCACATAACACGGGCAAGACATGCTCACCAAGTAATCGCGAGTGCGCTCCACATTCTCCTACCAAATTCTTACGAAGAGTATACAAAGTTGGTGCCACATCAGGGGATCAAGCTTACATACGAAGAATGATGCACAATGAAGAGTTTCGAAAATGTAATATTCAAATTTTGGCTGCTGACTTTGGAGCTCCAGCTGACAGTTTTCATCCTTGTACGGTCATTTCGTGAAGCTAATTTCAATTTATACATTGATGCTCTGATCAAGATAACCCCATGGTTTTTTGCCTTGGATCACCAAAAATATGCCAGCTGGCTTCCTGTTCATATACGAGATATGACATGCTTACCAAATTACAACCCAGAAGCTGCATCAGAGTTTTGTAAGGGTAACTTTGTGATTTACAAGTCCGAAAAAGCTTTCTCTTCAATTGCCATTGATCACGCACACGAGCAAAGTAATAAAGTTTACCAAAGATGTTGCTGATGCAACTGTTTGCAAGACAATTCAAGGGATTGAAACGATAGGCTCTGAGCAGTATAAAAATGTTGTTGAAACCCGGCTGCAGAAGAAGGAAATACACTTGTCAGAACCAATAAAACGAAACAAATTGCTCACATTCAATCGCGCTGCACGAAGGGATATCTCAAGATCAAAGCTTCAAGTGAGTTCATTAAAGAAGGACTGCAATTTGTTCTCTCGCCTTGATGTTTGTTGTCAAATACGGGATGGAAATCAATCTTGTCCACCTTCACTCTCAAACTTTGGTAGTATCAGAAGTGGCGCAAAGTCTTATCTCATGGAATGCCTTCAAAATGAAGTCGTCAAGCAACCTGTAGAATCTTCTGGAGATCTGGACGCCCCACAAGTCGACAGCATTATCATTGATGGTGCAGCACTCATAAACATGCTAAGGCCTGGTAGAGCTAAGACATTTGAGGAATATGCACAAAATGTCTTTCGACCACATCGACAGGCACAGCTTAGAAATCGAAAATGACTAGATTTGGTATGGGATGTGTACGTTGAAGACAGCTTAAAGAATCAAACAAGGCTAAAAGAGGGAAAGGAGCACAAAGGAAAGTTTCATCTAATGTCTTAATCCCTGGTAATTGGCAAGCGTTTCCAAGATTCATTTTTGGAGAGGAAGGAGAAGCCATGTTGATTGTACTTGGTGTGAATTTGAAGCTGTAGAAAAGGTCAGGTCTGTCCAAGTAGAAGTTGTTGTGAGAATAAGCAAGGAACAAGGTGCGCAATTTGTATTTGAAAACTTCGAGCAAGCAAGAAAACGTGTCAGAAGGTGCATCAGTAACCTTGATGAGCTGTCAACTGTGTCATTGTGAATAGTGTAAATCTGTAAAACTTGTATGTGTGTGGTGGTGATAACGTATAGCACAGTAGGTATGTGGACTTGTGGCAAGGCTAAAATAGCTATGGAATTAAGAAGCGATTTCGGGGAGTGTTTAGCCCTAGATGTATTGAAATAAATGCCAATTAGGTATACTCAGCTTCGAATAGAGATGTGAGATGTAGGTAGGCGCCAATGACGTATTGTACCCAAAGTCAAACAAAGCGATCAGAAAAGGATCTTGCTTTCCCCTAGTGTGTTTTTAAATGATATAAGGTAAATAAAAGGTAAGAATGATAACATTTGTAAATAAGAAAAAATGTACAGGGTAGTCGCAGCAATGCAGAACAATGGCAACAATACACATCAGCGATATAGAGGTGGTGGCGATGTCTAGTAAATGTCATTATCATCATAATCATCATCAGTCCTGTGATGGAGATAGTAAATGTAAGGGACGCAAGTAGTGGTAGAATATGGCAAAGATAAATATTTCAGTTAAGATAACCATCAGAAATGATTGAATATGAATGGGGTGTAGAAGAAAATCGAGTAAGGTCCAAGAGAGATTGGATTGATTTGAAGATCAGTATGGTAAAGATAAGGGTTGCGTGTGCAAATCGTCAGCTATCAATCTGCATCAGCGTTTCGGGGGTTTGATGACAGTACGCTTTTATGATCACAGGCCCCCAGCACCCCGAAGGGCACCATCGCACAAGATAATGAATGCAGAAGTTAGAGACAATGGGAAAAACAAGGCGCGTACAACTGATCAGCTAAAGAAGACGAGTATCAGAATTCAGAAGCGCTATGAATATGTGGGGAATAGCGATCAATGTAAAGTAGAACTGCAAAAATAATATGAATTCATAGTAAAAAGATTTCGAAGTGAAGAATATTTAGTGTTTTTGGATACATGTTCAAGTTTTAATTGGAAAAAAAATAATTATGATTATGATGTATGCTGCATAACAGCAACAACAATAACAATAGAAAACGTAATTACAACAGCAACAACAATGATGGCTGTTTGGCCAAATAGAAAGTATGAAATAGTAAATGTGAAATTATTACACGAAGATGCCAACGATTTTGACTGTTTATAGTTTGAGGTTAGTCGTGACCAAAATGTCTCTTATGTTTTTGCTTCGTTTGAATGCTAGGTTGGGTGTTGTATCCGAAATGTTATGTAGATCGGTATCCTCTTGAATATGGTGCCAGTGTTGTCGTTATTAATGTTAAAGCTTACCCTACTAGGCCTAAACAAAACAAGTTAAAATGTTTGATCGGGCCTTGGTTTCGTGTTCAGTGGAATTGCAATGACATTGGTTGTAAGAAAAAATTGGTTGGTCACTGGCTTAGTTTAAGAAGGGTTTATTCCTGGAACACAAGTACCCTCAGCATGGATCATGTTACAGAGGTGCATGGCATAATAAAGCATTTGAATGATAAGTATCATGTCAGTGAAATCGAAGTTTCGCAGACAAATTATGTACAGAAAGATAAATATGACAATTCACCCATTGAAAGAGACGAGGAAAGTTCAGATAGTACAAACAGTAGTGAGGAGGATTTAGAAAGAGACCAGCATCAAAGAGCACATTTCTATTTATCATCATCAGATTCCTCTTGTTATCAAAGTGATGATTGGAAACTCGTTTAAATAGCTGCCATCATGATTTTGGAAAGAATTAATGTAAGTAAAACATTCTCGCATGTTGTACATGAATTATACAAATTAACACACAATGAAGGGCTATCATCCCCTTATCTGAATAGTGTGAAATAAGAGATAACTAACAAACAAAATGGGAACCATTGTCCTCTTTTATCATAGAAATCTAGAAAGTTATAAAAAACTCAAGTGTTCAGTCATCTAGTTTCTTAAAATGGCCATAATTGGTAAGATTGTCATTTCATTTTGAGTTTTGTAGCTTGCACAATCCACGCATACTGAAAGTTGATTTTCACAATTTGGCATATACATTCAGTTCTTTGAAATGTTTTAATTTTTTCGACTTCCATTCCCTTCCATTCCCTTTCACTTCACTGCCAGGCCTTTCCCTAAAGATTTCTGCTCTTACCAACTGTTGACTTAGAGCAATGATATCACTATTTGTGTCACATTTCCTGTTTTTCCCCGATGGCTTCTTTGCATTGTTAACAATGTCAAAATTTGTCATGACAGCTTCCCTCTCTTGGTAAGAAGTGCTTGCTCTTTTTATACTGTCATCTGTAATTTTCCCTTGAAACTCTCTACAGTCTAACTTAAATAATTTGTTCCAATGTTCTACAGCTCTATCTATTTCCTCTCCTTTCCTCTCCTTTCCCCTTTTTAGTAATAGCCTTCCTGCAGATTAAGCATTTAAATTTGTCATTACACCCAGAAATAGAAAACGCAGGAGACAAGCTAGCGGAGACATTATCTTTACACAAAGCAAGTTGGCACAAGACTTGCAGCAATGGATTCAACAAGACTAAACTGGACAGGGCGAAAAAAAGGAGCATTGTATTAGAAGAAAATGCCAGTTCTCCGGAAAAGTATACAAGGTCAACTTGACAGGGAGTATCAAATCCAGTAGATGTTTGTTTCTTTTGCGAGAAAGGACATTGGATGCATTGCACGAATTCTCCACATTTGAAGCTAATTCACGGGTCCATAATGCTGCCCTGGTTACTGAAGACTAAGTCTTGCTTGGCAAGTTGAGCTCTGGCGATCTGACTGATCAAGAGGCAAAGTATCATGCTAAATGTCTCACATCCTTGTACAATAAAGCATGATCTGCTGCAAGAGAACAGAATGATGACTCACAGGAAAACCAAATCTGTAGAGGTATTGCTTTTGCTGAGTTGATTTCCTATTTAGAAGATAGCAGATCTGTAAACAATGTGACATTAAATCATTTCAAAATGACAGACTTAGTTTAAACAGCTTGGTATCTCAATAAATTGCCGCACCAACACAACAAGACTAAAAGAGAAAATTCTTGCTGCAATACCAGATTTGGATGCGTAAACTGAAGGGGCTCGAGATGTTGATCTTGCCTTCAAACGTGATGTTGGCCTAGCATTTAAAAAATGTGTGAGACGGACAGAGACAATGATGCAATGATACTTGCCCGTGCAGCCACACTGATATGTCGGGATATGTTGTCAAATAGGTTCTCTTTTGATGGCTGTTTTCAGACTAACTGTGAAGAAGATTCCATACCAAAGTCACTTCTTGCCCTTGTAAAGATGATTTTGGTTGGGCCGAATGCCCAGCTGTGATGAAGAACAAGAGTCTCCCTATTCCGGAGTCTGTGCAAATCAACTGTGTTTCAAGTGAGAAACGTAATTTTGAAGAAGCATACAATTTAGAATTCCAATGGCTTGAGCATGTTATGAACAGTCTCCATACAACTGATCCAGAACAGGCAGATATATCATGGGCGCCATATCATGCAACAAAACAACCAGATAGCACAATCACTGCAAGTATCACTTCATTGCTACCATTGTTCCGCGAAGAGGCACACTCTGTTGCAATGATATGTCATGGGATGAATGTCATTAAACAAGCTGTGAATCTCCTCAATCTCAATCAAGTACCTGTTATTGCAATGGATCAGCCGCTTTTTGCCCTCGCAAAGTTCATTCAGTGGACCTGGCCAGATATCTATGGTGAAAGTAAATTCTTGATCATGTTTGGGGGTCTTCATATCAAGAAGGCATCGCTGAATTTGCTTGGAGATTGGCTAGCTGGCAGTGGCTGGACGGATGCATTGGTACAAGCCAAAATAACTTCATCAGGCAAAGCAGATGCAATTTTAAAATCAAGCCACATAACACGGGCAAGACATGCTCACCAAGTAATCGCGAGTGCGCTCCACATTCTCCTACCAAATTCTTACGAAGAGTATACAAAGTTGGTGCCACATCAGGGGATCAAGCTTACATACGAAGAATGATGCACAATGAAGAGTTTCGAAAATGTAATATTCAAATTTTGGCTGCTGACTTTGGAGCTCCAGCTGACAGTTTTCATCCTTGTACGGTCATTTCGTGAAGCTAATTTCAATTTATACATTGATGCTCTGATCAAGATAACCCCATGGTTTTTTGCCTTGGATCACCAAAAATATGCCAGCTGGCTTCCTGTTCATATACGAGATATGACATGCTTACCAAATTACAACCCAGAAGCTGCATCAGAGTTTTGTAAGGGTAACTTTGTGATTTACAAGTCCGAAAAAGCTTTCTCTTCAATTGCCATTGATCACGCACACGAGCAAAGTAATAAAGTTTACCAAAGATGTTGCTGATGCAACTGTTTGCAAGACAATTCGAGGGATTGAAACGATAGGCTCTGAGCAGTATAAAAATGTTGTTGAAACCCGGCTGCAGAAGAAGGAAATACACTTGTCAGAACCAATAAAACGAAACAAATTGCTCACATTCAATCGCGCTGCACGAAGGGATATCTCAAGATCAAAGCTTCAAGTGAGTTCATTAAAGAAGGACTGCAATTTGTTCTCTCGCCTTGATGTTTGTTGTCAAATACGGGATGGAAATCAATCTTGTCCACCTTCACTCTCAAACTTTGGTAGTATCAGAAGTGGCGCAAAGTCTTATCTCATGGAATGCCTTCAAAATGAAGTCGTCAAGCAACCTGTAGAATCTTCTGGAGATCTGGACGCCCCACAAGTCGACAGCATTATCATTGATGGTGCAGCACTCATAAACATGCTAAGGCCTGGTAGAGCTAAGACATTTGAGGAATATGCACAAAATGTCTTTCGACCACATCGACAGGCACAGCTTAGAAATCGAAAATGACTAGATTTGGTATGGGATGTGTACGTTGAAGACAGCTTAAAGAATCAAACAAGGCTAAAAGAGGGAAAGGAGCACAAAGGAAAGTTTCATCTAATGTCTTATCCCTGGTAATTGGCAAGCGTTTCCAAGATTCATTTTTGGAGAGGAAGGAGAAGCCATGTTGATTGTACTTGGTGTGAATTTGAAGCTGTAGAAAAGGTCAGGTCTGTCCAAGTAGAAGTTGTTGTGAGAATAAGCAAGGAACAAGGTGCGCAATTTGTATTTGAAAACTTCGAGCAAGCAAGAAAACGTGTCAGAAGGTGCATCAGTAACCTTGATGAGCTGTCAACTGTGTCATTGTGAATAGTGTAAATCTGTAAAACTTGTATGTGTGTGGTGGTGATAACGTATAGCACAGTAGGTATGTGGACTTGTGGCAAGGCTAAAATAGCTATGGAATTAAGAAGCGATTTCGGGGAGTGTTTAGCCCTAGATGTATTGAAATAAATGCCAATTAGGTATACTCAGCTTCGAATAGAGATGTGAGATGTAGGTAGGCGCCAATGACGTATTGTACCCAAAGTCAAACAAAGCGATCAGAAAAGGATCTTGCTTTCCCCTAGTGTGTTTTTAAATGATATAAGGTAAATAAAAGGTAAGAATGATAACATTTGTAAATAAGAAAAAATGTACAGGGTAGTCGCAGCAATGCAGAACAATGGCAACAATACACATCAGCGATATAGAGGTGGTGGCGATGTCTAGTAAATGTCATTATCATCATAATCATCATCAGTCCTGTGATGGAGATAGTAAATGTAAGGGACGCAAGTAGTGGTAGAATATGGCAAAGATAAATATTTCAGTTAAGATAACCATCAGAAATGATTGAATATGAATGGGGTGTAGAAGAAAATCGAGTAAGGTCCAAGAGAGATTGGATTGATTTGAAGATCAGTATGGTAAAGATAAGGGTTGCGTGTGCAAATCGTCAGCTATCAATCTGGATCAGCGTTTCGGGGGTTTGATGACAGTACGCTTTTATGATCACAGGCCCCCAGCACCCCGAAGGGCACCATCGCACAAGATAATGAATGCAGAAGTTAGAGACAATGGGAAAAACAAGGCGCGTACAACTGATCAGCTAAAGAAGACGAGTATCAGAATTCAGAAGCGCTATGAATATGTGGGGAATAGCGATCAATGTAAAGTAGAACTGCAAAAATAATATGAATTCATAGTAACAAGATTTCGAAGTGAAGAATATTTAGTGTTTTTGGATACATGTTCAAGTTTTAATTGGAAAAAAAATAATTATAATTATGATGTATGCTGCATAACAGCAACAACAATAACAATAGAAAACGTAATTACAACAGCAACAACAATGATGGCTGTTTGGCCAAATAGAAAGTATGAAATAGTAAATGTGAAATTATTACACGAAGATGCCAACGATTTTGACTGTTTATAGTTTGAGGTTAGTCGTGACCAAAATGTCTCTTATGTTTTTGCTTCGTTTGAATGCTAGGTTGGGTGTTGTATCCGAAATGTTATGTAGATCGGTATCCTCTTGAATATGGTGCCAGTGTTGTCGTTATTAATGTTAAAGCTTACCCTACTAGGCCTAAACAAAACAAGTTAAAATGTTTGATCGGGCCTTGGTTTCGTGTTCAGTGGAATTGCAATGACATTGGTTGTAAGAAAAAATTGGTTGGCCACTGGCTTAGTTTAAGAAGGGTTTATTCCTGGAACACAAGTACCCTCAGCATGGATCATGTTACAGAGGTGCATGGCATAATAAAGCATTTGAATGATAAGTATCATGTCAGTGAAATCGAAGTTTCGCAGACAAATTATGTACAGAAAGATAAATATGACAATTCACCCATTGAAAGAGACGAGGAAAGTTCAGATAGTACAAACAGTAGTGAGGAGGATTTAGAAAGAGACCAGCATCAAAGAGCACATTTCTATTTATCATCATCAGATTCCTCTTGTTATCAAAGTGATGATTGGAAACTCGTTTAAATAGCTGCCATCATGATTTTGGAAAGAATTAATGTAAGTAAAACATTCTCGCATGTTGTACATGAATTATACAAATTAACACACAATGAAGGGCTATCATCCCCTTATCTGAATAGTGTGAAATAAGAGATAACTAACAAACAAAATGGGAACCATTGTCCTCTTTTATCATAGAAATCTAGAAAGTTATAAAAAACTCAAGTGTTCAGTCATCTAGTTTCTTAAAATGGCCATAATTGGTAAGATTGTCATTTCATTTTGAGTTTTGTAGCTTGCACAATCCACGCATACTGAAAGTTGATTTTCACAATTTGGCATATACATTCAGTTCTTTGAAATGTTTTAATTTTTTCGACTTCCATTCCCTTCCATTCCCTTTCACTTCACTGCCAGGCCTTTCCCTAAAGATTTCTGCTCTTACCAACTGTTGACTTAGAGCAATGATATCACTATTTGTGTCACATTTCCTGTTTTTCCCCGATGGCTTCTTTGCATTGTTAACAATGTCAAAATTTGTCATGACAGCTTCCCTCTCTTGGTAAGAAGTGCTTGCTCTTTTTATACTGTCATCTGTAATTTTCCCTTGAAACTCTCTACAGTCTAACTTAAATAATTTGTTCCAATGTTCTACAGCTCTATCTATTTTTTTATTATTATCTGTTTTCCCAGTCTTGTTTATAAACCGATTCCAAACAAGATCAAATGACAGCTTTGATGGCAAAAGATAGTAGATCTGGGAAAACATCAGGAATGTGTAGTAGGTATATTTGGTTCGACCATCTAACTGGTACAGAAGAAAAATGACTTTGTAAAGACGCATCAAACGATTGCTGTCTGCGTGCTGTCTTGCATCCTCAAAATCAAGTGCAAGGAGCCCCAGTGCCAAGGCATTTGAAGATTATTTCAAAACACTGTCAGAAAATGAGTTGGCAGTAGATTTTCCTATGACACACTCTTGGTCATTGGCAGAGGAGCTTGTGGGTGCATGTGCATCTCTTAAATGATTTCTCAAGTTACCGTTTCGCTTGTAGCTTCTACCACAAATTTCACAGACAAAGTTATTAGGCACTGTTTGGTTTGCCTGATCCACCTCATCTCTGCAGCTTGTCAATGGATCTGGATGGAATTCCGTCATTTGCTTCTGCAATTCTGATTGGCTTCTTGTCTCTTTTCCACAATACTGGCATTTTTTCTCCTGAGATTCCATCAATGGGTGTTCTACATGTTTTACCTGCGCATCATCTGAGTGCTTTGATTTTAAGTGCTTTCTCAGAGTTGCCACTTTTTTGAAGCTTTTACCACAGTGCTTACTTTTGTATATATTTTCATCTTCAAACTGATCTTGAATGGCAGAAAAAGCGAAGTCAGCAATAAGTTCCAATATCTCATCCATTGCTTTCTTGAAGTGCAGCAAGTATCATAGCTTTAGTATACTCTGTCAGCAGATCCTTTGCTGCATCAATATCTTTCATAGGATCATCTTGAACCTTCATGGCATGCAGAAAGTTTTTTGCTGCATAAAGTGTGCCAGCATCAGAACTTGATTCTCGATCATAGAGAAGATGCCACACAACCTCGAGACTAAAATAAATCAAAGGGTAACCTTTTGATGCTCACAGCATATAAACCGTCGGAAGAAAAAGATATTGAAAATAAGCGCCTCCGAAAGAAACCAATAATGAAAATAAACGCCCAGAAAATAAGAAATTTTCATTTGTTAATGCACTTGTGTTAAAAGTTCCAGAAGCTTTACAAAGTCCCTTGCTGGAAGCAGATGTTACAGCAATATGTAGCATGTCGTTCATAGAAAAAGTAAGCGCAAGTGTTTACCATGCGACTTACCATGCACCAGTGTTTGCTATGCGACTTACCACCATGGAAACACCGGTTCCCATTTGATCACCGAAGTTAAGCATGGTTGGGCCAGGTCATTACCAGGATGGGCGACCACCTGGAAACACCCGGCATCACAGGCACAGCACCTCACCAAGGTATAAAATTGGTACCTCAGTGATGAAGGCAAGTAAAAAACATCAGAAGCGCCAACTGTTCGGCTGCACATTGTGTGAATAATACACCCCATGAAAGGGAAAAAAATGCTTGAGCTGAGGGGTAATGGAATTGAATTGTAAAGCGCCTTTGAATATCGAATTATAGTAAAAACGCTATATAAAAGCAATAACTTTACTTTACTTTTACCAGTGTAGCATTGTTACTGCTTGATATTGAACTTTTCATGGGTTTTCAGCAGAAATGGGAATATGTAGGCTGAAGATTTTCAAAAAGATGCAGTCTATACAAAAAGCTTGCACATTCACGGTGCACCTAGCAAACATTGGCCAAGAACTTAATTTGAATATGCAGTATGCAAAAAAGAATTCTGTTAAAAGGACTTGGAAATACACGGCAGTGGAGCAGTTTTCACAATACTTCTCCCGAAAGAGGATAAATTGAAAGGTTTTGTATGGAGAAAATTGTAGAAAGATCAGAAGTTTTGGTTGCAGCCTAATTGGTACATAGATTGGGGTTGTTTCCAAAGCATTTGAAAATCAGTTGAAATTGTATTATTGAAGCAGTGCAGTGTAGGACCTCAGTGCAGGTCTTTTCAGCCAGTAACCTACACAAAATGTGTTGCGAGCATGTGGCGCCATCAATTGATAAACATAAGCAATAAAAATGATAACTATAACGGCAATATAAGTATAACTAAATATTTTCACCACGTTTCGGGCATGTACCCATTATCAAGTAAAATAGAATATAAGAACAGCGGTTGAAGTAGAATAGATATTAGACTAGGGGTCATCACTTGCTTCGCTCCTTTCGCTCCGTTAGACTAGGGGTCATCACTTGCTTTGTTCGCCCCAGCCCGTCAAGTAAAAAAAACTTAATGTGGTGCATTCGCTCGCGCTCATGCCCATTGATTAGATTGGCTTGCTCCACTCGCCTAAGAGTGTGTTATCAAGAACCAGTGATTGGATGGCGTGCTTTGCGCACTGCATTCGCAAGCGCTCATGCCCCGTCCAATTGATTGGTTTGCTGCGCTCGCTTGATACTCTGTTGTTGAGATTAGTTATCTGGTTGGTACGCATGCGCGTGTTCTATTCGCTTTCATTTATGCTTCCAGTAGTACAGCACACATTTGGGGGTGTGTGAATGGAATTTGACAGATTAGCCTCGTTTTGAGAAAAGTAGCCTCGTATTGGTGGGCAGGTAAAAATGGATCATATAGTGGCAACACACCTCTAAAAACACAATACTTTTTGTGAAAGGTTAGTGAAAAGCTAATTAATGTAAATCGTAAGTTAACTTTCACTTGACTAATATACATATGTCATAACGATGAGGTTTGATATTGGGCAGGTATTTCATTTGAATCACAATGATGTAGGTAATACATTGTCATTTTAGCAGTTTCCCATTTCAGTCAATTATTATGAGGCAATAGCCTGTCACAAAAGGCTAGTGAAATTAAAATGTGATTGAAACTTACCTAGGCAGAATTCTCTTTCGATGAGTTTGTTAAGGATTCCATTGACTTTTCATATACATTGTACAAAATGTTTGTTTCAGTCATTTGACAATTGCATGGTGTGAATAGCGAATATTAGTGACATTGACAGCTTTTGTTCATCATTTCAGCATTTGTTTCACTAAGTATCATATGGGAGAAAAGATATAATTAATAACAAAATTAAATGACCATATAAAAGTGCCAAATAATAAAGGACAATAGAACAATATGATAGTTGTGAAGCTGCATTGATTATTCCCTTTGTGGACTATTTGAAAAACATGTTTGAAATGCAAAATTTGTGAAAATTATCTTTATGTTTTCCTACATAACTTGATGTACTAATAGAAAGAGGTAGATAGAGATTGCTTATTAATTAGTGGAAACAAACTTTCATGTTGTTGTGATATATTTTCATTGGCTTTCTGCACTTGTGCATTAAGAGGTTGGTAAATGTCAATTGTTAAGTGTTCATGTAATGCATGAATTATTAATTAGATGACCTGACAGTGTGTGTATGTAACATCAGGTTAGTTTTCCTAGAGCTTAATACAATTATTACTGTAAACATCATTACAGTAGTTTCCTTGACATACAGCAAGGAAACTGAACAGGAAAAGCCTTTGAAGATGATTTTTAGGTCATTCATCATTAGTATTGGGAAAAAATCTTAGTTTCAAGAAGATGTTGATGTATGTAACACATAGAGGAGGCAATGAACACAAAGGAATCCATAAAGTGGCAAATGCTGGAAGAACTATTTTGAGTCAAAGCTTGCACTCGTAGGCACATATAGTCAGGGCACCAGAAATTTATTTTGAATCAGCAAAACTGTAAAGTTGTAAAACAATTGTTGAGGTCTGCATGGCCTAACCGAAGAAACTGTCATGTCGTGTCAGGGCAATCAGTGAAGTTTGGATGGCCTGACCAAAATTAAGCTGGTGATTGGATTGCAAATTGTTAAATATAGGACCTAAATGTATTCACCTACCTGTAAGACACATCGAAAATGTTCTCTGTAAATGTGAAGATAGTTTTCGAACTTTAAGTTGTCCTCTTGATACGTTTTTGTGATGCTAAAGTCAAGCCGTTTCATGATTCAAATTCATATTTCATAATAAGGCATTTCAAAAGTTAGCGGCGCCATTGATGGAATTGAGGCCAAAGTCTTTTTCAATGTAATACAATGGCCTCGTTTAAATGTCAAATAAACTGCTATTATTGGTTAAGATAAACTACAGAAATGCATCTCATTAAAAATTAACATTGATGAATCTGATTAGATACTAACAGAGAGTAGATTAATCCTGCAATTTTTTTATATATGATACATTAATACAAAAATAGTAATCAATTAATTATTATTCTTGACAGTTATCAATGGGTGGCGAAGATGAATGGGAGATAATTTGTCCCGTCTGTAGATTGTAGTAATATCTTCATTCATCATGTGGAGTGTCCAACGGTATTGACAGCATTGTTCAATGTCAAATTGACACTCGTGTGGCACAAATCAACGACACAGATATCTGTTCTTTTGATGCTTCGTGCATTCTCATCATTAAGTTTGGTCTTAGCAAAAAAAAGAAGATTGCCACAATCCTGGCCAAAACCTTTGAGACAACTCTCAAATATTCCATCGTTTGCTATTAAGCAATCCCCCGTTCCCCCTAATCAATGTTGTTTCCAAATATTCCTTGTTTCCTGCATTGCTCATTCAACTCGCATCATAAAAACCAACATTGATTAGGGGGAATGGGGGGTTTTCAGTCATAAATGGGGTATAGTTCTACAATGTTCTGTTTCTTCATTATGATTCGAACAAGTCTCAAAGAGTTTTGTCCAAGATTGTAGTGGGAATATTCATGCTGAATAAAATCAACCAGAAGTATAAGAAAAACGATATTGGTTTATACAGAGATGATGGTATTGCTGTATTCAAGAATGTAAGTGGCCCAGAATCAGAACGGATTAAGAAGAACTTGCAATCCATATTCAAAGAAAGCGGCCTGGATCTAGTAATTGAATGCAACAAAAAAGTGGTGGATTTTTTAGACGTCACACTAAACCTAAATGATGGAACATACAGACCATTCCACAAACAAAATAGTGTAATCCAGTACATAAACGTTGAATCAAACCATCCGCCGAATATAATAAAGCAAGTCCCGAAAACTATAGAGAAACGACTATCTGATCATTCCTCCAGCGAAAAGATATTCAAAGAAGCAGCTCCTGCTTATGAAAAAGCATTGAAAGAATCAGGATACGATGGAAATCTGAAATATAATCCAAGTAAAAGCAAATCAAGCAACACAAATCGAAAAAGGAAAAGAAACATTATATGGTTCAATCCACCGTTTAGTAAAAATGTGGTAACGAAAGTTGGAAACCTTTTCTTAAAGTTATTGGACAAACATTTCCCACGGCACCACAAGTACTACAAATTATTCAACAGAAATACAGTCAAGGTTAGCTACAGCTGTACCAAAAATGTGAAATCCATCATCAATATTCACAATAAAAATATCATCAACGAAAGCGCATCCAAGGAAAGCAGCAAAACATGCAACTGCATTCAAAAAGAAAAATGCCTCCTTAATGGAAAATGCCTTTCTGAGAATATCATTTATCAAGCATCAGTAACATCGAATGAGCCTGGCTACATGGATAAAGTTTACATAGGGTTAGCGGAAACTACGTTCAAGAAAAGATACGCAAATCACAAGAAATCGTTCAATCACGAAAAGTATGTAAACGAAACAGAGCTTTCAAAAGAAATTTGGAAAATCATGCGGAAAAATTACATTCCACAAGTTAATTGGAAAATTATTAAGAAATGTACGTCTTTTAATCAAGCCACTTACAAATGTAATCTTTGTTTGAACGAGAAGCTAGAAATTGCACTGTATGAAGGGGAAAACATATTGAATAAAAGAACCGAGCTAATTTCGAAGTGCAGACATGTAAATAAGTTCTCTCTGTTACGCCATGATTCGATCGATTAGTACGCGTAATTTGTAACGAATATTTAGCATAATCAACTGAAGATTGTCGCGAGTAGACAGCATGAAACACTGAGTATTGAAAAATGCTGTAGTTTTTCTTTGTTTCTGCTCTTCGTGTGTATATACATACGTACATACCTACATACCTACATACATACGTACATACGCACATACGTACATACATACATACCTACATACATGCCTACATACATACCTACATACATACCTACATACCTACATACCTACATACATACATACTCTACAATGCATACTACGACGTAACATTTCTAAAACACGTAAAGATAGGAGGTCGAATCTCCCCTGGCAAGCGACCGCCCGCGCCCACGCTGCCCCCCTGAAAGCCCTTTCTGAAATATGATAATTTCAGTGTGAAGTTTGAAAAAAATTTTAGTTGCCCTCAAAAACCTAATCCATCCTGGAAAATTTAACCCAATCTTATGGAGTCATATCGATGTCAAAATTCAAAATCCACATTCGGAATGCAACATTGCAATATGAAATGTGAGATCTGTGTTCGGAATGCAAAATGGGAGTTTGCGATGTAAGAATGCAATTCACAATGTCACAATAAACGCAAAGCAGGCAATTTATTAATTCACAACATTGACTTGATTTATGCTAATGTTCATTGTAATTTGATAAGTCATCAAAGTGACTGCCCAATTCATCAAGTCAAACGTGCAAGGCAAGATGGCAATTCATAATGTTAATGCTTTGCGCTCCTTAATATTTTGGCGGGAAATTCAACACGTGGTTTTTCGTGTCATTCGCAACGGGAGGAAAATGGATGGCAATGACAATAGCAGGGAGAGTCCGTCGCAACAGAATCAAATGGATCGCGAAAGGATAGCTACGTTGTTGAGAAATGCAATACAACTTGTAGGCCTAAATTCAGGTTCCAACTGGGGAAGTATGAATACCAGTGAACAAAGTCAGCCAACAGGCCTTGGTCAACTGCAACTGGATCGTGCACCTAGGCCCACATCACCATCACATATGTCCATCAACGGCATGCCTTCCAGGCGAATCCCATCTGGGGAAAGTGCACACACTGCTTTTTCTAGATGTTTTCCGGCAGCCAGGGGAATTCCTAATCCAACAGGAAGAAGAAAGAGAGCCGCAAGCACAAGATTTCCTGCACCCTATTTTGTTCCACCTACAACTTGGACTCATGAGTTTTTTCTGCTGAGTAAATCATCTGCTCGTCACACACCTGAGAGATCACAGATTGATACAATGCAAAAGGCTGGATTGGGAAGGTGCAAGGTGGTATTTGAAGATAAAAGAGGTGATCATGCACATGTAAGGGCAACCCTTGAAAAATACTACCCAAAGCTTGCATCACAGAATGGTGCATTTCAGCTGCTAAGATGTCTGTCAGGTGGATGTGGAACACGAGAATTGTCAGTTATTCCAATGGGAGTCGATGGTTATCCTGTCTCTTTGCTGAAAGAAGTATGCAAATCATCCACCATTTACATAAGGCCAATGCAAACAAGTCTGTCAATGGAAAGTGTTTTGCCTGATGTTCCACAGACTGTATATCAAGGAAATATTGCAATGGCTCAATGTCTGAATTGTAATTCAGAAGTGGAATTAAGTAAATTTAATGATCACACTGCAAATTGCCCCAAAATGTATGCCTCAATTGATGACTGTGTTCTTCCGTCTGAGGTCAAGGAATATGATCATAAAGCTGCAAATTCAAATTCCATCTTGCACACATTACAAACCATATTTGTTGATAAAGAGATAGAGGAGCTTCAACGAGCTGCTACACAATCATCTGATGTTCATGCAGCAGTTGATGTCATTTTAGATGCCCAGAGGGGAGATTTACCAACATCATCTGTTGTTGTCCAACCCACAGGCTCAGCATCACACAACAATGTGGAAACAGCAACCATTTCTTCACTTCAACAACTATTAGTTCAGTTTCAAGAGGAACATCATTCTACCCAAGAAGTCAAGATTTCTGTTGACAGAGATGAAATTTGGCGTTGTGGTCTTTTGTTTTACAAAAAATGTATTGCAAACCCAAGCCGACTTCACATGAATGTTGAAGTGAACTTCACTGACTTAACAGGACAACAGTCAAGCATGGATGCTGGTGCATTGGCTACTGAATTTTTTGGTGCTCTGTTGAAGGAAGCATCTTTGAGGTTGCTTGAAGGGATGGAAAACAACTTGGTGCCAAAAAGGAGTGGAGGGAATGTTACTAACTTTGTAATATTGGGTATGCTGATTGGGCATTCATTGCTCCATAGGGGTCCATGTTTACCTGTTATGGCACCATGGGTTTATGATATGATAAGCGGAAAGATGGCATTTGATGATGTTGCAACCAAAATAACAAAGGCCATGATTCCTTTAAATGCAGCATCCAGCACAGCATTAGAGGTAATAGATTTACTGGATAAATGTACAGACAATGCATCCATTGATGTCATTCTGGACACACCTAATTACATGCAAATTATCAATTCATCCCAATGGGATCCCACAGAAGTTGTAAATATGGAGTCAAAAGGAAGGGTTATCACTGAAATCATCTATGATGAGCTTGTTCTGAAAAGAAAGGAGCAGATTACTGCAATTAGAGAAGGCTTGACTCATGTTGGATTTTTGAAACACATTGAAGCATTTCCAGAATTGTGCAGGCCAGTTTTTGTTGGAGGATCAGTGCCAGTTACATCTGCAAGTTTCATAAATTTGCTTGGTCCTATCGAGACAGAAGATAGAACGCAAGAGCAAGTTAAGTCATGGTTTTAGGAGTTTATCGAAGAGTCAACACAGGAGATCCTTTCGCAACTTCTGTGCTTTTCAACAGCGCTTCAGTCAATTCCACCATGGGGTTTGAGCAAGAATATCGTTGTAAAGTTCCTGGAAGATGATGATGAAAAGCTTTTTCCTGAGGCAATGGTGTGCTTTCAAATTATTTATCTGCCAACGGTGCACACATCAAAACTCACTTTCTGTAAATATTTATCACAAGCTTTGGAATATGAGTCACTTGGCTTCAGTGGCAGTGCATGAGGTAAAACATTCAAACTGAAAGAGCAGATTGGTAACAAAGAGAAAGTTACCATAGAAAGTAATGCATGCAAATACAGAAATAAACAAACATGCTGAGAATTAAGTTGGCATTGTGTATTACAGTTATTTCCTTTTTAAATTTTATTAAATTTACAAAAATTATAAACTAACCCACTTTTATCAAAGTAATAGCTCCATTCAAGAATAGCCCCCCCCCCCGCTTGCTACGGGCCTGTTCCAAATATGTTCCAGTGCATTTTTATTTAATTATTGTTGAGTTCAAACGCTATCAAGTATATTCATTACAAATGTTTACGATGTTCTGTTATTTTCCTTGACAACATTTCTTGTTAAAAAAGTTGTTTTCTTTCAAGTTGCTCTGCCACGATATATTTGATCTAGTACTTGAATAGCTCTGAAGAATAAGTCGCAGCCAAAGTTTTCACTCGGACCAAGAGGGTCAATGCTACTGACCAGAAATTGTTCCTCTTCTTCAGATAGATCAGTTTGAATCTCCGGGATTTGCACGCCCTCGTGTCCTTCACTACCAGAATACCTCCCAGAAGACATAGGACCGTTCCAGTCTATACCAAAGTCAGGAGAAATATCATCGCTAGTCTGGTTATAGAGTGCTGAACCATGTATCCATTTCTGTATTGGGGACATATTACCCTCTGTACGCAAGGGATGCTCATTCCAACCATCGGTAAACAACTTGAGATGCCTGTTGATTCTTGGAAGAAATACGAACGACAGAGCATAAGTATGGAGTGAATCATTCATATCCAGAAGCCCATTATCCAAAAGATAGTAGAACGCCTCATAGTATACAGATGTACACCCATGAAATACGTCAACCCAAAGACGTTCGATTCTCTGATTGTGGCAGCTTTTTCCTGCAATGAAGCTGCCACGATTTGGCCCTCGAAGTGGGTGATTCAGCATCCACCAAGCAACGTCATAATTTTCAGTCCCCTGGTCAGCTCGCACTCTGGAAGGCAAACCATACTTCTCAACGGCTTCTAAGAAGATGCTTAAAACTGTGGCTGCCTTATTATTGCCACTGCAATGCAAAAACATTATTCTGCGTGAATAGCCGTCAATGCCACCGTGTATCACGAATCCAAAGTTTACCAGTTTATGGTTGCCGTCAATGTGCCATAACGAGAGAGGGCCGGGGACGCTATACTGCCTTCGATGTGTTACATGCAAATTCAGAGACCGAAACAACATTCCATTAGGATCAACACGCCACATTGCGTTTCTTATCCTTTGCCAGGAAACATTGATGTTCTTTGACCGCAGTAAACCTTTCATGCGTCTTATGCCAAAATATGGGAAATCTTTTACGGCCAAATCAACTTCTTTGTCTAGTTCTCCATCTGTAATATAGACCCCTTCAGATTTTGTGGACAAACCATATGCTCTCAGTCATCGAAAAATTGTGCTTTTGCTAACGTCAAGCATCTCTGAGATATGCCGTGCCTTGAAACCACTTTCAACATAAAACTGTAAAATGTTATATCCAATCTCAAAAGATGGTCGACCAGGCTCCCCAGATACAAAGACCAGCCTTTCAGATTCTTCATGTGCATAAAGAAGATTTTCTAGGATTTGATGAACCTCCAAGAGTAACTGTCGTAAAGTTAAAATAAATTCGTTGGGCCTAACGAACTCCATTTGCATCACAGTCAACAAGGTATGTTCTAAACGATATGAAATATAGTCTAAACTCTTCCCATCCTCAAAGTTTCTCAGACACTCTGTGAGGGCATTCTTCGTATACTCACAAAACCGTTGTAACAGTTCGCCATTAGATTCCCAATTACTAGAAGACGCCATGACTTGTGAAAGAAGAGCACAGTCGATGGAATTTCCCGCCAAAATATTAAGGAGCGCAAAGCATTAACATTATGAATTGCCATCTTGCCTTGCACGTTTGACTTGATGAATTGGGCAGTCACTTTGATGACTTATCAAATTACAATGAACATTAGCATAAATCAAATCAATGTTGTGAATTAATAAATTGCCTGCTTTGCGTTTATTGTGACATTGTGAATTGCATTCTTACATCGCAAACTCCCATTTTGCATTCCGAACACAGATCTCACATTTCATATTGCAATGTTGCATTCCGAATTTGGATTTTGAATTTTGACATCGATATGACTCCATACAATCTGTAATAACAAATATATCAAACTGTAGCTAGGGAAAGAGCGAATCCGATCAAAATATTCACATTTCTTAACTGTGTTGCTTTCAACTTTAACGGAGTATTTACTGCAGCCAAACACAAAAGCCGTGAAAAAAGGCTACTTTACAAACACTAAAACTTTCAAATACAATTAGCGTGGCGAAAATGTGTCCTACACACCCCAAAAAAATATCAACATGAAGCTAATAGCTTGTAGAACATTTAACGAGAGTATTTGGGTGAAAAAAAAAACAAAGTTTTTGCAAGCTAAAATCAAATTTTCGCAAATGCAAAACACACGGATGTTGCCTTAAAGGGCTACTCCCACCATATTTTTTTATTTCATTTCTGGGTAGTTTTTGACGGAAAAACAGGTACTGCACTTTTTAAATTTCGAAATTCGCTCATTAACACCTCTTTTCACGGCTCCAAAAGTGCGATTTTCAGGCCATTTCTGAAAATGTCGCGCAACATGAAACGATCTGGGCCGAGGTTGTGTGACGTAGATGCGGGAACGCAAAAAAACTTCTCTCTTTGGCTTCAGTATGGAAAAATCAATGTCGCGTCCGGTTTTCTCCCTTGTTTTCAATGATAAACACAAATGTTTTTTCAAACCACTTCAACACCATCATTACAAAGCTTATTGACATCTCCCCGTGTGTTTTTTTTTAATTTTCGGCATTGTTAAGGGCTGAAAATTGACCCCAAAGCTGATGCAGTGACAATGGATTTTTCCAGTATTCACACGCCTCACGTGGTTATGTGTTCATCACTCAACCTCTTCCTTCCTTTCATTTGGCGTGATAAAACAACCAGCAAACGTTCGTGAATCGTGATATAATAAGTTTGTTTATCGTTTCCATCAGTTCTATACTCTATTTTATCAAGTTTTGCCGTGTGCTTGGTTTTAGCAAGATAATTATGGATTATTTTTGTATTTACTACTTGGGTTTTTGTCAAAGATATTGAAATGCTAAAGTGATATGCGCTGTTAAAAAGTTGCTCAAATTGAAATTGTTTGGCTGACATATCCATGGAGTTCTTGTTATAAATTATATATATATCTTGGTGATTACATTGAAACCTAAGGCAAAGTAAAGGTGTATATTGTTGACAAAGTCAGACAATATAACCAAAACCAGCACACCAGTATGAAGCCCAACAGTGTGCTGGAAAGTTTTTCTTCGAATTCACATTGAACTTGTGAAATCTTCGATCTCTGGGCATTAATGTTTACACTCCTGGAAGGGATTTTCGAATTTTTCCACACAGTTATGACCATAACTACACTTGAAATATTACCAAAATATGAGCTGCTGCTTCAAATACACACCAGATAAAACAAATGAGGTTATTTGCATGCATTATTAGTCCAAAATAGCATTATTCTACTTTACCCGTGCCAGGACCTGCTCGGCCTAGCGATTTTGCAAATTTTTGACTGACCCGATTTGGTTTAAATCTTATAAATGCGTAGATAAGAGCTCACAAATTTTCCATACTATCAATTCTATCGAAAAATTGTTGAAAGAGAGCTTCCTCCTCTTTAATTGAATAGATTTCGAATTCATATTGTTATTTAAAACCATCCCGCACCACTGAAGACTGTATGTGAAGCTCGCTCGAGACTGCGACGTTGAGGTCGAAAAACATGCCGGCTTGCAGCGCAAGCGTGAGCAAATCATCCTCATTTGTGTAAAAAACTCACGCTTTTCATGATAAACGAGACATCAACAGATTCCTTAGATCCTGAACTAGTGCGTGGCAGGGTTTAATTTTTCAAATACGACTTGGTTTTGACTATAGATATGCAAAACGTTTTCGTGCGAGCTTTGGTACTGAACACAATAAAGTAAATTTTCTGCGTTCCGGCATCTGCGTCACACCGGCCTCGCCCCAGTTTTCTTTTTGCCCGACTTTTTTCTGGAATGTGCATGTTTGGAGGCGTAAAAAAGGGTGTTAATGAGCGAATTTAAAAATTTAAAAACTGCAGTACTTGTTTTTACGCCAAAAACTACCCAGAAATGGAATAAAAAAATATGGTGGGAGTAGCCCTTTAAAAATTCGAGTTTTCCAGTCAAACCCAAACTTGGCTAAAACTGTCCAAAAACAGAAGAAAATCAACAAAACAAAAAAAACAACCCCAGATAACTTTAGTTCTCGTGTAAATAAACAGTTTTCGAAAGTTTCAATGGACAAAATTGTCCCAGAACGACCCAAGATAATCCAAATTCTCATCGTGTTTTTGTTAGGCCCTTGGATCAACAGAAAAAACGTCAGGTGAAACAAAACAAAACTCGCGCTATTTTCACCCAAAAACTTGTCCACACATTGTCTCCACAGGTCCTGACAACAATTGACATGTCTTTACAATTGATTTCCGACATGTATTCATGCTTAAACCCGAGCAACTTGCGGCCCGTTGTTTAAACAAACCTTTAAACAGGTGTTTTTCCAGGCTCGTTTTGCATCTCATTAACTTGGTCCGCGGAACTTTCAAGAAAGTCGGAACACAAAATGGGCCATAACTCCCAAACCGCTTGGAGTAGAAATTAGCCAAATAGTAGAGAGTCATCAGCGCAATGCAACAATCATTTCTATACTAATTTGCACCCTTATTCGCATCCAACAAAAAAGCCAATATGTTCACAGCCCCGCTCCTTTGATCCCATTGTTTGGTCGAACGTCAATTGTTCAAGAAACAGAGGCCTATTGTTGAGTGCCCGCAGGTCACGTGTCGACATAGATTAGTATATTCCATGGACCACAGCATGGTCCATGGAATCCCCGATCCAACTTCCATTCCAAGGTTGTTCTGGGTCCATGTTTTCTCCCATGATTTTATTTGAAATGATTCTGATCCTCATATTTCCATCCTTTCCGCCATTGAAACCCCGAGGTCTGATTCCATTCCAATGTTGTTCTAGGTCCATTTTTTCCGTGATGCAAATGTTCGTGCACTTCTGAGCGTGCCAGAAACGTCTGGATTTAAACCGAATGGAGAGAATTGTTGGGATTGAATTGTATATCAGAAAACATAATTGGATCCATTTAATTCGAAATTTCGATTAGAGAATATACAATATTAAAAATAGAGATCAAATTGGTAAAAACATATTTACAACTACACGAATTCCATGAAAGCAATACAAAAGCGCATTGCGAAAATTTTAGAGGGGTCCCAAAGTTAGATGCATCTAAACACGCAGTCAAAATTTAATGATATACATAAAAGGGTTTTAAATAAAGCAGATCATGAAAGTTTTTAATTCATTCACTCACATATTTCACCGACCACATACACAACTTTGGGGTCTTGAATTGGAACTGAATGGTGGGCACATTTCCAGTTTAGATCCCAGGTGAAGTTGAAGAAATTGTTTCCAGCTCGAGTACAAGTTTATGTTATCGAGACGTCACGAAAATGACGTGATTGAAATCCACTACTTTAGCCTTCCGATGGTCAGTGGTGAACATTAATTCTGTGCATGCCAAGGAGAAACCGTTTCGGAGGATTTGCATGCTTCTCCGCACCGCCTGCTTCAATGGAATATGAAAATAGCTGTTTTCCAGCCTGCCGAGTTAGAGTTTCACATCCATATCTGCAAAAATCGAATTAGAGTTTTAGTATTGATTGATCAGAGCTGTTTCAAACAAATCAGAGTCAATTTATAGAGAATATGAGTGAAACTTTGAAAATTTATTGCACGGCTGGATGAATTTGAAAAGCGAGTTTTTGATCACGGAATCTGAGGTGAATAAATCAATACAACTGAGGGGAAAAATATAGAAAAAACGTAGCCACTTACCTATGAAGTTCTTTGGGAAACAGTTCTGAATAGGGAGCTCCAAGTAAAATTCCAGTTGATTGCAAGGAAAGGCAGAATAGCTTTTGACAACTGCGTCTAAAGTTGGAAATCTCGAGTAAAACGGCAACAAAAATAAAATGCAGCCAGCCAGGCAAACGAATTCATTCGGATTGCATGCTTGAGTGCACGTGCACACTCGCTCAAGGAAGGAAGCAACTTCCTCGTCAATCAAAGGCCACAGTAACAAAAGATGCTGTCGGATTTGTGTCAAACGCAACAGGGATTCATTGTTTCGAAAACTGTAAACAACGCACGATTGACCTTTCCAGAATCATGATGTGATTTCAAATGCTTTTAGCCAGGGGGTCGCTGAGCACAACATGTTTTGCTCGGCTCAATGCTTTGGTACACATCGAAGCTCAGGCATCTCCCCCTCGCACACAAAACAAGAGGCTTGGCACGGCAGGATCTGACAAAGTACACAAAGCACAGATGAGAAGAAAACAAAGGGCGGAAAAATTTTCGAGGTAGAAACTTGAAAATATCTGGAAAAGGAAAACAAATTTCGAAAAACAAAATACATATTAGTAGTATAGACGTCAGTGGGAAGAATTATGGGTAGTTTTCAAAAAGAACAGATCAGAGGAATTTTCGAAGTAGTTTGTACAAAGTTGGTCAGTTGGTGGGCTTTGAGCGTTGTTTCCGTCACCGCTCACGTAATATATGTAGAGACTAGCTGGCGCGGTCGCTTCGCTTCCTCCCTGGATCCTGTCAAGTAACAAAAGCTTAATGTGGTTGGCACGCTTTGCGCACTGCATTCGCTGCCGCTCATGCCCATACATACATACATACATACATACATACATACATACATACATACATACATACATACATACATACAAAGGTAATAACAAAAATAAACTTCAGCTTTAAACGTTTCAATTTAATAATCTTCACCAGTATAGCTATTCTAACAACAAAAACAAAATTAACGTGCCAACCAACCAACCAACCACATTAAGCTTTCGTAATTCTGGTTGTTCACGTGTGCTATTATCTTTGTGATTTCTCTCTATTTCACAGTCAATATCAGATTCGTCATCAACAATGTTCTCGTTAATCCGTTTGAAAAATGACGTGTTTCTGGTGATCTTGTGACCATTACGTTCTGCTGTTATTCTTGATCCCTTTACAGAAATTACAGTGTACGGAGTTGTGCCGAAGTTTGTGCTGAGCTTGTTTGTTTTTGTTGGTTTTATTAGCACTCTATCGCCGATTTGAAGATGATTTTATTTCGCTCCTCGACGCTCGTTAGCGTATTTTCTTGCCTTTTCTTTGTTGAGGTTTTGATTATCTTTTGCCTCTTTATGTCTGTTTACTACTGAGTTTTTGTGCAGAGTTGGTAACTTGCTTTGTATCTTACGATTGTATAGTAGCTGTGCTGGAGGTATACGAGTAGTAGAATGAGGTGTTGAGCGATAATTTAGCAGAAATTTGGAAAATTCTTGCTGCCATAGGCGACATTCGACGTGTGCTGCTTGTATAGCTTTTTCCAAGGGCTTATTAAATGCCTCTACCTCCGAATTTCCTTGAGGCCATAAAGGTGTTGATGGGGTATGCTTTATTCCAAGGCGTTGTAGATAGCGTTTGAACTCTTCGCTTTGAAAGGGTGGGCCGTTATCTGATGTTAACGTTGAGGGTAAACCATGACGGGCGAAGATAGTGTCCAGTTTCGGAATAACTTTCTTTGCAGATGTTGATGTTAATATCTCCACTTCTGGAAAACGGGAGTAGCGGTCGGTGACTACCAAGATGTAGTGGCCTGATGGAAAAGGTCCACAGAAATCAATGTTTATATCTTGCCATGGACGATCGGGCATAGGTGTTGACAGTAGTGGTTCTGGTGGATTGGGCTATGACAATGATTGACATGCCAGGCAGCGGTCAATGTCTACCTTAACTAACTTTCCGAGGTATGGAAACCAGACATATTCTCGTAGAAGAGCTGTAGTTTTCGAGTGTCCCTGGTGTCCTTCGTGGGCCAGTTTGACTACACGGTCTTGTAACGATGCTGGTAGAATTATTTTCGTACCGTGGAGAAGTATATTATGTGATATGGAGAAATGTGATCAACCGTGATTTCATGGTTGATCTGTTGGTAATGCTTCAAATTATCAACATTCCAATGTCCTGTTTGAACTGCAGCTCTCAATGCACGAAGGGTGTTGTCTTGTTGAGTAACTTCTTTATATCCTTCATTGTTAAGGCTTCTGGTACTGCAGCGTTTGCAATAAAATTCACGTATTCTTCTGCAATGTCATTTCGTTTGTATTTCATGTTGCTAGGATGACGCGACAAATAATCGGCGGGATTATCTGTACCGGATTTGTATACGACTGAAAAGTTGTATTGCTGCAGCCGTAACATCCGCCGTTCAATCCTGGCAGCTGGCTTCGACAACGGGTTTTCGTAGATGAATTCTAGTGGTTTGTGGTCCATGTACAACTCAAATGGAGCACCATATATATATATATGGAAATGTTCAATTCCCCATACTATAGCAAGGGCCTCCTTCTCAGTCTGAGAATACCTTTTCTCTGTGTCAGTCAATGCTTTACTAGCATAGGCAATGATCTGTGACTCACTGATTATCCGCCATCTTAGTCACTCACTGTGACTAAGATGGCGGATAATCCAACAGGGCTTGCATTGACAAGGATACTCGTTTCTTTTGAAATGTCAAAGTACGTCATGACGGGACTGTTGATCAATGTAGTTTTTAGCTTGTTGTAGGCTTCTTGGTGCGCTTCTGTCCATGCGAAGTGGGCATCTTTTCTAGTTAGTTGACGCAATGGCTCTGTAATCGTAGCACAGTCTTTGATGAAATGTGCACTGTAGTTTGCCATTCCGAGAAGGCTTCTCACTTCACTTGCTGTTTTTGGCTGTTCGCTGTTTACAAATGCTGAAATCTTCTTTGGATCTGGCTGTTTGCCTTTGTCGGAGAAAATCAAACCAAAGAATTCGAGATTACGTTTCTGAAATTTGCACTTACTTAGGTTTAGTTTCAAGTTGTGTTCTCGAAGTTGTTGAAGACAAGCATGCAGAGCTTCATTATGTTCTTCCTTTGTAGGTGCAAAGACCAGAATGTCATCTGCAATGTTTATAACTCCTTTGAGGCCTTGTAGTACTTGTGTAAGAGTATGCTGGAATATTTCTGCTGCAGAATTTGTTCCGTAGTTTAGACGTTTGTATCAGTACAGACCAGCGTGAGTAGTGAAAGTAGTTATAGTGCGACTGCCTGGTGAAAGTTCAAACTGTTGATAGGCCTGTGACATATCCAACTTGGAAAAGTATTTGGAACCATTCAGATTCAATGATATAACTTCAACGGTCGGGATAAGGTGCCTTATTCGCTTGATGGCAGTGTTTGCAGCTCGCATATCCACACACACACACATATTTTATCATCTTTCTTTGGTACCCCCACTATTGGTGAGACCCAGTCTGTAGATTCAGTATCGGGTACTTTTTCAGTTATGTTTTGAGATTCAAGTTTCTGTAATTCTTGTTCCACCTTTTGTCTTAATTGGAAAGAAATCCGACATTCTTGTTGTGCTACAGGTTGGACATCTGGATCTATTTTGAGCTGAATCTGTTTATCTTTTAATTTTCCAATCCCACCGAAGAGTGCTGTGTTTTTGGGCAAAATTTCTTTTAATCCAGGGTCTTGTACCCGTTCCAGTTCCAGCAATTCCGTGGTATGTGGTTTAGGAGTCTGAACAGAATGTAGGTTGAGACGCACAATTTCCAACTCTTGCGCAGTTGTTGAACTGAGAACAAAACCTCCGTCATCCACTGTGACATTGATTGTGGCAACAGTGAATTAAGGTTTAGTTTCCAGTGTTGTATCAAATTTCCCTTTTATCTGGATGGGTGTTGCAGAGTTGAAAGGAAATGCTTTAATTGTTGTTTTCTGTAAATTGATATTTTGGAGCTTTTTTGAAAACCGTATGGCTGATTACATTTATGGAGGATCCAGTGTCTATTGTAAACTTGACAACTTGACCATTTATAGTGATATTCATCTCAGGCTTGGACTTCCTAACTTTTGTACCGATTGCATAACAATAATCAGGGTCACCATCTGAAGCACTGCTATTATCTGAAATGTCCAATGGGCGTATAACGGCGTTTCTTCTTGCTGTGTTGTTCATTTTTCCTTGTTTCATATGACATTGTTTCGCAAAATGATTAAGCTTGTTACACTTCCTGCATGTTTGACCTGTTGCTTGACATTTTCCGTTTTGATGAGGCCATTCCCCTCCACAGCAGTAGCAGGTTTTTCTGGCAGATCTAGGCTGGGGTTTTCTTTGTGTATGATTATTATGATCCCGTCTCTTGACATAGCTTGTTTCGTCTTTCTCTTTTCTTTCAATATCAGCTGCTTTAAATTGACTGATTTCTTCCTGTTGACCAGCTAGAAGCAAATTCTGCAACATCATGTTATTATCCCGCAAGGCTTGTTTTCGAAGTAAACTGGATGAGCCATTTAGAACAATTTGTAGCAGTATTTCAAAGTCTAGATCGTGAAATTCTCAGGGTGCCCCCAGGGCTCGAAGGCGTGTATGATAGTTATCGATAGTCTTGTGGGGCTGCTGTTTGGTTTGACGAAATTTATAAACATCGTAGATATGATTTTTCTGAGGCTCGAAATGGGCATTCAGTTTTTCTAAAGCAGTATCAAAATCGTCATCATCTCCCGTATCGGGCAATTGTCGAAATATATCTCGAACGCGAGGTCCAGACATGAAAAGCAGCATGGCTCGCTGGCGTTTTGTATCAGTGATATCGTTTGCCATGAGGAAAGTTGTAAAATAGGCAACCCAGAGCTTCCACTTGGGCGCAACACTCGCTCCGACATCCACATCTGGATCGAAGGGCGGCATTTAGAGATTGAGGTGATTGGCCATGTTTATCACTCGTCGCCAATGTTATATCTCATATGTTAGTTAGAATCGAAGCAAGGAATCACAGCATTCCATTATTTGCACACAACATAACTGAACTATCACAACGTAACTTACAATACGCACATAGGGGTCTGGTAACAAGTATGTTGTGTATCAGTGGGTTCGCAGTAGAGATCAGTCTCCAAAATACACCCCTTCTTAACCACCATTACATCCAAGGATGTTAAGGATATTAAGGTTATTGAGGATATTAAGGTTTAGGTTATCGATAGCTTGTTTAGTGAGTCTAGAGTTAGGGAAGGTTTTTGGCAATTTAAGTTAGATAGTTTTGCACCGAAGGGACTCAATGTCGGACTTGTGGATTCTTTATCTTTGCATTTCTTACTCTATTTTTTCTTTTGTCTACATGTGTTTTCTTTTATCCTTTTCTTCTTCGATCTTATTCTTTATTTAGTTTTATGGGTCTATTTTGGCCGTGCCTCTGTTATGGGCGGTGTCTTTCCTATTGTTATTTTATTTGTTTTTCTCGCTATTTTTATTTCCAAGGGGCAACAGCCGCATTTCCCCAATCCGATTTCCATATTTGTCACTTTTCTAGACCTAATAGCTTCTCTTTGTACTCTCAGCCCACCCTTTGTTTTATTTTTGGCATTACCACTATTGTATTTAGTAGGTCCTTGTTTAAGTTTTTTCCTTTGTTACCCTATGTTTTTGTTAATTAGGTGTATAAGTAGATCCCCAAATCGTTGTTAGAATAGTTATACTGATGAAGATTATTAAATCGAAACGTTTTATGAACTTAGGAAATTGGGCTCTCGTATTGTTGTACCTACATACATACATACATACCCTACAATACATACCCTACATACCCTACAATACATACCCTACATACATACCCTACATACCCTACAATACATACCCTACAATACAAACCTTACATAGCCTAAAATACAAACCCTACAATACATACTACGAGGTGACATTTCTAAAAAAAGTAAAGGTGGGAGGTGGAATCTCCCCCCCCCCGGGCAAGCGACCGCCCCACGCCCACGCTGCCCCCCTGAAAGCCCTTTCTGAAAATTGATCATTTCAGTGTGAAGTTTGAAAAGAATTTTAGTTGACCTCAAAAACCTAATAGTCCATGAGATAGGGCAGAAAGCATTCTCACCTCGAGGGACAAATTATGGCAGTGTTTAAATGGTGGATATGAGGCTACTTAACAAGAAAAAGCATGATAGCAATCTAGGTTTGGTAGCCTTCTATAAGATATGGGCGTTTTCTGAAAATCATCATGATCATCATAACCTAGAAATGGCAAAGTCACTTTCCACTTATCTTTTCAGAATGTAAGGTGGTAATTTAGCACAAAAATGCATCGATATAACTTTGAAATGCATTTGAGATTTTCCAGGGGCTGCTGTGACTATAGAGGGGGGCTATAGTCAATCACCCTTGAAATAAATAAAACCGGAAAATGTAACATTTTTTGGCTTGTGGGAAAACATTTGTATCAACAGTAACGAGAGATTATGATTTATTAACACTTAAAAGTACATGAACGAAACATCCTTTAGAAATACAAATCCTTTTTCTGAAACTGTTATTCTTCATCTGAGTCATTACTCTCTAAAACATCAACATCATCAGTAAAGTTGCCACAGTCACTTAAACGACATGCTTCTGTACACTTCAATCCATTGTCTATCCACTCACACGACCCTCTTACGCATTTGCGGCGGCAATCACACGATAAAAGCTCGAGAACTTCTTCCGGGGCAGGCTTGCATGTCATCCATCTAATTGCCAAAAGACCATCTTCCATTATCTGCCAACCATTTTGTTCCGGCGGAGCAATGTCGATACTGGGAGTCAAAGCTTGTCTCCATATATAAGCTTGATAATTTGCACGTAAGCAGTGCTGCCTCAGGCTGTTTTGACACGGGGGAAGTAGCTCACCACCAGCTTTTCCATCTTTACTGCAGTAGATCTTATACCTTGCGGAATTTATCGATCCTTCATCACAGTTATATAAAGCGCGGGTAAATCTTTCTAGGCGACTGTGCAATTCCTCTGTAACTGGTATTGTTGTTCCAAGCTGCTTAAATGCGTTTGTATACTCTGCTTTACTGTACATAAGCTTCAAGGCCTTTATTTTTCCTTTTCCGTTGAATGAGCTCACAGAATCGCAGCCAGAGATTTCACTTTCTGATGCTGTGGTGACATTTTGCTGGATTAACTTGCTTCTAACTCTCGGTATACTTATTATCCTTGCCTTATTCTTTACACCTGTTTTCACAAATAGCTCGCCTTGTATGTATGTTGAGTGGCTGATGCAAAGGCAGATCACATCTGTATCAGGTGTGTGTATCACTGGTCGCTCAAATTGATTACTATTTGCATGCTTGGCATTTAGCAAAAGCCTTGTATCTGCTTCTTCCTGGGTAGAATGCAGCTCTTCGATATCAATAACGGAGTGTGTTTTCAATTGAAAACATTTCTCTCCCAAAGTCACCAGTACCGTTTTGGAGCCTAGTGATTTCCTATAGTTTTGGTTCTTCCACTTAGACACTAAAAACTTGATAAGCTCTTTCTTGTTTTCAATGGAAGAAAGGAAAGAGCTCCACTGCTTTATTGGTTGATTTGGCATAATTTGCTTGAACACCACGGGGACGGTATTTCATTTCAGCCTTTCGGCATTTTTAATGGAAACATCCCTGTAAACATCGAAGACTACGTCGATTCTATCTGACTTAGCACCAGCTGCTAGTACCGATTCAAATAGCTCTGAAGCGAACTTCTGAAACGTGTAGCCTGAAACTTTTGCCTTTTGGACAAGTGCCATTCCGTCTAATATGGTGCATGCATGATCAGGATACGATTCACATGGGAGGACATCCTTTTCTAAAGCATGAAGAAGAGCAGCTTTATTTGTTTTCTGAAGCTCCCCAGCTGATCCTGCAAGTGACCATGGAAATGGACCCAGTGGAAAGCTAAAAACATTTTCTAGACGAAGGTTTCTTCTTTGGCTTACTAATGCTATGCGGCTAAATAGATTTCTATCAGCCTTGACGACAACAAGCTTATTTTTTGTTGCGATTTTCACTGACTTTTTCATGTTGGCAAATGTCTTGAGCTTCATCCTCGAGATAGGATCATAAAAGTCTTTCATCTGACCTTCACTTAACCGCTCCAAGACAAAAGCATCTGCAGCTTTTCTGCCTTGTCGCCGAATGGATCAATAAATGAATTCTCTATTACGTTCATGATGGCTTGTACATCTTCCTCATCTCTGGCAATGCTTCATGGACGTAAATCTGGATGGATATGTTTCTGCGGTTCGTATTGTAATGTTTCTTGCAGACATCTCCTCAACGATGCTCTATAACTAGCATTGATATTCCATCTTTGCACAGCAGGATGGTTTGTACTGAACCCACTTATTCCACCTACGGTGAGGAAAGTTTTTTAAGAAAACGACTTAACGCAGCAAAGCTCAAAAGCGCGGTTTCTGGGGCCATGGCCCGCCCACTTGACTTCCTCCTATAACTATCACTGATAAGAGTATAAAGACTGCAAATATACCTGCAACTTTTGAATCTCTATTAATAGTGTCTTCGATTATTTTGTCTGGCTCATTGCGTCCAAATGTGTTTCCTGATATTAGTGGAACTGAAAACTTTCCGTCAACAAACTCTTTGTATGCTTCTGGGTGGCTCTCTTGCAAGTTTAGCATTTCTCCGATGTAAGCTGTCATATACCTGGAATAGTTTTGCCTATCATACGCAAATGCCCATGGAGTGATGTTTCGAAGGCATTCAATGTGCAGGAACCAATTGCCAGATCTTGTCGAGTAAATTGTTGCAAGGAGAAGTTCAACCATTTCCAGAAAACTTAGCCAAAAACGCGATAAATCTCCTTTAATCTGGCAACTGACAAATTGATCAAACAATTTGGAAAACTCAGTAAGAGATCCTTCAGCAATTACTTTATTGAATGTGTCTTGGCAAAGGTCATCTGCGAGACTTCTAATGTCGTACACTGCCTTCTCCAATACTCCCTTTGGAGTTTAACATTCTTCAAACCAATCCTTCGCCTTCTTCAGCAGCAACCGGTTCAGTGCTTCGTAAGTAAGCTTGAAACATCACACGGCTCTGTTGTACATGGATCCCTGGAGAGCTTTGTCTGCGGATCCCTCCGCCAAAACACCACTCTGCACTAGTATACCTTTCAATCCTGCATCACCAAAGCGTTTTCCGATAGTGCCAAGAAACATCATTAATGTATGGAAAATTCCCATAACCAGGATACAGTCTTTAAATTCTTCTTTTCGCTTCCATTTTATTTCGGTAGCCTTGGCGTATATGGCTTGGTCAAATACGCATACTATGTATTTCAAATTGAGCTTTTCTTTGATTTGAACTGATCATTGAAGAACTTCATAAATTGTCGAAATCTCTGTTGCTGGTAGATCAATACAATCTAAGTATCCAATGCTGTTTAAGACTATACATTCTTCGGATCGAACATTTCGATCCGAAGATGCATTTACTTTCCTCCGACACAGCTCTCATGTTTTCTAGTTCGTTTCTCATTTCAACATAATTGGACACAATGTCTTCTAGTAGCAAAGTCTGCGGGAACACATATAACTTATTACCAACATTTATGTAAGTAAATCCGTCAAGCATATTTTCAAGTTTCCTTCTAAGATTCTTTTTGGCCGACTTTATGACCTGGTGGTCAGTTAATCCCCCTTCAACAAAATTCGTCTGAAGAATTTCGGTCAATGCTGTGAATTCGAGAACCTGGGTCTGGGTCATCAGGCTGGCTTTGCACTGGCAAAGGTTTATTCACTTGAGTCTGTGTTACTTTGACATAGCTTTTGTAGCACGTGTGGTGATACATTGCTTCTTTTGCAATTAGTTCATCGCTACAAATGGCTAACAAATCCGTATCTTCACGCATCATTGCTGCTTTTCTCATGGTGTCATCTGCCCTAAACTCCTGACACAATCTAAGCTTCTCCCGTGTTTTACTGTTCTTGACGAACTTGTCTTTTTTGCAGAAAATACACGTTTTTGGTAATTTTCCGAACTCACGTCTCTCTTCAGTTGACAATCTGCGGCTTGAGCGAACTTCAACACGCTCCTCTTCTTGAGTACCCATAGCCTTCAAAGATTCAAGATCCCTCCTCATTGTGAACATTTGGTGGCAAAACCGATGATATCTCACATGTTCGGGGAACTGATTTGGCTCTTGTGCCCGATCAATTTCAAGAATATCGTTATGATTTCTGAATCTTGCAGCATTTACTAAGCTGTCCCAAGAACGTTTGTCCTTCAACTTCACCAGGCCACTATCATCATTGGCACAAGAGTTCCATTTAATAATACATGCTTCAGTTTCCATGATTTTGTCTCTAGGCTAAGCCTACTGTTTAAATCTGAGACCAAGGAGCTTCGCAAACTTTATTTTTGATTCTCTGGCCATGATTGCATGTGGTTAAATCAGAATGAGATTAAAAGCTTGGTTGAAACCCTGCAAGTGCTGCTCAAATTATGGAAATCAATTCTCCAGACAGTCAAACGATAACTGCAATTATGCTCTGTGTCCCAAAAATATTATTGAAATATACGAAAATATTATGGAAATGGAAAAAAATATTATTGAAATAGAAGAAATATTCACTTATCATATTACTCTCATTGACATTTGATGGTTTTAGGGACTGCACAATGCTTTTTCAAGAACCTACACATATTTTTTTTATAAGAAACTCGTTTATAAGAAACTCAGTACTGGAATTTCTTGCAAAGAGCAATAGATTATTTTGTTTTATTGTTTTCTTTAAAAATAGAAACATAAGAAAATTTAAGAAACATCTAGTGCTGGGCCAACTTTTTAGTTTCTTATAAAAAAATACGAGTAGTCTTTCAGTAAAATATTTTCCTAAAAATTGATATGCCCCCCTTAAAAATGGCGGATTTTTACAACAAAGCTACCGAAAATCAAGTGCTATCATAGTTTTTCGTAATCTACAGACAATAAGCTTTCATTTGATGTAGGGCATGATTTGTCCCTTGAAATGAGAATAAAATCGATATTTTGGGGGTCAATCTCATGGACTATAATAATCCATCCTGGAAAATGTAAACTCAATCTGTAATAACAAATATATCAAACTGTAGCTAAGGAAACAGCGAATCCGATAAAAATATTGACATTTCTTAACAGTGGTGTTTTGAACTTTAACGGAGTATTTACTGCAGCCAAACACAAAAGCTGTGAAAAAAGGCTACTTTAGAGACACTAAAACGTTCAAATTCAATTAGCTTGGCGAAAATTTGTCCTACACACTCCAAAAAATATCAACATGAAGCTAATAGCTTGTAGAACATTTATCGAAAGTATTTGGGTGAAAAAAACAAAGTTTTTGCAAGTTAAAATCAAATTTTCGCAAAAGAAAAACACACAGGTTTTGCCTGAAATTTTCGAGTTTTCCAGTCAAACCCAAACTGGGCTAAAACTTTCCAAAAACAGAAGAAAATCAACAAAAAAAACAACCCCAGATAACTTTAGTTCTCGTGTAAATAAACAGTTATCGAAAGTTTAAATGGACAAAATTGGCCCAGAACGACCCAAGATAATCCAAATTGTCAGCGTGTTTTTGTTAGGTCGCTCGATCAACAGAAAAAACGCGAGGTGAAACAAAACAAAACTCGCGGTATTTTCACCAAAAAACTTGTCAACACATTGTCTCCACAGGTCCTGACAACAATTGACATGTCTTTACAATTGATTTCCGACACGTATTCATGCTTAAACCTGAGCAACTTGCGGCCCGTTGTTTAAACAAACCTTTAAACAGGTGTTTCTCCAGGCTCGTTTTGCATCTCATTAACTTGGTCCGGGGAACTTTCTTGAAAGGCGGAACACAAAATGGGCCATAACTCCTGAACCGCTTGCAGTAGAAATTAGCCAAATAGTAGAAAATCACCAGCGCAATGCAACGATCATTTCTATACCAATTTGCACCCTTATTTGCACCCCACAAAAAAGCCTTTATGTTCACAGCCCCGCTCCTTTGATCCCATGGTTTGGTCGAACATGAATTGTTCAAGAAACAATGGCCCATTGTTGAGTGCCCGCAGATCATGTGTCGACGTAGATTAGTGTATAGAGACTATCCGGGTGCGATCGCTTCGCTCCCTGCCCAGATCCCGTCAAATAACAAAAGCCTAATGTGGTTGGCGCACTTCGCGTGCTGCATTCACTACCGCTCATGCCCATACATACATACATACATACATACATACATACATACATACATACATACATACATACATACATACATACATACATACATACATACATACATACATACATACATACATACATACATATATACTATACCTAAATACTATACCAACAAACTATACCAGTAGTATATGTATGCTAACGAGCAGCCGCTTTTTTTAATGTTTAAGGAAAGGGCAAAGATCGCGCAGGTTGTTGGTTAAATGTTTAAGAAGCGACCGGCGGATGAAAATGGATGGGTTGATTTGGATTGTAAAAAAAGGTTGAAAAAGTTAAATGAAAAAAAAAAGGTCGGAAGGGTGAACGGTTTGTTAAATGTTTAAAGAAAGGATTGTGGATTAAAATGGATAGTGAATTTTAGATTGATGTAAAGAAAAAATTGAATTAAAATAAAATAAATGAAATGTTTTGGATGATATAAGCAGACGCGAGTTAAAATAAAATTAAAATGTGAGAAATCATGAATGGAACAAAGTATGATTGTGGTGTAGAAAAGTTGATGGATGTAATAGAATATCATCACGGTGTATTGTTTATGATGACTTTGTTCACTTTATTGTTCATGTTTGTGTTTGGAGCGCATGGTTATTTTGTTTTAGCAAGATCTTGGGCGGAATTGAATGAGCGTTATTGGGAAGAAAGAGAACGATTAGATGCACATGAAATTTGAATTGTAAAGTGTTAGGATGGAGGAATTAAGTGCAAGTGAATGTGTTGAAGGAGTAAGGGGCTTCGAGGAAGACGAAATTGATCCAGCAGAATGTGCATGGATGGATTTCAAGTATTGGAAAAAATGAGGATTGAAATGAACGAAATACGGATGGAGAAGAAAAAAGATAAAAGAGAGAAATTGCCAGCTGAGAGAATTTAGAAATGAAAATGAAAAAAAGCAAAGAAAAGAAATATGTAAAAGGGAGAAAAAAAGAGAAGAGAGTTAGTCAGATACGATGGAAATTGAGGAGAGCATACGAGATATGAATGTGAAGTTAGCCAAGTTGAAATGGTGACGGGAGATAGAAAATGTGAAGGTTACGTATTTTGAAGGAGATGGAGAAAAGTTGAGTGAAATAGAAGATGAAATTGCAAAGCTGGAGTGTCTGAGAGAAAAGCGATTACAAGAAGTAATGAAAGAAGAATGATTGATTGCTGGACAGGTGAATGATTGACAGTTAGATTTACTTGTGTATATAAGGAACAGGGAAGGTGTATGTATTATTTGAAATGGAAGGAGAGGGAGAAAGTAATCTAAAATTGAGAAACTATGGGAATTACAAAGAGAAAATAATGCACTGTTGAAGAAACAAATAAAAAACGCGTTGTTGATGAAAAAATTATCCAAAGTGGATGCTGATTGTGCAGCGATAGTAGAAAAAAACGCATTGGAAATTGATTTATTGTATGCGAGTGTAATATCCAAAGACTTGCATACGGAAGTGGAGGAATTTGTGGAAAAAGTGACTGAGATAAATGATGATTGTGTTGAAAAAGGGAAAGATGTTTGAAGAGGTTACAGAGATGATGTTGAGGGTCGAAGAAACGGCGGGGTTCGAAGATGCAAGATTGTTAAAAGGAGAATTTAGTAAATGGTATAAAGTATATATAAAGATGATAAAGATGCTTGAAGATGATATTGATGATCTGTTTGAAGAATTGACAACGAAAATGGATGGGGTGTATAAATCATTGCCGCACATTAGAAATAGTGGTGGGGGAGAATGTTGGAGACAAGTATGGTGGTTGATTACGGTGTGGGATTTTGTCACACCGATTTTGACGTGGGAGAAAATATTGGAGTTGGTGAGAAAGATAGGACGAGATGATGTTGCTCATATCATAAATGAATGTGTGAAGAAAGAAGAAGGGATGATGTCGTTTTCCTACTGGTTCCGCATATACCTCCTATATACCTCGTTGATAATGTGTTGGGGAGACCGTGATGTGGATAAAGTTAAATTATTTGCGAAAAAGATGATGGGAGAAGAATTTGTTGAAGAGTTTGGAATGGGAGTTGACATGTATTTGCAACTCTTGGAGAAACAGAATGAAGGAAAAGATGGTGGAGTAAAATGTTCTAACATGATGGTCGATGTGATCGATAGTTGGATGAGGAAGAAAAAAGACGAAGCAAGAGTGAGCTCTATAATGGAGATGTTAAGACAAATGGGAGAAGAAGAGGGACTAGAAAAATTATTTTGTAGTTACATTTTGATATCATTAACATGTATTCGATTTCGCGAGATAAGATATTGGAACAATGTTACGAGCACAAAGCTTAATAGTGATAGATGAGGTAATTGCATGTAAAATAAATGAAATGAAAGTAGAAGAATTAGATCGGAAAACTAAAGTGTTATTGAGATTAGTTGATGAAATGAAAGAGAAAAACGAACAATTTGTAAGATCAATGTATAAAAATTTGGATGATAGGAGAATGATAGATAAGAAATGGATTAGGGAAATTATAGCTGAAATAAATGTTGATGGAACAAATTGGGGAAGAGTGGTTGCTATTTTTATGTTGTATTCTATAATAGTAGAGGAAAAGAAGGAAAAGTCGAAAATGGCGAGAGAATGTTTGATCGAATTTATGCGAACAGTAGAACAAGATTGGGAACAGTTTATGAATTTATTTGCAAAAGATGAAGGATGGGGTGTAATGAAAGTTGTGGAAAATATAATCGAGTTTTTATTTAAAAAAAGGATAAAATAAAATAATATTTAATCGTTGGAAAAAGTAGGAGTCAGCATTATGTTGAAAGAAGCAAATAAAGATGGTAGTAGAATATATGTATGATTTTATGTGCTCAGCCACAAGTAATGAGGCAATTTATAAGTTATATGAATACTTGAAGAAATTGCCAGAAGCAGATATTGTGAAACAGTTGTTGTATGTGGGTTGCAAAATTGGGATGGATGAAGTCTTGATAAAATCAAGAGTGTGTGTAAGAACGGAGGGAGATGTGGGAAAGAAGGAATTGGAATGGTTGCAATATGTAAAAGAATTTGAGGGAGGGAGATTGGAAAAGATGAAAAAAGTGATATTTGAAAGTCCCATAGCGAAAACAGATAAAGATGAAGAATAGGTTTCTGTGGTTACTCTGATGGCTGGAAGAAAGCGAATGTTATTGGGACCTAATGTAAAACGAGAGAAGAAGATGAAGAAAAAAGAAGCAGATGATGACGGCAAAGAACAAGAAAGTGAGCCTGTGTGAAGGTGAATATTTTTTTGTAAATAATGAGAAATAATAGTAGATAAAAGAAGTTAAAAAGAGAGTTGTTTAAAAAAAACAGGATGGTGAAATTTGTAACAGGTGCGAGTTCTTTGTATCTTTCTAATCAGGGCATGTATAATTTGTTAATGAAAAATAAGTATGCGATGAATAGACAGGATTTATCAATAAGACATTTGGAGTTTCAGAAAAAAAGGTCACTCCGGCGGATTTAAGAGAAAAAGTGTTGAAAAATAATTTAAGGGCGATTTTGAAATATAAAAAGAGGAATAGAAGAAGATTGGTGATGATTCCATCGAATAATGGGTTAGTTGTTGGTGGAATAATTCTAATATAAGTAAATGGAAGGAAATGAGAACAGACCTTTGTTAACACAACATAAAGAGAATGAAGTAGAAAACGGAAGGAAAGATGGGGAGGTAGGAATTAATAATAAACATGTATTGATTCCATTACGAGATTACAAAAAATTGCAAGAAATTAAAGCATTAGATGTCCCGAATAATTATGAACAAAAAATTAAAGAGTTACGCGAGAGAGCGTTAACAGTGGAGAACCCAGTGGAAAGAGTTGCGTTGTTAAATAAAGCAAATCAATTAGATGAAGTGTTAAAATCAGTGTATGTAGAATCAGGGTTGGAAACACAAAATTCAGGAAGGCAAAAGAATGAAATGCTTGACACAAATGTGCAAAGTCAAAGAATTGAAGAATTAAATCAACAGATAAAACAAATAAGGAACAATAAGAACATTTTGGCGGGGGAAAAAGGAGACAAAATTAAAAGGCTTATTCAACAAGTGCAATTATTAAGAAATGTGTTCCAAGAAAAGAAAGAAAGATGTTTGAAAGAAATATTGAATGGGGATGATGTGACAGATGTAAATGTAAAGGTAGTAAATCAACTAAAACCTCACGGTTTACAATTTGTGAAAGCGTTGAGACAAACTAAAGATATAAAGTTTGATAAAGAAGATAATACGCTTCATATAGGAGATGAATTTATTCCGGATGTCGGAAAAACGGAAAAATTTGTGGAATATATTAATAACCCGCACAAATTTATGAATATTCCAGTTGGTTTGATTTCGGTAGCTAAAAAATTAGTAGCGGAGGGAATGAATATAAATGTATTACCTCATGAATTACAAAGAAGAATTGCAATAGAAAGTAAAAAACCATCGTCAGCTCGCATTGCGAGACATGCATCAAGATTGGCGCGATTTTATTCATCAAAACGAAGGTCAGAAGGAGCTAGACGAAAGGAAAAAGAAACGCCATCATCAATTTGAAGTTCGCAACGGTTAGCAAAATTAGAGAGAATTAATACAGCAAGCCGGAATTTAGAAGGTGATAGTGATTCAGAGGGTCCTACCCATTCACCTATTGCAACGCGTACAAGAGCAAATCAACGTTTAAAGAGAAGGTTAGATAAAGATTTGGAAGGTCTAGGTTATAGTAATATTTCAAAAATGGTAGAATGGCAAGTGGAGCAATCACTGAAAAAAATATTAATGAGAGGAAGGTACCAACCATCATCAGCGTATTCAGATGATTCGGTCTATGAGGATGAAGAGAACGATAGGAGAGATAGAGAGAATTCTCGTCTTTCGCGAATAGTAGCAGTAAAACGTCCGAGACAAATGGAGAGGGAGGTGTTGTACGCGCCACCGACAAAAGTGAGAGTGGATGAAAATGGAATTGCACAGAAAGTAGCCAAAGAGTTGAGTAAAACATACAAGAAGAAACAAGGAAAAAGAAAAAACTTACATGGGACAGTTCCAGTGAGGAAAATACGTCAGGTAGTGAAAGTGAATCGGAAACAGAGTCGAGTGAGGATGACAAAAGTTTGTGTTTTTGAAAAAAAGCACTTAAATTGATGTTAAAAGCGGAGAAGAAAGGTGGATTGAGGAAGTATAAGAAAGCTCAGGAGAAAATGATTGCAGACATTGAACGATTATTTAATGAGTATAAAATAGCAGAGGAAAAAAATGAATAAAATTAATGAGCAGAGAATCGTAAATGAAAAATTATCTGAATTATATAATACCCCGAGTTTTCCTGGTTCATTTTCTGGCTTCAATAAGTTTTATACGTATGCAAAGAAGGAAATACCGAAATTAACAAGAACGCAGGTAATAGAATGGTGAAAGTCGAATATCACACATGGAGATTATAAACCAATAAAGAAGCAGTTTGTGCACCCACCAATAAAATCAGGTCGACAGGATTATTGCTGGGAAATTGATTTAATGGATGTTCAAAGCGATTATATATTTCATCCTGACTTTAACAAAGGAATTAAATATCTATTTTGTTGTGTAGATCAATTTGATAAATATGCATGGGTAAGACCGATGGTGAATAAGTCCGGTCCATCTAGTGTGTTAGCTATGCAAAGTATATTTGATTCAACAGAACGTTGCCCCAAGTTGATACGTGCGGATAGAGGGTCGGAATTTATTACTGCATCCTTTAAAACATTAATGACAAAGAACAATGTGAAATTAATATTTTCGAATGATGATGCAAAATGTGCTATAGTGGAAAGATATAATAGAACGTTGAAGTTGAAACTAGTGCGCTATATGCAAGCGAAGAATTCTAAGAATTATTTGGATGTGTTGGATGAAATAGTAGAAAGTGTGAATAATTCCTACCATGGAATAATAGGAATGGCGCCTAATGAAGTAAATGTAAATAATTTTGCAGAAGTAAGGCAGAAGTTACAAAAATACTGGAAACAACAAGAGGACAAAATTCCAGAGTCGCGTAAACCGAGAAATGCAGAAGAAGTGAAGAGAGGGAAAAAGAGAAAAATAACGTCGAAATATAAAAAAGGGGCATATGTACGAATTGCGCAAGCAAAAAAGTGTTTAAAAGAGGTTTCCATAAACAATGGACGGATGAAATATTTATCATAGATAAAGTTGATTTGACATATACACCATTTGCATATTCATTGAATGATTTAGGTGGGTTACCAGTAGACGGAAAATTTTTTTATGGATCAATTACAAGAAGTAGTATTTCCGGAAATTGTAAAAATAGAGGACATAGTTAAAAGAGAAAAAGACTGGTCATTAATATCAACCCCGATATATTGGAAAGCTGTATGGGTGTTAACAAAAGATATACATCATTCAAAAGTGACTAGATTGAACATGTTAAAAAATAGTGATTTTATATCAAAAAACGTTTTTAGATAGTTTAAAGGAAGAGAATAGGATAAATGAGAAAGAAAGGAGAGAAAATGATGAGGTAGGACGTGATAGAGATGATATCGATAAAGAATGACAAGTAAGCCACAAAAAATAGTTGCCATTTCGTCAGCAGCTGCATCAGCGAAGGATAAAAATTTCAAATTTCGCGTGACATTAAATAAAAAACTATCATTGGATGCAACAAAAGATTGGAAAATATGTTGTATTAAATGTATATTGCCAGGATATGAACAAGTGGACTATGCGCGACATATATGGGTCCAAAGAATAAGTTTACCATTTCAATCAACAAGTAATGTGTTTAAGAATAATCTTAATGTGGATGTACTTAAAAATAAGCATAAGTATAATTTGGTATTTAATACGGATGGGTCAGGAAACGGTTGGATTGGGAATCAATTGCCGCGTATCCATCTAGAAAGAGATAAAGCATTACAATGGAATAATGATGGAAAAAATTGGTCATTTGCCGATCTAAATACGTTTTTAAATAGACCGATAAATATTGATTTTGATTTTGTCAGTTGGAAAGATGGAAAAGGTGTATGGGAACAAGAATCCATAATATTTATCAAAACCATAACGGGTTCCCCTGATATTTTTGATTTGGGATTTAAAGGAATGAACATTCAAAATGAAATGGGGTTTAATTCGAAGCAACAATTTATGACATGTAGAATGAATAGAATGTTGGTGGAACTATTGGGAATGGATAATTGGACGTCAGACTATTTTCCGAAGTGATTCAGGAATACCATGACAAATTTGTTTCTATCTATGGAAATACACCACATGATTTTCTAAAGTATATAACGCAACATGCACCAAATACACGATATGCATATTATGTCTTACATCGGAATTATGTAAAGGGATCGGATATAAACTTCGTTAACGATTATCTAGATATCTTGTTTTGGAAAAATTTGAAACATAATGAAAATAGTATAGATCTGTATAATGAAGGATATCCAGCCCCAGCATATAAAGGATGTTGACGTGGAATTCCATTTTCGGTCGCATCGCGTTTATTTAATAAACATGCAGAACCATTTTCATTAAATTGTGATTTAATTACATACAATTATGCAGCTGGTATATCAGCTCGATCATTGGCAAATATATTTATCAAATTTAAAGCGAATAATAAAACGACGTATAAAAATCAACTATTTGAGTTTAAGCAGTTAGCGTTCTCACTAGTTCAACAACGAGAATTTCAAACGTTTTGGTTGGGAATAACTCCAAATCGAGCAGATGAACAGGAGGATGATTCAAAGAAGATAATTATTGCACACTGTCGCAGAAAGTTAGATGGGACAAGTATTATTTGTCTATATATTACTAGTGAAGTATAATGTTTAAGCGAAGGTTGATTCAAGTAATAAATAAGCAAATTAAATTGTGTAAGAAGAATGATGAGGTGATGTTTACACATAACTTCAATGGAAAATTGAAAGTCGCTGTAGAAAAAATATATTTTTCACGTGACTGCTTTAATAGATTGTTGGATATTTCAAGCAAGGAATTAGTGACACGAAATTTAATACATTTTCCTTGGGAATGGAGTGATTGTTTGATTAACGGAAAACAAGAAGTGAATTTAGTATCATTGTTAACGAATATTCATTTTAACCATTGTGATTATGTACATAAATTTGGAGATCAAAAAAGTGTTTATATATATCAACCGACGCATTTAGATTTTAAAGAGTGTAATTATGTCAATGAACTTAAATGTACGATATATTTAAGAGATATTGCTAATAATATTATATTTCAACCTAATTGTTTTGCTGTAGAACTTATATTTGCTGATAATACGAGTACATTTGTCGATATGTTTATTTGAACGTTTGTAACAATGCCATTAGCTAGTGAAAATACAGTTATTTTACAAGGATATTATGACAGTGAAAATCCAAATTCCAATTTCAAATTTAATGAACATAGTCAAACTGCTAATAATGAATTAAACATTGATGTGTATGATGGTTGGCAAGTTGCTTTGAAAAAAATTGTATATGATTTTAAAGATCAACAAGAGTTGAAAAGTCTGCGTACTCCAATTGGTGAAAATTATAATGTAGAAGATTGGATAGTAGAAATATATCTAGGTGCATGGAAGAGTTACAACAATGATCGGTCAGCGAACTTAATACGGGAGCAGGTTATGTTTGAAACAAGAAATGCAAATGATAGTAGTTATGTAAATCATTATTATAATGCGGTTACTAATATAGATGTGAAAAAGCATGTGAAATATGAAATGAATTTTGCGAAACCAATGGCACCGATAATGCGTATTGATATAGCAAAAAATTTACAAAAGAGATTTGGGGAAGGAAAAACAATTACAATTCAGAATTTACTGAATGAAATCCGTGATTACAATGAATATAAAACAACCAAAGAAATGTCAACCGGAAAGACATACACATTTACAGAAGCTATAAAATTTGCATTTAAACAATTTCCAGATGTGCAATCCAAAAAATTATTAAGCACATATTTTCCGGATGACCTATGGAAACAATCGTTTGCAATAGACTGGAAACTTGTGAGGAATACGAAAGAGGGAACAGAACGGGTGGAAATTAGTAATATCCCACCATATTGTATACACATCGCGATTGGGTCACAGATGCTTCCGTTCTGCGGATTTGATGTGTTAGATGTATCATTGGATGAACAGAAGGCTATAATTTGGAAACGATATGAACAAGCCTGCTTTAATAAAGGAGCTGTTGTAGGCAAAGTAGATCAATTATTTTGGTTCCCGGAAGGCTGTTCCACAAAGACAGGAGAACCCTATTCAAAAGTAGTAAAGACAATGTCAAAAAATGATAGTGTAATACATGCCGACCAATATTTTATATATAGTAATAATGTACAAGGACAATTTGTAGGAGATGAATCGATTCCATTGTTAGATATAATCTTAGGGATTCGTTTAACTCGAAACATTCGTCAGGATTATGTATCATATGAACCAGAAACATTACAATTTTGCGATTTAAAAGATCAGCAGGTAACTCGTTTTCATTGTACAATATTGGATTCGAAAGGGCGGAAAATTGTTGTAAAAGCACATGTGGATGTACTATTTCGCTTAATATAACTTATAAAAAGAAAAAAAACATTAATAAATGAATATAAATGGTATTGATACAAGAAATCATGAATATTACATAAAAAATGTATTCTGGAGGAATTGTATCACCGGGTATTTATTCTCATCCAAAAATTCCCAGCTTAACTGGACCGACTCCATCAAATAATGGATTTGAATGGTATAACGGTGGAATATTAAGTAAATTACAGGGGAAGAGAATTTTATCGACTGTAACAAGTGCTGTTCGAAAAAAGCAAAAGGTGCAATTACCAGTGCAGGTAAGTCATTATTAACGAAAGCAAAACGAAAAACAGTTCAGCATGCGAGGAAAGGGTTAAATAATTTGGTAACGCAAGCGAAAAAGAAAGCAATACGGGAATTGGAGAGTGTTGGGAAAAAAAGAAAGCGTTCTAAATCAAAGTCATCTGGTACTCCAGCAAAGAAACAATACATTTCAATGCAACAAATAAATAAAGTAATAAAAACACCAAGAGAAGAGAATAAAAAACCAGAAATTATTCTTCCAAAGGCAATTACGCATGTAAAACACGCGTTAAAACCGAGACATTTGAGTGTAAAAGTTTCAAATTTGAACGTGGCTTAAGTGCATGCGAAAGTGAATAAATTACTAAAAATTCCAAAGAAAAAATTGAAGAAGCCAGTTAAAAAGAAAATAAGTAAAATTCTCAAGCGATATCAAGCAATGTACGCGACAGCACACAATTTTTTAAATCGGGATAAACTAGCAAATTATAAATTTTAAACAGTTTTTTGAAATTTAGATGAGAAAGGTTTTATATAAAGTCCCGATAAAAAAAATAAAACACAAGTTGAATGGTAAACATCAAAATGGGGTCTAACGAACCAGAAGGAGTGAGTGATGTACTTAAAGGAACAGAAGAAGATGGCGTGGATGAAAAATTGGCGTTCGATACGAGAGAATATATCGATACCGATATTCAAGCACAAAATTTTCATCGAATAACCCCAATGAATGATCAACCAGGTCGAAGTAATTCGGATATTAATTTTTCTGTCCCAGCGCAAATCGGAAATTTCTATGATTTTAGTAAGAGCTACATAAAAATGAGTGTGAGATTAGTTCAGGCGGCGACAGGAGCAGCAATTCCTGCTGACAAAGCAGATAAGTTTATTCCACTCAATAATACTCCTCATTCGATGTTTAAAACGTAATTTTGCAAATCGGTCAAGCAATCATTGAATCACAAAACGGACACTATCCGCAACAGGCATTTGCTGCCAATTTGTTTGAGCAACCGGTAACAGCACTGGGGAGTAGGTTGGAGACAGAGGATGGGTATTATTTAGATAATAATATTACTCGAATGAAAAAAGGAGCTCGTGTGCCAGATTGGAATGCTCAAGTATTAGATGAGTATCAAGTAGAATACTGGGATGAGCAAAAACAAGACATCAAAAATTCAAATACTGAAGGGGTTAAACGAAATAGGTTGTGTAACAAAAGTCAAACACAACATTTTGAATTCACACCCAAATTGAATTTATTTAAATCCACCCACTACACAGACGCAAACTTTCCATTAAAGCTTGTGTTCCAACGTGTTGATCAAAAATATGCAGTGCTTTGTCCGGAAGATGAAAAAGATACCTTTGATTGGGACAATCAACACATAGAATTGTGTTTGAAAACCATAACGCTTACTGCACCGCGCTACACAGAATATCTTAGCAGATTGCAAGTGTCTCCCACAGTAAATTACGGGCTGGAGAGACTTTTGATCAATTCATGGACCCTGCAAGATAATCTGGCGAGATTCATCGTCGAATTAGTACGTGGTGCAGTTCCAGACGTACTGATTCTTGGGTTTGTAGATTATGAAATTTGGGCAGGAAATACACAAAAAAACTCCTTCAATTTCCAACATCTACCGCAAACAGGGGCAGATTCCTTTGAATTGACTATTCAAACAAATTACACAAATCAATTGTACAGAGATAAGTACGAAAATTGCACAGAATCATTGAATGGAATGTACCGTGCGCTAGAAGTTCCCTGCCTACAATTTAATGGGGACATGGGAAGGTTAGCGCAAGGGTATGCATTCTTTGCATTTAATTTAACAAATACAAGAATTGAAAAGCAAATCAAGGTGGTGGATGTAAAACAGTCCCAAGTCACCATGGAATTGAAAGTTCCCAAGACATTGAAGAAAAAATTGGTCGCGTTTGGCTTGATGTATTGCAGTAATCATGTTGGAATTAAAAAAATGCGATGATCACATTGGATTATATTCCATAAAGAAAAAAGAAAAAAAAAAGTTTATAATTATATTGGGATAAAAAATAGGAACCCATAGGTTAGCTAATCATGAACGGGGAGGAGATATGTAACATTTGTAAAAAAGATCCGGATATAAATGAAAGTTTTAAAGAAATTTTAACAGAAAAGGAAATCAATATACTTATCGCAGATACTAAATTATTTCATGATTGGTTTGAAAATGTACTACACTGCGATTTTCCTATGTCGTTTATTCTGTTTTCACAAGATTGAGATAGTGCAATAAAAGGGGTTGGACATTGGTTGGTGGTGTATTTTGATGTTATAGGTCACTGCTATTTTTTTTATTCATACGGATTTAAACCACACGTCACATTTCAACGATTTTGTTTTCGAATGATGCAACAAGCTCAACATCAAATTCCAAAAATACAGAAGAAATATGAAATAAATGAAATAGAGAGAGAAATTCAAGCACGGGATACAGATGTGTGTGGAGAATATTGTATTTACTTCTTACATGCAATTAGTACGTGTAAATGGCCAGGACAGGTATTCTATGTTTTAGAAGAAACATTTCCGAAAGTAATAACAGAAGGACAACATGCTAGTCGTCGAGATAAATTTGGAAATTATGGACAATACTATATCAATGACCAGTTTGTAAAGGATTGGGGAGAAAGACATTATAATTATAAAGGTGTAAAATCTATCATCCCAAAATCGATATAGAAAATGAACATACGTCTCTTACTTATGCGTAGTCGTGCGTGCTCCTTCTTTCGCTTGTATTACATGGGCTGCCATTCCATCTTTCGCGATGAATCAGCTGCACCAAGCTAAAAACTTGAACCGCAGCTGCTTCACCAGGAAAGAAAATGATAGATAAAGAAGTAACCACACGAAAATACAAATGTAAAGTAATGCATGTCATATTAATTAAACTGTAAATCATTGATAAAATCCTCAGGTAGAACCTCTTCAGGCTCGCAAATAGCTCTAAGGACAACAATATCAACCTGATCCTCTACTCAGCGAAGTATTTTATCAAAAATAACTATACTATTCGATATATTATTAACGTGTGTGGGTACACGTGTTCTAAGATGTACTCCACGATCTCCAATAGTTTCCAGTAGCTTTGAAATGGTCTGTTCATTTATCTGGCGCATAAAGATCCACATAAGATTTTGCAACAGCAATCCATTTGAATCTGATGTAATGTGTTGCCAATTGCGCAAAAGAGTGATAATATATTCATGCACTCGCGGTATATCTCTCCCTGCAAAAATGAATGTAAACGGTACCTTTAGTTGAATATCATCGGAGAATTCACATCGTTTGTCTTCTTTCACCTCCTGTTCTAGTCCATGGGGCAAAGCCCAATTTTTGAGAAATCATGTTCAAATTGGTGAATAAGGTTACTATACATCATCGGAAAGGAAATTTTGCGCTGATTACGAATATGAATGTTAATAGGTCGAGAAGTGTCATCTTCACACCTAAAATTGCTGATGTCAGCAAAATGGTGAACAATCTTGTTTTAGCTAATGGAAGCCTTTTGCTTAGTAAATACGACATAATTCCATTTATGTTAATGACTTCTTGTATAAAAGCAATGCCAATGAGTATATCTGGACAAAATATACATTTTGAAGTCAATAATATGTCCATCACGTGACTGTGTCATATTTTACGGACCAGTCCGTAAAATCACTGGAATTTGCATAAGATGGGATATAATGGTAAAGTAATTTTCAGATTTTGTCCAAAATGATGACTGGGCCCATTTTTCATGATATCTATGCATTTATGGGGTTATATGAATGTCCTAGAGTGGTTTCCAGGCCTTTGGAGCTGGTCTGTATTTTGTGTATTTTTTTCTTTTTTTAATTCATTTAAGGAGGGTTGCCCTTCAACAAGTTGATTTTCAAGCGGCCCTCCGATAAAAACATTAATTATAATATAAGATAAAAAGTAAAAAGCTATTAATTAAATTAAAATATAAAACCTTATTTACAATATTAAACCTTATTTACAATTATATTTTGAAATTAAGGAAAACATCTAATAGAAACAAAATAGTTTTTAAATAGTTTTCTTGAATCTATACAGAGAGGTTGCCTGCTTTGACTCGGCTGACAGGCTATTCCATAGTTTGGCACCTCTATATGAGAAACATCTCTGGCCATTTGCTGACCTTTTCATCGGTAACCTCAGATCGGTCCCCGTATCACGAAGGCTATATGATGTGCAAAGCGAATTTCGTGTGAAAAGATCACAAAGGTATTTTGGAGCCAGCACATTCAGGGACTTGAAGACCATTGTCTTAGACTCTAACGAAATAATAACGAAGTAATAACGAAAGCATTTTGGCTTTTGGACAAATTTTGCAATAAATAAAGATTTATGTTTGTGACCTCCTTTCCACAGTAATAACAACGAACACACTAGGAATAAAATAAAAGAAATCAAAGCCCATTGTGCTAAACCAAAGAAGGATCTTCTAACCTTACCAAACCACCCCAAACAAACAGCATCCTCTCCATTCCAAACTACAACTAATTGTATGTCGCTTATCGGCAAAAGTCTAGAATCAAGCAGCCTGTCTTCCTCAGCCCAAAATCTTATCCTCTCTTCATGGCGTCCTGGTACCTTAAAGCAATATCAATCTTATTTAAGTAGATGGGAACAATTTTGTTATGCACATAACCTTGAAGTATACAACCCTTCTGCTGAACAGGTTGTTGAATTTCTTACATCATTATTTACTGAAAGCCTGGGCTACAGTGCCATTAATACTGCCAGATCGGCTCTTTCATCTATCATTTCAACGGGAGGCAACCCTCCCATAGGTGAACACCCCCTTGTTCGTCGTCTTATGAAAGGTGCTTTCCACCTTAAGCCATCTCTACCAAAATATTCTCATATTTGGGATGTTGGACAGTTATTATCTTATTTACAGGAACTCCCTGTCTTGAAATCGATTTCCCTCAAGGAGCTCTCTTACACTACAGCTACCCATCTGTGTCTGCTTACGGGGCAACGGTGTCAAACACTTCATGTTATGAATATTCGATATATTCAAATTCTTCCTGACAGACTCCGTATTACCCTACAACAACCACTTAAAACTACCAAACCAGGTAAACATCAAGCTCCCCTTGAAATTTTAGCATACCCAGATGACGACCGCCTGTGTATTGTTAAGAAACTTGAGGAACATATTTCCAAGACTGCCCATTTAAGAAAGTCTTCAATCACAATACAAACCGGTTTCTAAAGACACCATTGCCAGATGGGTAAAGGAAACTCTCAAACTTGCTGGCATTGATACAAGAAAATTTTCCGCTCATAGTTGCCGAGCCGCCTTAACGTTAGCTGCCCAACAAGCCGGTTTATCGCTGCCAAAAATAATGGAAACTGCTGGCTGGTCTAATGCAAAGACATTCGCTCAATTCTATTGCAGAACTGTAGAAAAAGACAATTTTGGACATCGTATTTTAACCGCATCATCTGAATCACCTTCAGTTTTTCAAGTTTAGCAATGTAACTTGTTTCAATTTTATCAATATCTGTTTTGTTTTCACTGAGTTCTTATCATTTTACAACATGATGCGCCAATTTTCTGGTGCCATTCGTGACACTGGGCTTTGAAATCTTATGGGGTTACGAAGTGACGTAGCTGATTGTAGAGAAGAATTAGAAAATTAAACGAGACTTGCCAGGAAGTTGAAGTTTGATTGTAATTCTTCTCTACCATCAGCAGGAACAGAGGAATCACATCATCTAGGACATTCATGTAACCCCATAAATGCATAGATATCGTGAAAAATGGGCCCAATCATCATTCTGGACCAAATCTGAAAGTTACTTTACCATTATATCCCATCTTATGCAAATTCTAGTAATTTTACGGACTTGTCCGTTAAATGTCACACAGTCACGTGACGGACATATTATTAACTTAAAAATGTATATTTTGTCCAGATATGCTCATTGGCATTGTTTTTATACAAGAAGTCGTTAACATAAATGGAATTATGTCGTATTTACTAAGCAAAAGGCTTCCATTAGCTAAAACAAGATTGTACACCTTTTTGCTGACATCAGCAATTTTAGGTGTGAAGATGACACTTCTCGACCTATTAACATTCATATTCGTAATCAGCGCAAAATTTGCTTTCCGATGATGTATAGTAACCTTATTCACCAATTTGAACATGATTTTCGGTCTGCCCCATGGACTATTCTATCATGTTTAATTTAGCACGAATGAGGTTTTCATCATTCTCTAAACGCAGGCCTTCTTGCCCGAAATATATGTCTACGTTATCCTCCCCTTCAAGAGGTGCCAAACCCACTAACAAATCCATGGCTTGATGAATAACAAGAAAATGACGGGTGATATTTATACTAACATACCTACCTATCAATCAAAGTGACAAGATCCTGTCACTCAGATGTCCAATGGTTTGGTATGGATTCCGTCTTCTAATACCTTCCGTTTACAGTAAAATGACGTCAGAGCGCGTTTTTCCTGTTCATATTGACACACCATCGCGAATTTGCGCTTTAAACCTCTATTCACAGCCATATGATGTTCATTTGTAGTGAGAGTATGTTCATATAAGGCCATTGGGTTTTGCTTAAATTGACCTTTTTGGATTCCTTTCATAGGAAATTTATAGAGCTGGTTTTCGCTATTCTCTACAACATATGTTTTGCTATTAAGGCTGATCATTTTTGTACCTTGAAAAGATAATACTATCCATGAACAATACTTCGATTGTTCAATATGTTCCATTTGCCCCAAGTAGACGAACTAAACTCGTCAACTTTAAAAATGGCAGATATTGATTCGATGCTGTACATTATCTTTAATGCGAATGTACTCACCTTCAAATTCGATTTTGAATTTTCCCGGTGTTCGTTTTCCAAACGGACATGCATCGGTATCGGTCACGAAGAATTTCTTCTCCAATTCCCTGTATTTTGTAGTACCTTTTAATTCAGGCCGGATATTATCTTCAAACCGCTTTCCATTTGCAAAACAGATATACAAGCTATCTGTATCCATCTCGCACAACTCCCATGTCCCATCTTGTAAGACTATTTCAAAAAAATCATAATAGCACTCTAGCATTCGTATCTTAGCATATTGAAACACATTCCATCCTATATATCTTGCATGGTTTTCAATTATCTTTTTTTTTTGGAGTAATGATTTCCACAATGTCATTCTCCAAAATTTGCTCATCCAAGATATTTCCGATGTTGACATGGCGCGGCAGGTACTTCTTAGCTCCCAAATATGATACCAATCTTTGCTTGCCTTTATTAATAATGGTTACACCAAATGCGCTGTTCCCAACCAATTTTGATCTTTCAGCTTTGAGTAGCGTGTCAGGATTGGAATCACCATTAACTCGATCTTGGGATATGCTATTAACAAAGGGTTTAAAAATTTCCGCTCCACGATACTGAATAAAACGATAGATGCGCGTAACCTCTAACCCATGCTGTAGGTACCATCGCAGCAAGGGTGTATTTATACCAATTTGCCGTCCGAAATACGATCCAATAAGAAGTTTGCGCGGTTGTTTCGAAATACCATGTTCTTCAACAACGCGCTGCATATAATCTCCGATATCTTTAAACTCGACCTCTGTTTTTTTGAAAATAGGTGTGAATTCTTTAAAATATTCTCGCAAATGTTCTGGAACGTGAATGTCGATCTCTATAGCTCCAAATGCTCGATCATGCAAAATATCATCCAAAACTTCAGCTTCTGTGATTTCAACACTATTCGCATATTTAAGACGTTTGGAATTTATAACTTGCTGAATGTGGGGAGAATTACGCACAGCCATTCGCCAGTCACACTCTTTCATACGAACTACCGTATATCCTCTGTGACGGTAAAATGCACTCTTTGCTTCATCCAATGTGTGTAAGTCGTCCGGGGTAAGAATCGTCCTGTTTGCTGATACATCCGATCTCTGCACATAGGATTTTAATGAACCGTTTTGACGACATGTCTCACATGCATGCCAATAACATCCGTCAAATTCATAGACAGTCTTTGTCTCTTCATCCACTCCATCCGCGAAATTTTGGAAAGTGCAAATTGATGTGGTAGAAAAAAGTTATCTTCCTCGTAACAAGTTAACTTAAAACATTTTTCCCGATGTACAAAGGTATATTCCTCCTTATGTTCATTATTCTTGTAATCGATCCAGTCCAGGTATTCACTTGCCGATTTAGATTTGTTTCCACCAGGTCTAAACATTTCGGTTCTAATCAATTTTCGTTCTGTCATGGGTGAATTTAACGGAGATTCATGCCATACAACAGCCTCGCTAACCGGCATTTGGTGTCCAGACAATATAGATACAACGCACCAGCATCAAAACCCTGAACCTCCCTGCGACACTTCTCGAAAAAATAATTGATGGTCCACCAACAATATGCCGATTATAAAAATCGTTGACTTTTTTATTCGCTACATGTAATAATCGTTCTTTCGTATTGGACACATACAGAATTTTACTAGCCAGGGACGGAAGGCTAACTCCATCCATAGTGAGATCTATCCCATATACAAAAAACTCTGCTGCATACATGTGGCACGCTTTTAGATAGGGCTGAACATCCATGGTATTGTACCAGCGTTGATAGTCGCGCACCTCTCGCCAGCCACTTTCGTTCCATCTTTGTTGCAGTTGTCGATAATTTTCTCTACAGTCAACGGGATGTTTTTCCCTTTAATATCTTTAGCGCTTCCTTCTGTATTTCTTCATCGCTTTTACTATCTTTATCTTTAGCACGTAATTCAGCTACCAATTCTGTATAGCGTTCATATTGAATATCCAATGTATTACGTTGTGACCGTAAACTTGACACAAAGGCATCAAATGGTGGGAGATGTTTGTCATGCAATCGATCAAAGGAATCTAAATATTCGTATGGGAAAAACGACTTTTCCTGCTCGACTTTAGCAAAGGCTTTAATAAAGTATCTAAATTATATGATGGAGCTAAGAATGCGGATGTATCTCTAAATTTTATCTCCAACTCAGGAATTCGTTCAGGTTCTTTGCTGTGAAGGACACGGCTTTGTATTTGCTTCCTTGTTTGATTACATCTATATGCACATTTTCCTTCAAAATCAAAGGAAAGAGATATTTTGCAATCAAGGGTAAATCATAGCCAGACGAATTAAAACCCGAAACTGGTAGAGTCTGACATTGTTTAAAGAGTTCCAATATAAACGAAGTGCATCGCTATAATCGTAAGCACTTCTATACGCTTTCGACGAGATTCTAATTTGTCATCAACATCGTTTTGTCTTTGCTTCTGTATTTCTTCTACCTGTTCCTTTGTTAACACATGCTGTAAACGGCTTGTTAACTTCTCGTATTTATCATCGGCTTGTCCGCTAATTTCGGAGAAATGATAGAATTTGGCTGTATCATAAATGAGCAAAATTTGCTTCTCCCAAAAGAAATCTCGTATGTTCTCGAACAAGGACAATATTTGGCAAATGCGCGTACACATTTTAATTTGGCAATCGTAATTAGGTGAGAGATAAAACTTTTAATGAGTGCATTGGGATCCTAAGCACACGCAAAAAGAGTTTGTTTGTCTATTATTTCACCCGCTACATCTTTCAATTCATGTTCGAAACTGGTTGCAATGGCGTACGTTCAAACTTTCAAAATCGAAAACAGCAATATCGTAATTGAAATAATAGTCATGACGATCTTTTTCATTGACAAACTCATGTTCCCACTTCAAATTATACGCTTTACTGATCTTTTGTAACAAGGGTTGATGACGTTCTATGAGTCCTTCTTTAAATCTATGTTGCGTTATTTTCTCTAATGCGCATGCTTTCTGGTGTCGAATCAATGAAGGAAGATGATAATAGATTTGTGCACATTCATCACAAATATACTTGGTGGTAAATGCTTTCAAACTTAAAATGGTACAAATGTGTTCTTTATAATATAACAAATCAAGCTTCAGATTTGTTTTATACTTCAATCTTGAATTATACACTTTCTTGACACCTTTCAATCCTTTAATTTCTTTTTCATCTTCATCATGATATTCGAATTCAGGTGTAAAAATGGAAATTTTAATACCATACATATATTCCATATGTACAACATGTTGTAGATTAAAACCGAAAAATTGGGGATATTCAGCAAAGGCACAATAGTTCTTTATCATTTCATCTAAACTAGCTACCTCATCGTCCTCTTTGTACTCTAATAATCGCTCACGTAGTGCAATAAAAAAACATGCGCTATTTGCTTGTGCTTTGTGTTTGTGTATGTTCACTGCATGCATGTTGTTGGCGCATGATTTTGTTATGCATTCCGGCAAATCATCTGTTGTATCTGTTGCTTTTCCAATCGAAAAATCATCGTGCCCTATATTCATAACGGACACATGCATATTTGTGGCTCTTACTAACCCCCATGTTGAATCTTTAAAATTATTCTTGAGTATGTCAATCAAAGGTACTGAAGTTAACCGTTTCACCACTCTTTTCATACCCTTTTTTGTTCGCACTAAGAATTCGCTGTATTGGATGTTACTTGCATTGGAATCGGAATCCAAATCATCACGTCTATACATTTAATTATAATCAGACACATAGAAATATCTGAATGCTTCAGTCTCTTTGTTTTGAAGTAGGAACCCGAATGACACCACCATTCGCGCAGGAAGAACATCGTCAATTTCAGTAAATATACGCCATAGATTTTTTTTGATTTGATGATTTAAATCTTCAGGAGCCAGTAAATGAAAGTTAAATTTAAGAAAGGTGTTATTCACTAACTGTGAATAGCAGTGCGGAGCGATAAAAGGCGCATGTTGCTTATAACACTGAATCAATCGATCTTTTGTTTCTTCCGATAGACATTCCCCAAAACAATCTACAACCACATCCCAGGGTCGATATGCATAGAGGCAGTCGTTCCAAAAGCAACGAATGTGTGCGATAGACGGAAACGGCTGGGTGGTTATGTTTAATTCTTTATGTACAGCTATCCTATGCCTTTGCAACTGTGTTGTTGTAAGAAAGTGATCAGCATTGCAGTGTTCACAGGCGAAATGCATTTGTTTCTTAGTGCCTTTATTAAAATTATGTTGTTCAAGATGATCTGATAGTTCCTGCATAGAATTACAGATCTCACCACATCTAAGACAATTAAAATTATTCTCATGGTGTACAAACCTATGATTGTTAAGCATACGTTTTGTTCCAAACTTTTGTCCGCAATCGGTACACTTATGTTTCTTTCTCACCCAACGATCTGAGCTTTCTTGATCTATTGGCCGATTCGCATCCTTCTTCGTCTTTGTGTTTCCTCTATGTTTCTTTAAAAAATGTCTCTCCAACGTTTGTTTTGTAACATTTTTCAGTCCGCAATATGAGCAAGCAAAACGCGAATGCTTTTCTGTTACATGTTTTCTTAAATCAACAACACGAGAAAAACCTTTATTACATTTAGTACATTTATGATTAAATTGTTCATGTTCCACTTCTTTATGCTTTATTAAATCCTGCCTCGTTGATAGAACCTTTCGACATGTTCCGCATTTGAAGTTCGCCCTTGGCTTCATCGTTTTCCTCCTCAATACGAACATTCAGGAAAGTGAACTGTTAAATGTTTAACTCTTTATGAGCTTTTATATATTTTCATACAAGAATACCTGTCAATCATAACACACTACACCTGTCAATCATTGCTCTATTTTACACAATGTACGCACTGATTTCTTATAGTATGCCTGTAATTTTTTCATGGCTAGTTTTTTACTTGTTTTTCGCTAGTTTTTCATGGCTAGTTTTTCACTAAAAACAGCTGGTAAATTTAACGATTTAATACTTAAAATCAACTGATAAAAATATATAGCCAGTTTTGATTCAATTCTGTTCAGGCCGTCATATAATCGACAAAACTGTACATTTTTTTTATTATGTAATAGAACATAATAAACTGCTCTGATAATCTTGCCTTTCTGAATCAATATTTTCTTTTCGTAGGATATTTGCTGCTTGATATACTTATTCTTTTTCATAAGTACTGTTCTTTTTTCCAGATGTTCCCTTTTAACTCCTTTAAATGACAACATGTTATCGCCAGCACTTTTCCGAATAAATATCCTCTTTTTTACTTTGCAGCATTTTATATATCTCGCGCATTTCCATGTTAGCTGTCACTCAAATAAAATCGACTGCGTTTCTACTGATTATTATCATGAACATATTTCTACTATTCAATTACATAATACGCTTATCTATCACTAATGTTTTTTCTTATAATGTTTGTGCATTTTCAAGGTATTCTTCGAGTTCCTCCACGTTTTCTCCAAAGAGATCCCGATCCTCTTGGTCATCCTCGTCTGATTCTGGTATGATCGTTCGTCATCGCTTTTTTCTGCATTCGTTTTCTAGCTTGTTGTCGGTGTTGTGTTGAACGCGTTCTCCGCGCTGTTCGGATTTGGTTCACCTGCCTTTCTCTTTCTCTTTTTTGGTGCATCTTTTGCACAATAAGTTTTGCAATGTCCAGCAATGAGTTCTCTTGTGATATCTGGCGTGCTTTTATCCACATCTGGTGTTCGGACGATTTGGAATTCGTGAAGGCAATCTGTTTCCCTTCCTTATCAATCAGAACAGGTGCAATTTCTCCAACTAACGTTGGAAAATTGTCCTGTAACCATTGTGCATCATTTGTTATAAATAACAAATCAAACAGTTTGCACAAATCTTCTGATGTGAGCAAGACTCGCTTCATCGAGCTCACTACATCTGTCGTTGTATTATGACGTTGTATCAGAATTTGGACATCTACTTTGTTTCCTTCATTTATCACCACCTGAACCAATGCTTCATCTACATATTTTGCTCCATCAGCTAACATGAACTCTCTTGACAATGGTTCTTTGAAGACCATTGTTCCAATAGTCCAACCCTGCGCTGCCATTATTTGCAAACTATGCATCATCTTTCCAACATCCTCATATTCCAACCGAAATCCCAATATTTTCATGCGGGATTTGTTGACCAAACCCCAGTTTCTTCATTTTACCCTTCCTTAGGTGAATTTCTGTTAGCTGCCCTTTATCGTCTATACATTCTTTATCTCGCAGCTTGTCAAAGCTTTCGGGTGGGACAGGGCAATTTTTCTTCAAGACAAGTCTTTGCTCTTGGATTACCAAATCTTTTGTCGAACCATCACGGAATTGATCCTTCTTTTTTACCACGCCATCTAGAGTTCTGACTTTTCGTTTTTTTGCCCTGGTGTACAGTTTAACTGGTATCGAGAACAAATCTCAATACTTGTTTCATTAGAAACGATGCGTTTCCATAACTTGCCATGTTGCTAGTTTTTAGAGATGTACACAAGAGATAACCCAAATGTGAATGAACAAACCTCAGTTTGCAATACTTTATATACTTTCAATTGACAATGATTGACAGCTTGACTGACCTTTAACCCTATTCTACATTTATTTATTTTTATAATATTCCTATAATTCGTTTATGGCAGTTGCCGTATGGTTTATGGTGATGCGCACTATTTGGTGGATAAGTTGTCTTACTAATAACTCTAAAACTTTTCAGTTTTCGTGCATATTTCTTTCTGTCTTTCCTCTTCTTTTTTTTTCCCAGATGAACGCAGCAGCGCAAAATTCATAAAAGCCATTTTACAGTTTCACTCTTGCTTATATACTATATCTGCAACCTCTTCAATTGCAGAAAGGAGTTCCCATCTATTTCTCAAACCGTTTTCAATCCACTTTACACAATCACCCCTTTGTTTTGTTAACACTTGTGTATCATCCGTTGAAATCACCAAAATTACCTTGTCCCCAAACAAATGAAACTGCACCGCAACACTTTTATATTTAAAACCGTTTGTTTTGATGCCCACTGTTTCAATTCTGCTTCTATCCCTTCTGCCGATTCTTTATCGCTAACTGTCACCTTTATACAGCGAAGACCTTCCATGTTTTCTTTCCGTCTAGTTGTTTATTGCTATCTTCGATTATTATATACTTTTTTTCATATCCTTTTTTTAAAACCCCTTATTTCCTTATTACAAGTCGTCCATCAGGTTGTTGAATCAATGTTAACCCACCTCCTACAAAAGCTTTTCGCGCAGTTCTTTTGTCGTCTTCGAAAATGGATTTAACTTTATTTTTCCCATCCCCACCATTGATTTCATTCTAGTCATCTTTTTTTTCTTTTAGCTTGAAACGTTGACCTTTTTCCGAACAATCTTGTTGCTTTAAAATATTTCATTTTCTTCTTCTCTTACGTCGTTTTCTCGTTTTTTTCTTATATTTCAAAATTTCTCGCATAAGCAATCTCGTATTAATTTTTCCTCTACCTCTTAATTTAGTTAGTGCAGCGTCTGCAGCTGCTGACCCCCTGCTTGTAATGATCCTTTTCCTAATTCGATTGCGGCTCGTTTTGCTACTGCTTTTGCTCCAGCTTTTAGTGCAGCTCGTGTAAGTCCTCTCGCTGCTAATCGACCAGCAACAGCTCCCATTCTTACTTCTTTTCCCCATTCTTATTTTTATAGGCTTTCCGTTTTTCCCTTTTCTTTTTTTTCATGTTTTTCTTTTTTGATTTATTTAATGTTCGTCCAAACACTGTCACATCACTAAATGTCTTGGCTCTTTTTCCTTTTAGCCCTACTAGTCGCAAAAAGCGTTTTTTTCTTTTTTGCGCCGTGATCTAACCCAAATAGACTATCGCTGCAACTGTACTTCCTCCAGCACCCATTTTCTTTTTCTTATATTTACGACCTTCTTCTCTGCACTTTATAATTCCTGACATGGTTTTTTTTCATCCTCACTTAAAAAATTTATCAAATATTTTATCTTTTTTTCTTCTCCCGGTTTAAATTCATCAACACATTTGGAAATTTCTCATTATTATTATCGAAATATTGTTGGATTTTCTTAAATAACTCTCTCCCTTCTTGCTTTTCGAAGGTCATTTGCTGGCACAGAACCGCCAATTGACTTTTTTGTCTTTCATTGTTAAATACTACTTGATAATCTGCATTTGTCGCTATCTCCTTTGTTATTTTTCCTTGCGGGAATGGTGATTGCCATAAAATAAAAACTGTAACTGTTTTATGATGTGAACCTTTTGTGAATAATTGTGACACATCTGTATCGTTTCTCATTTCCGTCATTAAATCATCTAGGACTATTATACAATTTTTCGCGTTTTCTAGTTTTGCTTTATCTAACCCTTTAATGAATTCCACATGTTTTTACCAAAATCACGTCGTAATCTTTCAAACACTTGCGTTTGCTCTATCCCATAAAACCATAAATTTTTTTCAAAAATTTACCTTTAACATCATTTGTTACTTCTTTCCACTTTTCCAAGAGTTTTATTACCCAGTAGGTTTTGCCACACCCTGATTTACCTGTTAATAACAGGGTAAACGGATTCTTCAATGTTATATCTATCACCTCCGGCATTTCATTTAAAATTGAATTTACTTCAGCGTACAACTTTTCCTTCCGAATATCATTTATTAACCTATCCTCATCATCATCTGCTTTCCTTCGTTTAGTATGTTGCAGTTTACTCAATAAAAAACGATTTTCATCATCACTATCTTCATCATCATCATTTTCATCCTGTATATGGTATATATCGTTTACATACCGTTTCTTCGACATTTTGAATATAATATCACTAGATACTAAATATATACGTAAAAAATAATGAAAAATTCATTTTCATCACAATTCGTGTTCTAGCTGTGCTGTGTGACTGGTGATGATGGCGGAGGAGTTGGAACATTTGTCGCTACACTTTGCATCAAACGCAATGTGCGTGAAGCATACATCCTTCCCTTCAAATAAAAATGTATCGTCACTTCTCCTTCTGGATGTACCGTTACGAAGCCAAAGCTATGCTCGAATGGATCTCTGTCCGGTTCTCTAACTGTCTTGTATTCCCACTTCTCCAGCTTTTTCAATATTTCCAATAATTTCGGAAAATTCCCAATTTCATCTATCGATGACCATGCTTGCCCAATTCAACCAGACCTGGCTCTTCTACTTGCTGTTTATCGGCATTAAAGATGTACTCCTCCGTCCCTCCATCGTCTGTTCTTTTATTCACATAACTTAGTGTATTATTTGAATCATACACCGCCAATTCTTTAATGCGTCATCTGTTTGATATCCCCTTATTGCATGTCTCACCTCTTCTTCAGTTCGCTCTTGTTCGTAATATACTCGTACATTTGCCATTTTGTTTCTGTTGATTTCTCTTCGCTCTCGCACAACCTATATCCTATTTGTGATTGACATTTCGCATGTTGTTTCTGTCAATCATTCTTTCTTTTCCTTTTTTTCGTCGACTCATTCAAAAATTGCATTAATTCATCCAATGTTTCTTCATCTACGTCACTATCCCGCTTTCGTTTCATTGGCTCTTTTTCAAACACATCTACTATGTCTTCTTCTACCACTTCCTCATCGAACATTTGATCAATTATCTCTCTATCTGGTACTATTTCTGCATATACGATCTCTTTCATCACAGACGTTACTTGCCTTCGTTCGACTTCTGAATACTTTCTATTCAAAATGGCATTAATGTCCGTGATTTTTTTTTAATCAGGATTCTTGCTTCATTTCATTTCCTACTCTCTCTACATCCTCCATTCTCATCATTTGATCGTTTGCAGCCCCGATACTTGCAGAACGAATCACTAATAATTCTATTAGAGCTTCTTTTAAGTGTTTATCTAACTTCTCTCATCTATGTCCTCCTGTTCGTTTTGGCGTCTGTAAAATAGCGAACGTTGTTCATTTTTTGTAACAGTGCATTCGTTTCCACAATTTCAAAATCTGTATTTTGAAAAAAGAACTTCAATTTGCTCAATTGCGCATTGGTCGGAAAAAACATCTTTGTACAAAATAAACTTGTATCATCCGCATCATTCTCTATCAGTTTTTTCTTCATATTTTTTTCATACTGTTCTAACATTGTCTTTACGTCCATCACCTTCTCCTTATTTTTAATATGTCCTGAATTTCTTCAAACTCTCGTTCATACATACACATTCCAAACTTGCTCATAAAACTCTGAAATCCTAGTTGATATTTCAAACATGATTCACTAACTTGAATTTTCACTTTACGCTTACTTTCCCCATTGATAATATCCATCGCCATTTCATCCATTCATACGTAATATCAAACAAATTGTTTGTTTTTTCTGTTGAAAACATATTCACATTCATCATCCCTTCCGTTTCAAAGGAACGTGTGTCCTGGGTTAATTTTTTTATCACCGGCATGGTCATCTTCTGTAAATATGTTTTATCATTTCTTTTTTTTCATTACCTTTATATCGGTTGACGCTTGATAAATACACATTTTTATTTTTTTATCATTTTCATCAATACTTCAAATATCTCATTATTTCACAACTCATACTCTTTCCATCTGGTTTACATTTTAATCCACAAAGCTCTATCTTGTTTATTAACTCTTTTACTGTCGCCTCCTTTTTCTTTTTCAACAACCATTTAGTAACTATATCAAACATTACCGATTCCGTCAATCCCAACATGCATCTACTTTTAAATGATATCATATCATTACACCCTACACTTCCATCTTCCTCATCATGTAACGTATAGAAAAAGCGCATTTGTTCATCATATGGGTTCAAAAAATATCCTTCACTATTACAACATCAAAAATCGAAAAACCAGAAATAAAATGGTTTTCTCATCATATATGTCTCTCTAAATGTTTTCAATGACATCGCTATTATTAAAGGCGATACTACTTCTCTTATCGTACTTGCCAATGCTTTTTGCTACATTACTGATAAGAGTTCAATGTCCTCATATTCCAGTCTTTCATTGTGGACTCGATTCCATTCTCTTGTGATCATGTGGATGATCATCACAACATCTCTGCCACTTCTTTCTACTATATCGTCCAACGATGTTGATGTTTCTTTCCACGCGATTGCATCATACAGTGCTGTAATATCATATTTACCGACATGCACTATGGACATCACTTGTTTGTACCATAGATACAATTCACCATCATAACTTCCTTCCACTTCTCGCCAAAACACAGGTTCATTTATTTCGATCGCTTCTTGAACAGGTGAACACCCTAACGGATTTGCTGGGCAATCATCCATCCTTCTTTCTTCGTTTCTTCTACTACACTACTTCTCTCTTATATGACAATTCCTTTTATACCTTTCTGCAACCCTCATACATTGTTGTACTCATATATCCGCACGTCTGCACCATATATTTACATACACACTATCACGTGCATACTCTGGATCCACTAACAATGCTATATATAACTCACCCTTGTTATCAAGGTGCATCTGTGTACCCCTTATCAACCACATGCTATTTTCCAACCCAACTTTTTCCTCTTCTCTTGTTGATGGTCTCTATTTTATCCTGCTTAACCTTCCCATTCCATTATTCTGCTGCCATAATTCTGGACATTCGCTCTCAACCCAACGAACACCGTCATATAATGCAAATGTATCCTTTGCAGACGATGGAAGACTCCCGAGCATACATCGAAATACCTCTACCATCATTGATAGTTTCTGTTTATTTATTTTCGCGCTATCATAACGCAGAAATGCATAAATAGGTACACCATTCATTTTGTCTTCTCTTTATATTTCATATATATATACCAAATAATTATATTAACATCTTACACATTATATTTATACACATAATCTATCAATCATTTATCGTTCTGTTTCTTGATTGGTTCTAGCCTTTAACTACAAATCAACGTTAGCGTCCTTTCATGCTTTCGTGCACAGGGCTACAAAGAGCACATTTCCTTTCACAAACGTAGTATTTAACAACATGCCTTGTATAACTCCAGCAGGCATTATTTGATCACCTTTCAGAAAATACGTTCCACTTTCCGCAGTCGCAAACCATTCGTCTGGTGTGTTAGGCCTCATTAATGTCACGCTCCCAACACCGTCTTTCCTCGGATCATCAACTTTCCACGCTTCAGGCGCATATAAATTTACATCTTTACCTGATTGATCATACACTGAAATTCTCCGAAGATTTTCGGTCTCCCTCTTTCAAACGTATAATGCAGAGTTTCCAACGACCTTATCAGATCACGCCCAGATATTTCATATCTAGCGTAATAGATGACAGCATACAATAATTCTCCAGTGAGTTTCTCTCCTTTCAAACAACACCCGTTTGCAGGCATGGTGATCTGATTCTATTCTTTTTCTTTTTATACTCTAGCTTCTTTATACTGTACGTGATTGACATATTATTCGTTTTGACTATCAATCACTTACTTATTTTCCCTCCCACCCACCTTTTTTGATACTCTCCACATACACTAATAAACTCTTTTTGATCATGCCAAATTTTCACTTCTTCTGACAGGAAAAAATATATTAATTTCGCTACTCGTCCATTGCCGTCTGCGAAAGGGTGAATCCACAAAAATTTCGTTATAAACTCAAGCGGTCGTATCATTTTCTGTTGTCCTACGAGACTTTGCAATTCTAACTCAATTTGATCTGGATGACAGTACACTATCTCTTCCCCTTCAAATACAGCACATCGTTCATTTCGTGACACCTCCGAACTCGTTTCATTTCCCATCACATACGCATGCAATTCTTTTATCATATCTACATCTATCCATTTTTTATACTCCAAACAGGTTTTTAAAAAAATGAACGCGCTTTTCAAATCTGTACTTTCATCTTCTGTTCTGCATATACTTTTCAACATTTCTTCTTCTCCGTCAAGCAATTCCATAGAGTTCAACACAATAACACAACATTTGATACTTTTTTCACTAACCACATTTCATATCATATACTTATATACATTTTTTTCTCAAATTATTTTTAAATCTACCAGCATTACTTTTATAGAGTCATTTTGTTTTCACTCACAATCCGATGAATCCGAGAATGAGTCTGATGATGATGATAGTCGCAGAGCCCTGTCTCGTTGCATTAGTTTCAGAAAATTCGCCCCTTTTCCACTCGTTCTAAACTTGTAGGAGCTTTTTTTTCATTAACCATTTCATATTTCTCAAATTATTTTTAAATCTACCCGCATTACTTTATAGAGTCATTTTGTTTTCACTCACAATCCGACGAATCCGAGGATGAGTCTGATGATGATGATAGTCGCAGAGCTCTGTCTTGTTGCATTAGTTTCAGAAAATTCGCTCCTTTTCCACTTGTTCTAAACTTCTGATTCGCAGTCTGATTCTTTCCGCTTTCGTCTACCTCATTGAGGGTGGAGGAGCTGGCGGGTCATTCGGAAAAACGATATCACTTATACTAAACTCTTCGGAGACCCCTGTTGTGGGTATCGGTTCATTCATCGGTAATATGTCATCGAATATATTCGATATAACATTGTCGGCTTCATTCACATCATCTGACACCAGAACTTCATCCACTACAAACGAGTTCGGGTTGACTTCTGTTTCAAAGTTCTTCGTTGATTTCGCGGGAACTCTCGGTACACTTCTCGAAACAGGTTTTATCTTCGCAATATTACTAAGTGTTTTAAATTTACACTTTGCATGTTCGGCTGGTCTCCTTCGTGGATCCTTTGGTTTTTCATTAATCGCCTTTACTTCCTTTGTTTCACGTGGTTTTTCTACTTTTACTCGTTTACTTACACGATCATTATCTACCGATTTTATCTCACTCTTCTTCTTAATTTTTCCTACTACAGCTTGCTCTATTTTACCATCATCTACTTTATGGCTGATGACATCAAAGTCCGTATTTACATAAAAATGCTTCATTTTTTCTACCTGACTAACATTCGGATACATAATTCTAATAAGACACATTTGCATTTCTGTAAATCCCTTCTTTTTCATACACGCTAATAATTCGTTACGATAAAATCTCATAAGTTGTTCCTCATCCCGTTTTTCCTTATTATAAAAGCTTAGAATGTTCATTATATCTCTTACTTTTAACACATATGTTAAATTAACAAATTGATCTATGAAAACAGTAAATCCCATTTTAACTCTGAGCTTTGAAACTGACTTCTTAATTTTAACTGGAAATGATAGTTCACCTTAGATAATTTCTGCAATCACATTTGTCAATTGATACGGTGCCACTATGCAGATAGTCTTTCGTTCATCTGTTGAATATTCTGCGAAGTTCACCAGGCCTTCATCTTGAAAGCTTCGGCTGTCTTCACCAAATTTCTTCATCAACGGCATCATACGTCCTCTTTCCTTCGCATGCGAAGTTTATCTGATCGGTTCACGCTCATACTCGCTTATTTATGCGCTTTTTACAATTTTTGTCTCCATTGTCCGACATGGTGTGATTTCAAAGTCCACATCTCCTTTGTCCGACGTGGTATGATTTCAAAGTCCACATCTCCTTTGTCTGACATGGTATGATTTCAAATTCACTCTCCTTTGTCCGACATGGTACGATTTCAAAGTTCACATCTCCTTTGTCTGACATGGTATGAATTCAAAGTTCACATCTCCTTTGTCCGACATGGTATGATTTCAAAGTCCACATCTCCTTTGTCCGACATGGTATGATTTCAAAGTCCACATCTCCTTTGTCTGACATGGTATGATTTCAAAGTTCACATCTCCTTTGTCCGACATGGTATGATTTCAAAGTCCACATCTCCTTTGTCTGACATGGTATGATTTTAAAGTTTACATCTCCTTTGTCCGACATGGTATGATTTCAAAGTCCACATCTCCTTTGTCTGACATGGTATGATTTCAAAGTTCACATCTCCTTTGTCCGACATGGTATGATTTCAAAGTTCACATCTCCTTTGTCCTCCTTCCAGATTATTGACATTTTGACCAGGTCATCGTGTCCTTATTTGTAACATCACCCACTCATATTTCGATCTGAATTTTCACGTGTTGAACTGAAGCTCATCATTCGATCTGAATTTTCAAATGTGGAAGTTAGAAAGTGTATACCTGTCCTTTGTCCGCCTTCCAGATTATTGACATTTTGACCAGGTCATGTCCTTATTTGTAACATCACACGCTCATCGTACGGTCTGAAATCACCCGCTCATTATTCGATCCGAATTTTCACGTGTTGAAGTGAAGCTCATCATTCGATCTGAATTTTCAAATGTTGAAGTTAGAAAGTGTATACCTGTCCTTTGTCCGCCTTCCAGATTATTGACATTTTGACCAGGTCATGTCCTTATTTGTAACATCACGCGCTCATCATACGGTCTGAAATCACCCGCTCATTATTCGATCCGAATTTTTCACGTGCTGAAGTGAAGCTCATCATTCGATCTGAATTTTTAAATGTTGAAGTTAGAAAGTGCATAGATACATTTTCTAACTTCAACATTTTACTCACTTCCATTTTTGCTATCGACGAGTGAACATTTCATTTTAAACATCATGCACTGCTACGTATATCACAAAAGAAGGGCTGTTCCCAAGCCATGCTATTTGCTCTGCATGTTTCAAGCGGCAGAGCAAGGTTGTTCAGCAGCAGACTTATCACAAACATTTGAAATCGATGAAATGTGGAAAGACGAACAAATCAAACAAGAATTTCGTAAGATATTCGATGATTTACAAACAAAGATAACAACTGATGGAGAAGCGAAACTGAACGTTCCAACACCAGCCGATAGAAAATTCATCAGCGCTGCTCAACGATTTCCCGAGCAGAAGGCCACAATTCAATGGATTAACGCGCAAGGCAATTCGGATGAGGACGAAACAACGATTAATGACCCCTCAATTTATTCGGATATGCTTGACAATCTACATTTTTAATTTACTTTATTATACATAATACATTTTATACTTTTAATTTACTTCTATACTACATTTTATACATTTAATAATATATTGAATTTTACTTATTTCGAACACATTGTCCTATACACTCTACGTACATTCGGTCTCCTGCAATGAACTCTGGTTGCTGTTTCAAGCAAGTCAATGAAAACATTAAAGGTAAGCCTGAAGGAACATTTCTATCTCCTATCGGTTTATCAAACGATGCACTCCCACGACTTGTTCTGAACGAATCTCTTACATCTTTTGATCTATCATGTTGATTTATTATCCTAAACTTGACAGATTTAATCATAGGCCATTCTACGATATCATCATATTCTCCTTTATATACAACAATAAATAAACTGATGTACTTATTCTTTCCCAAACCATCCCTGTTAAGATACACCCTCAGTCCTAATTTATAACCGTATTTATCTGTTAAAAACTTAGGACTAAACAACGATGTACCGCATCTCATTGCATGTTTTTTCTTCTCTTCAAAATTATCGATTCTCCAAATTAAATGCCCGTTTTCTGATACACTACTTTCTAATTTCTTCAGTCTTTCTTCATGTCTCTCCATGCGCGAATCTATTTCCGACTGCTGACCGCTTAACTCGTATACCATTTTGAAATCATGCTGAACTTCCCTATTTCTCACTCTTTCTCTTTCAATTTCTTCAACCCTCTTCGCCAATTTGTTCTGCTGATTCAATACTTCCTCTAATATCTCCTCGTCTCTTTTCTCCTCATGCTTTGTTTTTTTTCATCCGATCCGGTTTCTTTTCCAGCTATCTCTTCATACGTATTCCCACTAGCTGCGAACCCGCTCAGTTCAACTTGTCGTTGCCATTCTAAATTTTTCATTTGCCATTCAATGTTTCTAACTTTATCCTCATGCGTTAAAACTAATAAGTCTTTAGTATCCATTCTGTTTTATCTCACTAAATCGACCAGTCTTCTCCCCGTCTATTAAAGACTTTTTGTATCTCTTTTGTAAATAATCTCTCATATTTACTCATACGGATATACTCCATTTCATCAATCTCCTTTTCTATGTCCAATTTCTTATCTCCCCCATACCCAGTTACGTTCATCTGTTTTATAAATTCCAACTGATTCCGATATTTTAGAAACACAAGTTTTACATCACATTCGAAAATATCAGCCCAATCCATTCTAAATAACTTATCATACTCTTTATCTGCCTCTACATCTACTTCATCATTCTTCTCCATCCTCTCTTCACCCGACCCACTTCTCTCCTTAACACCATCCATATCTAACACTGGCACTTTTCCCCTCCTTTTTATCTCCTTTTGTATCTCCTTTTTTGTTAATACTTCTGAATCTCTCAGTTTTATATTTTCCACGTGTCTAATTTCACTCGTTCTCATCTCCACCAAAGTAGTGTATCTCTTAATCCATTTTTTCTCAGCCTTCACCAGCACACAAAACACAAATACTCCAAAGACAACCGTCAACTCTAAAATCCACACCCTTATTATCAACAATATATGATTTACCTTATCGCGAAAAGAGCCAATCAAATTGCAGGAAAAGGTGAAACGGGTCACGTGAAGAGCGAATACCCTGTTCGAAAATGGAGCTCGGGACGCAAATTTGGAACGCCAGCGTAAACTGTAGTTTTTTCGTGATAGCACAATTAGCAGAATAATTTATGGAATGATTCAATAATTTGGGAGAAAATCGAAAAACAAAATCCATTACCCTGGCTAAAATAATAAACTAAACATTCAGTGTGAAATACATCGCCATATACCCTCAAACAAAAAAGCCTTTGTGATTACACGGTTCGCCGTTTCAGCCATTGTTTTGGGGCCTTCTACCTATTGTTTTGGGTCGAATCTGTTGTTTTTGGCAAGGAAAATGCGTCATCACGTGATTTCGCAGAATATATATATTAGACTAGCCGGGGGCACTCGCTACGCTCGCTTCCCGGAGCCCGTCAAGTACAAACAGTTTAATGTGGTTGGCGCGCTTCGCGCGCTGCATTCGCTCCCGCTCATGCCCATACATACATACATACATACATACATACCTACATACATACATACATACATACATACATACATACATACATACATTCATACATACATACATGGGCCGGGTTCGGTCGCTTCGCTCCCTCCCCGGAGCCCGTCAAGTAAACAAAGCTTAATCTGGTTGGCGCGCTTCGCGCGCTGCATTCGCTACCGTTCATGCCCATACATACATACATACATACATACATACCTACATACATACATACATACATACATACATACATACATACATATACACATACATACATGAGCCGGGTTCGGTCGCTTCGCTCCCTCCCCGGAGCCCGTCAAGTAAAGAAAGCTTAATCTGGTGGGCGCGCTTCGCGCGCTGCATTCGCTGCCGCTCATGCCCATACATACATACATACCCTACAATACATACCCTACGATACATACCCTACAATACATACCCTACATAACATACCCTACAATACATACCCTACAATACATACCCTACAAAACATACCCTACAATACATACCCTACAATACATACCCTACAATACATACCCTACAATACATACCCTACAATACATACCCTACAATACATACCCTACATACATACCCTACAATACATACCCTACATACATACCCTACAATACATACCCTACATAATATACCCTACAATACATACCCTACAATACATACCCTACATAACATACCCTAAAATACATACCCTACAATACATACCCTACAATACATACCCTACAATACATACCCTACAATACATACCCTACAATACATACCCTACTACCCTACATAACATACATACCCTACAATACAAACCCTACAATACATACCCTACAATACATACCCTACATACATACCCTACAATACATACCCTACAATACATACCCTACATACATACCCTACAATACATACCCTACATACATACCCTACAATACATACCCTACAATACATACCCTACAATACATACCCTACAATACATACCCTACAATACATACCCTACAATACATACCCTACACAATACATACCCTACAATACATACCCTACAGTACATACCCTACAATACATACCCTACAATTCATACCCTACAATACATTACCTACACTACATGCCCTACAATACATACCCTACAGTACATACCCTACAATACATACCCTACAATACATACCTTACAATACATACCCTACAATACATACCCTACAACACATACCCTTCATAACATACCCTACAATACATACCCTACAATAAATACCTTACAAAACATACCCTACAATACATACCCACAATACATAGCCTACGATACATACCCTACAATACATACCCTACAATACATACCCTACAACACATACCCTACATAACATACCCTACAATACATACCCTACAATAAATACCATACAATACATACCCTACAATAAATACCCTACAATACATACCCTACAATACATACCCTACAATACATACCCTACAATACATACCCTACAATACATACCCTACAATACATACCCTACAATACACACGACGCCACATTCCTAAAGAAAGTAAAGGTGGGAGGTCGAATCTTCCCCCCTGCCAAGTGACCGCCCCGCGCCCACGCTGCCCCCCTGAAAGCCGCTTCCGATAGTTGCTAGCTTCAGTGTGAAGTTTGAAAAAAAAAATTGCCTTCAAAAATTAAATCAATCTTGGAAAATTTAAACTCAATCTGTAATAAAAAATATATCAAACTGTAGCTAAGGAAACAGCGAATCCGATAAATATATTCACATTTCTTAACAGTGTTGTTTTGAATTTTAAGAGAGTATTTAGTGCAGCCCAACACAAAAGCCGTGAAAAAATTTATTCATCAGCCAACTTTAAGAACACAAAAATTCCCCTAACTTGGTCAAAATTTGTCCATTTGAACTCAAATTACACCAGCATGAAGCTAATACCTTGGCAAATAAATATCGAAAGTACTTGGGTGCATATGAAAAGCTTTTCGCAATTTTAGTTGTAAATTTTTGAAGTCCAAGACATGATTTAAATAGCCGTGAAATCAAACCCTTCCAAAAAATAGCATTTCAAACACGATTCACCAAGTTTCAAATTAAATTAACGTGGCCAATTTTTGTCCTACACACCCCACGAAAATATCAACATGAAGCTAATAGCTTGGCGAACATTTATCGAAAGTATTTGGGTGAAAAAAACAAAGTTTTGGCAGGTTAAAAATTAATTTTCGCAAATGCAAAACACACGCGTGTTGCTTGAAAATTTCGTGTTTTCCAGCAAAATCCAAACTCGGCTAAAACTGTCCAAAAACAGAGGAAAATCAGCAAAACAAAAAAAAAAAAGCCAGATAACTTTAGTTCTCGTGTAAATAAACAGTTATCGAAAGTTTAAATGGACAAAATCGGCCCAGAACGACCCGAGAAAATCAAAATTGTCTTCGTGTTTTGGTTAGGCCCTCGAGCCGAAAGAAAAACGTGAGGTTAAACAAAACAAAACTCGTGCTATTTTCAACCAAAAACAATTAAATAAAGGAAATACCTTGAAATAATTGTCCACCAATTGTCTCCACAGGTCCTGACAACAATTGACACGTCTTTACAATTGATTTCCGGCACGTATTCACGTTTAAACCCGAAGCAACTTGCCGCCCGTTCAACTAAAAAAACACGTGCTTCTCCCTGCTCGTTTTGCATCTCATTAACTCCGTCCTCGGAAATTTCTAGAAGGTCGGAACACAAAATGGGCCATAACTCCAAAACCGCTGGGGTTAGAAATTAGCGGATTGCTTTACTTTCATCGGCACAATACAGCGATCATTTTGGTATTAATTTGCACCCTTATTGAGGCCCAGAAAAAAAGCCTTTATGATATCAAGGAAATTCCTTTGATCCCATTGTTTGGTCGAACGTCGATTGTTCAAAAGACAATGGTGATTGTTCAAGAAACAATAGGTCATTGTTCAGAGTCGGCGGGTCACGTGTGATCACATTTTATTATATATAGATACTATACCTACATACTATACCAACATACTATGCCTTCTATACAGACATACTATACCTACTATACCTACTATCTAATATATATATTCTGCGGAGTCAGGTGACGGTGGCGAAACTCTGCCTAAAACAATAGATTCCACCCGAAACAATAGGTCAAACGCCTCAAAACAATGGGACGAAACGGCGAATCGGTCATCAATAAGGCTTTTTTCAATGGGGTCGCAAAAGGTTGACACTTGCATGGAAAGGCTCCGTTTCTGGAGTAGGCAAAAGTTATCTATTTTTGCAAGCCTATTTTAAAATAATTTTTGAGTTGTTCCATTAATTGCTCCACTAATTGTGCTATCACGAAAAAACGACGGTTTACGCTGGCAAAACTTCCAAATTCGCGTCGCGAACTCCATTTTCGAACAGAGTGTTCGCTCTTCACGTGACCCGTTTCGCCTTTTCCTGCAATTTGATTGGTTCTTTCGTGGCTTCACGTGAAAAGTCACGCGTTTTTCGTTATCATGCAAATTAGCCCTCGGGTTGAACAGCAGGTACTTTTGGAGAAGACGCATGTTTTTGTTTTCAACACAAAGGATAACTGGGCGCCTTTCAAAATGTTTTACGACCTGAATTATCTTTGTAAAGCCTTGCTAATTGTTTGAGAGACCTCTGAAAAATTACAGGAAACAATTGAGAACACATGTGATAGCTTTGTTTTGTTTTTTGAGTGAGATAGTTTTAGTTTTTGTACGACCGCCATTGTTGCTTCGGCATGCTTGCGACGCTTAGGCCTAATGTAAACGAGCCCAAAGTTTTAACAAACAAATTATGATAAGGGGTTATCAGGCGAGCGAAGCGAGCCAAACTGTTGCAAGAGGAGTAGGCAGAGGCATGAGCGAAGCAAATGCAGCGCACAAAGTGCGCCCTCTCAGTCAATGTTTCTTGGTAAGAGATAGACAGGCGAGCGCAGCGAGCTAACCCATTGCACGTGGGGTTGAAAGAGGCATGAGCGAAGCGAATGCAGTGCATGAAGTGCGCCCTATCAGTCAATGTTTCTTGATAAAAGATAGACAGGCGAGCGCAGCGAGCTAATCCATTGTACGTGGGGTTGAAAGAGGCATGAGCGAAGCGCCCTTTCTGTCAGGAGTTGCATGTATGATGCCATTATCGAAACTCCGTGAACGAGGTTTTGTAGTTGATGATAAGTTGTTTATAGAATGTAAGGTAGAGTAATCGAAAAGAAAAAAATCAATTCATTTCATTTCTTGCGGATGGAGTTAACGACCAAACAAAAATAGTATATGAGTTTGATACTTGTTACTGGCACGCATGTGGAAAATGTTTATCAAACGGGAAACTCTTGACATATGTCAAACGAAGTGATATTTCTATAAACAATAACATTTTATCAAGTGACGAAATTCATCAATTTGATGAAGCAAACTATATTTTTCAGACATAGAGGTTATAAAGTAAAGCGGATGTGAGAATGTAAATGGAATCAGTTAATTTATGATAATAATGAAATTCGAGAGTTTATAAACAACTCTCGTTTACCGTATACTGGACACGTAGAAATAATGGAGAAGCAATTATTGAATGATATTCTTGAAGATAAAGTGTTTGGTGCAATTGAAGTTGACATTCATGTTCCAGATAATTTAAAAGATAAATGTAAAGAATTTACTCCAATATTCAAAAATGTCAATGTTGAATTTCAAGATATTGGTGAACATATGTAAGATATTCCAGACCGGTTTGGATTTTCAAAACAATCACGTAAATTACTAATTGGAAGCTATTTTGGTATTCAAATCGGAATAAACACCTCGTTATTGAGATGGTATGTACAACATGGTTTAGTTGTAACACGTATCTATAAGTTTATCCAATATCGAGGAAAGAAGGTTTTTACATCATTTGTTAATAATATTTCACAAGATAGAGTTAATGGTGATGTTTATCCTATGACGCAAGTAAAAGCTGAAACGTCAAAGTTAGCTAGAAATAGTGCATTTGGAACGAGCATCTAATATATATATTCTGCGGAGTCACGTGATGAGGCATTTTCCTTGCCAAAAACAATAGATTCGACCCGAAACAATAGGTCGAACGCCCCAAAACAATGGCCGAAACGGCGAACCGTGTAATCACAAAGGCTTTTTTGTATATATGGCAATGAAATTCACACTGAATATTTACTTTATTAATTTAGCCAGGGTAATGGATTTTGTTTTTCGATTTTCTCCTGAAATTTTGAATTATTCCATTAATTATTCTGCTAATTGTGATATCACGAAAAAACTACGGTCTACAGTGGCGAAACTTCCAAATTTGCGTCGCAAACTCTATTTTCGAACAAGGTATTTGCTGTTCATGTGTCCCGTTTCGCCTTTTGCTGTACTTTGATTGGCTCTTTCGCGACTTCACGTGAACAGTCACGCGTATTTCGTTATCATGCAAATTTGCCCTCGAGTTGAACAGCAGGTACTTTTGGAGAAGACACGTGTTTTTGTTTTGAACACAAAGGATAACTCGGCGCCTTTCAAAATGTTTTACAACCTGAATTATCTTTGTAAAGACTTGCTAATTGTTTGAGAGACCTCTGGAAAATCACAGGAAACAATTGAGAACACAGGCGATAGCTTTGTTTTGTTTTTTGAGAGAGATAGTTGTAGTTTAGGTAGTAGGCGACCGCCATTGTTGCTTCGGCATGCTTGCGACGCTTAGGCCTAATGTAAACGAGCCCAAAGTTTTAACAAACAAATTATGATAAGGGGTTATCAGGCGAGCGAAGCGAGCCAAACTGTTGCAAGAGGAGTAGGCAGAGGCATGAGCGAAGCAAATGCAGCGCACAAAGTGCGCCCTCTCAGTCAATGTTTCTTGGTAAGAGATAGACAGGCGAGCGCAGCGAGCTAACCCATTGCACGTGGGGTTGAAAGAGGCATGAGCGAAGCGAATGCAGTGCATGAAGTGCGCCCTATCAGTCAATGTTTCTTGATAAAAGATAGACAGGCGAGCGCAGCGAGCTAATCCATTGTACGTGGGGTTGAAAGAGGCATGAGCGAAGCGCCCTTTCTGTCAGGAGTTGCATGTATGATGCCATTATCGAAACTCCGTGAACGAGGTTTTGTAGTTGATGATAAGTTGTTTATAGAATGTAAGGTAGAGTAATCGAAAAGAAAAAAATCAATTCATTTCATTTCTTGCGGATGGAGTTAACGACCAAACAAAAATAGTATATGAGTTTGATACTTGTTACTGGCACGCATGTGGAAAATGTTTATCAAACGGGAAACTCTTGACATATGTCAAACGAAGTGATATTTCTATAAACAATAACATTTTATCAAGTGACGAAATTCATCAATTTGATGAAGCAAACTATATTTTTCAGACATAGAGGTTATAAAGTAAAGCGGATGTGAGAATGTAAATGGAATCAGTTAATTTATGATAATAATGAAATTCGAGAGTTTATAAACAACTCTCGTTTACCGTATACTGGACACGTAGAAATAATGGAGAAGCAATTATTGAATGATATTCTTGAAGATAAAGTGTTTGGTGCAATTGAAGTTGACATTCATGTTCCAGATAATTTAAAAGATAAATGTAAAGAATTTACTCCAATATTCAAAAATGTCAATGTTGAATTTCAAGATATTGGTGAACATATGTAAGATATTCCAGACCGGTTTGGATTTTCAAAACAATCACGTAAATTACTAATTGGAAGCTATTTTGGTATTCAAATCGGAATAAACACCTCGTTATTGAGATGGTATGTACAACATGGTTTAGTTGTAACACGTATCTATAAGTTTATCCAATATCGAGGAAAGAAGGTTTTTACATCATTTGTTAATAATATTTCACAAGATAGAGTTAATGGTGATGTTTATCCTATGACGCAAGTAAAAGCTGAAACGTCAAAGTTAGCTAGAAATAGTGCATTTGGAACGAGCATCTAATATATATATTCTGCGGAGTCACGTGATGAGGCATTTTCCTTGCCAAAAACAATAGATTCGACCCGAAACAATAGGTCGAACGCCCCAAAACAAAGGCCGAAACGGTGAACCGTGTAATCACAAAGGCTTTTTTGTATATATGGCAATGAAATTCACACTGAATATTTACTTTATTAATTTAGCCAGGGTAATGGATTTTGTTTTTCGATTTTCTCCTGAAATTTTGAATTATCTAATATTACTATTCTGCGATGTCACGTGATGACGCACTTTCCCTCCCAAAAACAATAGATTCGACCCGAAACAATAGGTCGAACGCCCGAAAACAATGGGCCGAAACGGCGAACCGCGTAATCACAAAGGCTTTTTTGTATGTGAGTAAATGGCAATGAAATTCACACTGAATGTTTACTTTATTAATTTAACCAGGGTAATGGATTTTGTTTTTCGATTTTCTCCTGAAATTTTGAATTATTCCACTAATTATTCTGCTAATTGTGCTATCACGAAAAAACTACGGTTTACGCTGGCGAAACTTCCAAATTCGCGTTGCGAACTCCATTTTCAAACAGAGTATTCGCTCTTCACGTGACCCGTTTCGCCTTTTCCTGCAATTTGATTGGCTCTTTTCGCGACTTCACGTGAACAGTCATGTGTTTTTCGTTATCATGCAAATTTGCCCTCGGGTTGAACAGCAGGTACTTTTGGAGAAGACGCGTGTTTTTGTTTTCAACACAAAGGATAACTGGGCGCCTTTCAAAGTGTTTTACGACCTGAATTATCTTTGTAAAGACTTGCTAATTGTTGGAGAGACCTCTCGAAAATTACAGGAAACAATTGAGAACACAGGTGATAGCTTTGTTTTGTTTTTCGAGTGAGATAGTTGTAGTTTAGGTAGTAGGCGACCGCCATTGTTGCTTCGGCATGCTTGCGACGCTTAGGCCTAATGTAAACAAGCCCAAAGTTTTAACAAACAAATCATGATAAGGGGTTATCAGGCGAGCGAAGCGAGCCAAACTGTTGCAAGAGGAGTAGGCAGAGGCATGAGTGAAAGCGAATGCAGCGCACGAAGTGCGCCCTATCAATCAATGTTTCTTTATAATAGATAGACAGGCGAGCGCAGCGAGTAAACCATTGTACGTGGGGTTGAAAGAGGCATGAGCGAAGCGAATGCAGCGCACGAAGTGCGCCCTATCAGGCAGTGTTTCTTGATAATACATAGACAGGCGAGCGCAGCGAGCTAACCCATTGTACGTGGGGCTGAAAGAGGCATGAGCGAAGCGAATGCAGCGCACGAAGTGCGCCCTATCAGTCAATGTTTCTTGATAATAGATAGACAGGCGAGCGCAGCGAGCTAACCCATTGTAAGTGGGGTTGAAAGGGGCATGAGCGTTAGCGAATGCAGCGCATGAAGTGCGCCAACCATAGGGGAGCGCAGCGAGCTAACCCATTGTAGTGGGGTAGAAAGGGGCATGAGCGTGAGCGAATGCAGCGCACGAAGTGCGCCAACCATAGGCGAGCGCAGCGAGCTAACCCATTGTAAGTGGGGTTGAAAGAGGCATGAGCGAAGCGAATGCAGCGCACGAAGTGCGCCCTATCAGTCAATGTTTCTTGATAATAGATAGACAGGCAAGCGCAGCGAGCTAACCCATTGTACGTGGGGTTGAAAGAGGCATGAGCGAAGCGAATGCAGCGCGCGAAGTGCGCCCTATCAGTCAATGTTTCTTGATAATAGATAGACAGGCGAGCGCAGCGAGCTAACCCATTGTAAGTGGGGTTGAAAGGGGCATGAGCGTTAGCGAATGCAGCGCATGAAGTGCGCCAACCATAGGCGAGCGCAGCGAGCTAACCCATTGTAGTGGGGTAGAAAGGGGCATGAGCGTGAGCGAATGCAGCGCACGAAGTGCGCCAACCATAGGCGAGCGCAGCGAGCTAACCCATTGTACGTGGGGTTGAAAGAGGCATGAGCGAAGCGAATGCAGCGCACGAAGTGCGCCCTATCAGTCAATGTTTCTTGATAATAGATAGACAGGCGAGCAAAGCGAGCTAGCCCATTGTACGTGGGGTTGAAAGAGGCATGAGCGAAGCGAATGCAGCGCAAGAAGTGCGCCCTATCAGTCAATGTTTCTTGATAATAGATAGACAGGCGAGCAAAGCGAGCTAGCCCATTGTACGTGGGGTTGAAAGAGGCATGAGCGAAGCGAATGCAGCGCACGAAGTGCGCCCTATCAGTCAATGTTTCTTGATAATAGATAGACAGGCGAGCGCAGCGAGCTAACCCATTGTACGTGGGGTTGAAAGAGGCATGAGCGAAGCGAATGCAGCGCACGAAGTGCGCCCCATCAGTCAATGTTTCTTGATAATAGATAGACATGCGAGCGCAGCGAGCTAACCCATTATAAGTGGGGTTGAAAGGGGCATGAGCGTAAGCGAATGCAGCGCACGAAGTGCGCCAACCATAGGCGAGCGCAGCGAGCTAACCCATTGTAAGTGGGGTTGAAAGGGGCATGAGCGTTAGCGAATGCAGCGCATGAAGTGCGCCAACCATAGGCGAGCGCAGCGAGCTAACCCATTGTAGTGGGGTAGAAAGGGGCATGAGCGTGAGCGAATGCAGCGCACGAAGTGCGCCAACCATAGGCGAGCGCAGCGAGCTAACCCATTGTAAGTGGGGTTGAAAGAGGCATGAGCGAAGCGAATGCAGCGCACGAAGTGCGCCCTATCAGTCAATGTTTCTTGATAATAGATAGACAGGCGAGCGCAGCGAGCTAACCCATTGTACGTGGGGTTGAAAGAGGCATGAGCGAAGCGAATGCAGCGCACGAAGTGCGCCCTATCAGTCAATGTTTCTTGATAATAGATAGACAGGCGAGCGCAGCGAGCTAACCCATTGTAGTGGGGTAGAAAGGGGCATGAGCGTTAGCGAATGCAGCGCACAAAGTGCGCCAACCATAGGCGAGCGCAGCGAGCTAACCCATTGTAAGTGGGGTTGAAAGGGGCATGAGCGTTAGCGAATGCAGCGCATGAAGTGCGCCAACCATAGGCGAGCGCAGCGAGCTAACCCATTGTAGTGGGGTAGAAAGGGGCATGAGCGTGAGCGAATGCAGCGCACGAAGTGCGCCAACCATAGGCGAGCGCAGCGAGCTAACCCATTGTACGTGGGGTTGAAAGAGGCATGAGCGAAGCGAATGCAGCGCACGAAGTGCGCCCTATCAGTCAATGTTTCTTGATAATAGTTAGACAGGCGAGCGCAGCGAGCCAACCCAGTGTACGTGGGGTTGAAAGAGGCATGAGCGAAGCGAATGCAGCGAATACAGCGCACGAAGTGCTCCATGTCAGTCAACGTGTCTTGATAATAGAGAGTCAGGCGAGCGCAGCAAGCTAACCCATTGTAAATGGGTTTGACAGAGGCATGAGCGTAAGCGAATGCAGCGCACGAAGTGCGCCAACACAATAAGCTTTTTCACTTGCCCCCCTCCGAGAAGCGAGCGAACGCGAACGCCCCCGGCTAGTTATGAATAAAGGGAAACAACGTCAAATTTCTTACTTGGGACATGATACTGAAGACGCTAATATTAATATTGGTAATATTTTGGATGCGCAAATATTGTAAGATAATTACGTAGAGGAAATAACACCTAAGAGAAAAATTATAGAAAATCATGTTAGGTATATCGGTTG